>JAMWET010003461.1:0-157500 GCA_024036415.1 Prochilodus magdalenae | reverse complement strand
AAGCCCACCTCCGGCATACAGACCCCAACAGAGAGAACAAGAGCGGGTCTGAGAAACCCTGTCATATCACATGGAGCTTCGGGTATAAGCAGGCCTGAAACCACATAGACAGCAGCTTCCTCCTGCACAAGTTCTACTAGAGTACAGTAAACACCACCCTGAGCTGAAGCTAAAGCAATATTCAGGTCAATTTGACACAGTAAGTGTCAAAACAAAACTGAGTGTCTAGCTGCTCTTCATCTCTCTCATGAAAGCTCCTCTAGACTTTCCTCTGATAAATGTCCTTATCACAAACAGACCTGTGTTTCTATATCTGGGTTAACCCTGTCTTGCCTGACGTCTACAAACATTCAGAGACTTTGGTGATCTCCTCTTTAGCTCTTTGCATTCTGCCAACCTGGAGTAGTTCATGTTGGCCAGTGCAATGTATCAGCATGTAGAACCGGAGCTGTCTGTGTGCTACTGAAGCAACACACTGCCTTTCAGTCGTTCTTGCTAGCTGCAATAGGCAACTCACTCAGGTCTATTGTTTAGGCAGAGCAGTGCATGATGAGCAAATTTGTGACACCTTCGGAAAACGTTTCATTATAGGGACACTCTGAAATTGTATTTTCGGGCCGAAACCGAACAAAATGAAACATCTGGCCAAAGCCTGAATACTGAACACGTTTTTTCACTGTGCTTTATTAATGTGAATTATTTTCACCATTTCATATTTTAAATAGGCTAAATCCAAGATAGCAAGTGTATGTGGGCCATATCTGGTGAAGATGTGGCACTGCTGGCCCACTGTCAGCACTGGTAATCTGCTGTGAGCCGAAAGTGTCCAACCTGTCCCATAACAGAACTGGTCCACCTCTGGAATAGATACAGCAGACTTGTATTTTTGGCTGAGGCCTGTCCCTAATCTGGCAATGTATCTTGCTACCAGTGGTGGTCCACCCAAGTGCTATCTGGGATGTATTTTTGTCTTGGTTTTTAAATAAAAAGCAAAAACTAAAAAGCAGTTTAAACATACTTACTGAACACTGAACACTGAACATCTCAGCAGACATACAAACAAAGCCCAATATTACTAAAACCCATCCCAGCCAACATGCTGCCTTCACAAAGCGATTTATAAAATTGGGGTTTGTGTTTCTCTGTTTTTGTATCATCAAGAGAGGCCAAACGTAAAAGAGAAAAGACAGAGAGAGTGTGTGTGCATGCAGGCGCTGAGCAGCTGTTGTCTATCTGCCTTGCTGTAGCGCCTCTGTTCTTTCTGGAGCTCTGTTTGACTGAAATGCTTGAAACTGAATAACACTATGGTTCTCGTCCCATCTGGGAACTAGAGAATGGTAACGGCATCATTAAAAACATCACTGTTCTGTATAAATTATTCTTTTCTAGTCTTTTCAGTTATTTCCTGTGAATAATTTCGGATGCCTAACATTCGCTGCATTCCTACATTTTGGGTTGCCTATATTACTGGGACCTGAAATCAGACAGAATGGTCTCCTGCCTTTAGAAAGAACGTTCTGGGAACCAATAAGAAAACTTTGTGCAGAAAACATTACTGGAACATAGCACTCAGAACGATTTTCAGAGTTTTAGAACACATAATTGCTACCTGGGGAGGCCTCAACTCAGTGAATTTTTCAGAGTGCCTCAGCGTTAAAGGGTTAAAAGTGTTACTGTGGAGCTGAAATGCTGCAGATAAGAGGTGCTACTTCTGACAGTATGACACCATGCTACTATAAGTCCTCACGTCTGGATGCCCTTTTCACACTCTGACTGAGGTGACTCCATAAACCTTTCCTGCTGCTTGTAAACATCGGATAGCCCTGACTCAGTCTGCCTGATCTCCATGTGATGTGACATATTTGTTGTGAAAGGGCTTTTAGAGTCCTGCTTATGTAGATACTGTTCAGGCAGTGCTGCTTAGTGACAGGCATGTTCACAAGTCACTCTGTGCAGGTCACTCTATGAGTCCAGCCTCAAGTTGAGAAGTTAAGTCAAAAATGCTTTTCAGCTTTAGGCACTGACCTGTTCTGGCAGCTGTTATCCAAACTACAAGCAAATCAACCAGGATAAGTTTAAAAGCATCTTAGTAAATAGTTAGGCTTTCTTTATATTAATGCTGTGCTACGGCAGACATCAATTATTATGAGCAATAATGGGAATGACATTTTGTAACCCCAAAGGTTTTGTAATAATGTACAAAGTTTTACCACCAACAAGAGGTCAGTAGCTTTTTTTGTCATTAGAGTTTGAGTACACTTACTGTAGTCAATAAAGTATCTATCTATCTATCTATCTATCTATCTATCTATCTATCTATCTATCTATCTATCTATCTATCTATCTATCTATCTATCTATCTATCTATCTATCTATCTATCTATCAGCACCATGCCTATATTACAAACCATGGCACTGTAGCTAATCTCCATCAAGAAAGGTTGTGACATAGGATAGTCTGAGTGGTAGATAAGCAGCCCTAATCAAGTTCCAAATAAATTTAAGCTGTCCTGCAGGCTCAGGGTGCATCAGTGCAACATTTGAATGTAATGAAATGCTATGGCCGGAGACCCAGGGGGACCACCATGCTGACACAGAGACATAAAAAAACTAGACTGCAGTTTGCCAATATGTATGTGAGTAAGCCAAAATCCTTCTGAGAAAATGTCTTGTGGACTGATGAGACCAAGATAGAGCTTTTTCCTAAAACACATTATTCTACTGTTTACCTTCTACTGAGGCCTACAAAGAAAAGCACACAGTACCTACAGTCAAATACGGTGGAGGTTCAAAGAAGTTTTGAGGTTGTTTTGCTGCCTCTGGCACTGGGTGCCTTGACTGTGGGCAAGGCATTATGAAATCTGAAGATTACCATAGGACTTTGGGTTGCAATGTAGGGCTCAGTATTTGTGTCCTAGGTCATGGGTCTTTCAGCAAGACAATGACCCCAAACATACTTCAGAAAGCACCCAGAAATGGTCTATCTATCTATCTATCTATCTATCTATCTATCTATCTATCTATCTATCTATCTATCTATCTATCTATCTATCTATCTATCTATCTATCTATCTATCCATCCATCCATCCATCCATCCATCCATCCATCTATCCATCTATCTATCTATCTATCTATCTATCTATCTATCTATCAGCACCATGCCTATATTAGTAACTTCCTCTAGCAGCTTTTCTTTATGAGAAGATGAAGGCATTGGTTATTGTCACTGTTGCGTCCTGTTATCCTTCCTCTGAATGCCACTGGATTCAAATAATGATGGAAATGCTTAAGAAGTCATAACGCAGCTATGCCTAGATGGATGTTAACACAGCTGTAGCTTAATTTGAACTCACTGAAATAATCTGAATCAAATGAGTGAACCTTTTCAAACATAGTAATTAAGTGGTTTTGGCAGTAGTAGAGTACATCAGGAATGGCTGGAGTTAATATAATACAGCGTTTATCAGTAGACCTGCTTTCCTGTGATGTCAATACAGCACACGGGAGTGTTAGCTTGCTTGGTAGCATGGATAACACCTTACACATTAGGTGTTAATTAACTAACATTAAGTAATATATTAACAATGTCTAATTAATGTTATATAAAGTTGTAACGACTACATGTTTACATGTTACAAGTTAAATTTGTTACTTGTTTACTAAACCATTAGTAAACCATTCTTAATGTTGATGTTAAGTAATGCATTACTGAATATTGTTGTGAATGTTGTAACATAACAGTAGTTAACCACTGTTTATGTTCACAGTAACTAATCCATTACTAATTGTTACTTAATCAGCACTTAATGTAAAATGTTACTGTGGCATGTATGTAGCATTATTAGTTTCTGAGTGCTCAACAACTTTACTTGTTTTTGTTGACTTCAGAGCTCCACAGTATAGCAAAACAGCTGAAAACTGCACTGAGAGGAAGGAACACAATCTCCTTCCTCTTGACAGGGCAGATTCAATTGGATACCTTTAAAGTAGTCATATGCAAAGAGCTGTACTTGCAAGTTTTTTGTTCATTCAGTTCGCAGTATAGCCAGTGTGTATAGAGTCCATGTCACGTCAGTTGTCAGGCAGCTCAAGTGCAATTCAATTATTGCATAAGTCTATTTTTACCTTACAAAACTGGGAACAGATTGTTAAGGAACGGGGCAAATTTGGGTTTAAACCTGGGTCTTTGTGTTAAACCAAATGCTTCTTACCTTTCGGAGAAGGCAGCATATCCTCTCAATGTTCCGAAGTCTTTCACGCTGTGGAGAGAAACAAGGAAGAGTTAAATTCTCCAGAACATTGGCTTCAAACTGCTGATCCTAAGCACAATGCCTGCACCATGACCTGGTGGCCTTCAGCTGCCAAAGCCTTGATGCGTTTGCTTGCTGGAATGACGAGTGGAGTTAATCTGGAGAAGGCGTATTGTTTCCGGGAATGCCCGTGACCTTGAAATGAATTTGGTGTCTATACACTGGATTGTGTGTTTTAGGTCAAGCAAAAAAAACCCAAAAATGCAGAATCTCTCTCACAAGAAAACCTCGAAAGCAAATTCTTTGCGAATTTTAACCTTTTTCACAGTGCAATCTCTGCTTGTTGTTGAATGAGGTCCATCAAACGAACTACACATTCATCAGTTGATACATATACATACTGTATATATATACATACATATACATATACATATACATATACATACACATAGACACGCACACATATATGTGTGTGTGTGTGTGTGTCTCACATCCATAATGATGGAAGTGCTGGAATTCAAGAAGCACTCGTTCAGTGTTCTGAACCACTACATGGTCACACACTTTACATACTATATTAAAAATGAGAAAAACATTCTAATTTTATTATTATTAATAATATTATATATCATTTTTATTCAGAATTGACTTATTTTTTATATAAATGGTAACAATATAAATGATATTGTCTTGTTCTATATCTCAACTGAGAATATATATTGGTATTGATCTTAAAAGCTTCATATACTGCCAAGTGTTATCTAGAGTAAAGACCAGTCACGTTACTTTGGTTGTTTTACTGCAGTGGTCACACTAAAGCATGTTAAAGTTGCAAAGCACAGTGTTAATATTCAGTTCCAGGTAATTATGCTCCACATTGCCAGAAATATAAGTTACTGTTCATAAGGTACCAACAATGTAAATCTAATTCTCAACAGTGCTGCAAATTTACCCTCCTAACTGTCCTATCGTGTACCCTAAATAAGTTTCTGTTTTGAAAGCATTGAGTCATGACTGGGTATGTGGACGCAGCTTTAAAAGCACAAGTCGCATCCTACAGGATACTGCCACAGTGATGTGAGGGGTAACACCTCAGTGACAGTTTGGTAGCTTTTTTTCTGAGAGTGTAAACCCAGGTTTGGCTAAACACTCCACAGTGCGTGTGTGTGCGCGCGTGTGTGCGCGTGTGTGCGCACTGTATGTCAGCCTAACCTAAAGCACTTGTCTGCTCCAGCTCTTGGCCTCTGCTCACTGGCGGAATTATAGAGCGCTCTGCACTGGCAAGGACATGGAGGGACATATTTAGAAAAACAACTGGCAGGCGGAACAGGCGGCAGACCCAGGCCTAGAACAGCTTCTCAAAATGGCATATGGTGATTCAAAACACATGCATGCGTTAATTACCGGGTGGCAATTTTTGGGGTAGAATTTGAGCATTATTTTTGGGTTGCACTGAGGTGTTCATAGTTTGTGTCATCAGGCTTTCTAAAATGAATTTAACACACTGGTGCAAATTTCATAGAAACTTTATTAACTGTCCATTAAGTAGATGATGGCATGTTACTATATGTCCATCTAGAAGGCCTACAAAACATGTCATTTGACCAGGCGTGAGCAAACCATGGCATACGACCATATAGCAATTTCAGGCAAGCAACCATTAATCAAAATATTCTCTAGAGAGAACACATAAATGTATGTGCATGATCAAAAGCCATAAGTAGGTCCTCCATGGGGAATGAAGTGAATAAAATAAAACGGCATACAGAAACTGAAAGTGCACTGTTCTACGCTCTCTCCAGCATTTTAATAAGAATTAATATGAATTAATCATACATTTTGGATCGCCTCTTTTTTTTCTGAAACCTCACTAAAGAAAGAGTTCATTCAGGTCAATACATTATTCAAACTGGTGGCCCAATGCTTTTAAATAATGCACTGCGATCCCTTGTAACACCAGAGAATGACTCATATGGCTTAGGTGGCACCATTGTTGTGCTGCTCAAGTGCATACCCTCTTAAAAGGGTTATGCAAGGACTTTCCTATTCCACAGACATTTGTGTTTTGTCCCCATGGAATTCTTTTGGCAGCATGAGTTTATTTAATATACCCATTAATCTGGGTCAGATCTAGGGGTGAGGACACATGGGCATTGGGGATGTTTGATTGACCCCTTAAGTGCCCCCTTCAGTCAGTTGTAATCTCCAAGCACCTCATTGATTGATACGGTTGCCTGTCAGTGAAATGCAGAGTTGTGAATGTGCCACTTTTGTGAGTAGTGTAGGTAGAAAGAGGTCAAGAAGTAGTTTTGGGTAATATTAACTTTGCTGAAGTTAAAGAAAGTTGGTCCCTTAATGGTACTATTAAATAAAATCCTGAGGGAACAGGAGTTTTTTGAGCCACTGGTTTGTTGTTCTCATACATGAACTTTTAATTAATAGATAAAATGGCTACAATCTGTAATTATCATGGTTTACAGCCACAGCTGCCTAAGTGAGTGAGTGCCGATTATTGGGATTCAAGCCCCTTGTGCTAATTGAAGCCAATATGGCCACAATTTACAATAGATATTGAGGAGGAATCTCAGAAAGAGGCCCAATGTCATACACACAGACCTTTTGATCTTCATATGATAAGCGATACACTATTCTGAATACATAATTTAAGTTTCCATGTACAGTATTCACTAGATAACCAAGTTTGCACATCTATGTATGAGAGAAATACAGTGAAATGGCAGTGTGTGCCACACTAATCATGGAGAACAGAAAAGGTATAACAGGACTTGAGAACCAAAACTGTGGTAAAATATCAACAATCTCAAGGTTACAAGTTCATCTCCAGAGATCTTAATGTTCCTTTGTCCACGGTGTGCAACACTTACAACCCAAGAAGTCTACAAACCATGGCACTGTAGCTAATCTCCCTGGGCATTGGTGGAACAGAAAAATTCATGAAAGGTTGCAACGTAGGATAGTCCGAGTGGTGGATAAGCAGCTCTAATCAAGTTCCAAAGAAATTTAAGCCGTCCTGCAGGCTCAGGGTGCATCAGTGTTAGCGCAAACTATCCATCAACATTTGAATGAAATGAAATGCTATGGCAGGAGACCCAGGAGGACCCCACTGCTGACACAGAGACATAAAAAAACTAGACTGCAGTTTGCCAATATGTATGTGAGTAAGCCAAAATCCTTCTGGAAAAATGTCTGGTGGACAGATGAGACCAAGATAGAGCTTTTTTACTAAAACACATTATTCTACTGTTTACCTTCTACTGAAGCCTACAAAGCAAAAAAACACAGTACCTACAGTCAAATACGGTGGAGGTTCAAAGAAGTTTTGGTGTTGTTTTGCTGCCTCTGGCACTGGGTGCCTTGACTGTGTGCAAGGCATTATGAAATCTTAAGATTACCATAGGACTTTGGGTTGCAATGTAGGGCTCAATGTGAGTTTGCATCCTAGGTCATGGGTCTTCCAGCAAGACAATGACCCCAAACATACTTCAGAAAGCACCCAGAAATGGTTAGAAACAAAGAGCTGGAGAGTTCTGAAGTGGCCAGCAATGATTCTGGATCTAAATCCCATTAAACGCCTGTCAAGAGATCTTACAACTGCTGTTGGGAGAAGGCACCCTACAAACATAAGAGACAAGGAGCAGTTTGCAAAAGAAGAGTGGTCCAAAATTAAAGTTAAAAGGAGTAAGAAGCTTTGGAGTTTTGGAGAAATTCTATAATTTTTTGACTTTATTCTCTGTTTTTTTGGTTGTTCCAATACACACAAAGGAAATAAACAAGTATATAACAAAACATGTGTAAATTGCAATAATGTTCTGGGCGATATACTTTATTTTCTGGAAAAGTTCCAGGGGTGCCAACACTTTCTGCCATGACTGAATATATATATATATATATATACATATATATATACAAACCGGATTCCAAAAAAGTTGGGACACTAAATAAATTGTGAATAAAAACTGAATGCAATGATGTGGAGGTGCCAACATCTAATATTTTATTCAGAATAGAACACAGATCACAGATCAAAAGTTTAAACTGAGAGAATGTATCATTTTAAGGGAAAAATATGTTGTTTCAAAATTTCATGGTGTCAACAAATCCCCAAAAAGTTGGGACAAGGTCATATTCTCTCTCTCTCTCTCTCTCTCTCTCTCTCTCTCTCTCTCTCTCTCTCTCTCTCTCTCTCTCTCTCTCTCTCTCTCTCTCTCTCTCTATATATATATATATATATATATATATATATATATATATATATATATATATGTATATAGAGAGAGAGAGAGAGAGAGAGAGAGAGAGAGAGAGAGAGAGAGAGAGAGAGAGCGAGAGAGAGAGAGAGAGAGAACGAGAGAGAGAAAAATGCAATTATCATTTACTGACCGGTCTAGTCCACTCAAAAACACATTCTTTTAAAGCAAACGTTGGAAAAGCTTTATAGAACAAAAACTTCAGTGATTTGTTGTCAGCACATATTAAGTTTGAGATAATGAGCACTGAGCATATCCTTTTTCTGCGCAAGCTTCTAGAAACTGATTTACACATATTTTAATTGATATAATCAGCTAAAATATTTTTCACCTTTTCAGACTACCTGGGCACTGTTGTCTCTACATATGTACAATGTTGATTCTGTTTTGATCTGCTAGTAAGCAACAAAGGGTGAAAGGGAGCAAACCTGCTATTTTAATTGCAGTAAAGTGGAACTGTAACAGTTGCATTTTAAACACATTGATTGTACTGTATAAAAATAAACTAAAACTTATACTTACAATGATCATTCTAAAATCATTCTATGCATAATTTGTAGCGCATTTCTTTTCAGTAAAATCAAAGTGTTTAAAACACAGTTTTAAATTGCCTAGTTTTATCGTTATGTTCTGAATGGAGGCAAAAGGGAAAATTGGAAAATCAAACTGGTATCTAGGTAGATATAGCTAAGCAAGCTCTCCTATTGGTTAGGACTTCAAGGGCTGATCAGCACACCTGAATTGGTACAGACCAATCACATTTTGATTTCCAGTAGGCGGGACCAATGTCATTTGAACAGAACATCACTCTAAGCCTCCTGAAATTCTGGGATCACAGACAGAGCACCCACAAAAGCTATATTGGACCCTCACTATTTTTGGCTGCACCTCATTTGAGCTCATCCGAATTTGCCTTTTTTCCCAGTTCACACCACCATCCTCTCTCCGTGCTTCATCCCGAGTTTGAACAAGGATATGCAAATGCACTGCAGACGAAACCATGGAGACTGAGATAACTGCAGACGTATCAGTGCTTCTAATTAGCAGAGCAATTAGGCCCAGCTCGCTTTGAAATGTTAGTCAGCACGAATGTGGCTTGATGAGTGAGGGCTGGCACAATGTAAATAAGATAAATAAAAGTAAACTTCAGAAGGTAAATATAGGCCAGCCAGTCAGTAGCATGTGGCAGCGTGATGGGCTTTAGGGCTGCAGAGACTCCACAGTGACGGAATCAGCCATCAGCACATTGAGGTATAATGACTCACAAAGGCCTTCAAGTAGAGGAACATGTCACATCATCTGCCAAGACTACACAAACAGAGCCTGATCCATTGAAATGTAGCCAAAGTGTGGCGTTTGTGGGCTTCTGCGGTGTTTATTAACGCAGTCCTCAAAGTCAGATATGTTATTTGTTCGTGTTCTAATGGGTTTGTTCTCTGTAGCATCTCTTTTCTCATGAATATTAGCAGTCGACTGCCATCCACGTCATCTAAATTCATGGAACTGCTTATCACACAGTGCATAGCATTAAGGCCTTGTCCGCATTAATACTGATACATCTGAAAAGCTTTTCTCCATTTTGCCCTTCTGTCCACCCTGAAGCAGTAACTAATCTGGTTGTCTAGTCGGGAGAGTCTAGCGGAGAATGCTAACTACTGAATGTGTTATGTAAGCTATCAAATGCCCATGGTGGCTAGTACAGCACAGAGTGATGCGAGAGGAGGGATATACATCCATCTGGAGAAACTAGGGCCAATTATGCTCTCTTGGACTTTAGGGCACAGTTGGCTGTGGCATCTCCGGATATCATGCTCACAATCTGCAAGCAGCAGGGCCATTCCCCAAAGCCCTCCCGGAAATCTGACATCAACACGTGTTCTGGTATTAAGCTTTGTCTGAGCACCTTCATCATAATATGAGTCACTGTCTTATTTACCAAGAAGAACTGATCAATAGTGACTTGCGATCAGATGATGTCTCGAACAGTAACAGCAAGTCAGTGTTAATTATAAACACATTAATTCTCAATCACAAAGAAATTGTGCTTAACTGTTCTTTAGTTTGCATGAACAACACAAGAAACACATAAATAATCAAGACTGAACACTAATTCGCAAAAGGTAACATGAATCTTGTAGGGGATCTGAATCGGATACAACACTGGCAGCTTGTGAGAAGAGTCACTATGTGTGAAAAAGTCCCAGTACGCCAAAGGATAAAATGTAGAAGTGACATTACTGTCTACGCGTGGCATACTTTGAGCCCTAATGATACTGTTCTAGTAATAATGTTCTAGTAGTGATGTTTCAGTCTTTTATAGTCCTTGGCCTATAGTTTGAAGCTAATGCACGCAGCAGTACAAATCTCTGCATGCTCAGTACCATCACTGGTTTGGTATTGTCTCCTAGCAATGTTGATCAGAAGTAGTGCCATCATTTAGGCTTTTCAGTAGGAATGAATTAACATTTTAAAAATGTTGACGGAAAATATAAACCTTTTCCATTTATTCATATGGACGTTGCATAAGAGTCTTGTGTAATGTGAAATACTACACATCATACCGGTTGCTATAAGATGATTGTCTTTATTCCAGATTAAGCAGTCCTTGCACTTCTTTAGTTTTCATGGTCTACCATTTTATTTCTGTTATCAGAACAATTAAATGCAAGTAATAATTGAGCATGGTAATAGAGCAAGAAACTGCATCCACATTTCACTCAGAAATAGCTGCAACTCCAGCAAAAGTTCAATTCCCCCACCTACCACAGCAGTTCCTTTTTCAGGAAGGAGATGCTTTTTGAAACCCCACACTCTTCATGCAAATCGAGGGGATTTTGATGTCTTATTAATAGCTACATGTGGGTTATCAAAAACACAAGACATTTTTGGATAAGTTCAGGGGACTGCTGAACTGCTTTGACAATAAATACTAATGCTGGCATGACTCACTTTGCTGTGATGAGACTTGCTTGACTCCTACTGGTGAGTAATTTATTCCATGTTTGAGTGGCTGACTTTCTAATGCCAGTCGTAAGATGATCTGATTTCGCTGCTGGGCACCCGAAGCTAATTGAGTATTAGCCCAGGGTGGGCAGTCTGCAACAGATGCCTTTTGAGGCCTAAAAGGACAAGCGACACCAACAGCAAAAAAACAAAAGGAGCCCGAATGGCGTAAATGTGGTGCAGTCTCATATGGATTGTGTAGATTGCGTGTTAACACTGAACTATGACTTTAATATGAGGGAAAATGACATGGCTGCCGATCTGACGCTGACAGCAGGTCCCCTTGGCAAACATTATAATATGAGCTTAGTGCCCTTGCCAGGCGAGCTTGTGGGATGCCATGCCTCATTCCCAGTTTAGCCTGTTTTGGTTTGGAAATGGCCACATGCCTCTACAACTCTTTCCTCACATTTCCATGCATGAAGTGAGAGTCTGATGTTGTATGACTGCTGAAATACACTTCAGCTTCTTAGTGATTTACAATAGGTCATGTTGTGAATATGGTACCAGGATCATAATAGATCATGTATAGACCATCAGCACTTCTACCACACTGAACAATTGCAAGGCATAAAGACATCACTTATACAGAGCCTGTAAACAACCAGTGTATAATAACTGCAAAATGTCATTAGCTGTTTATAGCAACATGCTTTTTAATAGTCATAATTGTTTTACAAAACTGTAACTGAGATCAGTACCAGCGATGGGAATTGTTACCCAGGCAGCATTATATGTTATCAGGATGCTACAATGCTACTTATCTTATATCTTGCTGTATTTATTTGTGATATATTAAAGATCTGTGATATGCTTATTGCAATGCCTATCCCACATACCATTTGTTTGGGTTCCAGAGCTTTGGCACCAATCAGTAAGCATTCAAAGCTTGACCCGTTGCGGTGGCAGGGGCTGAGGTAAGTCTGATGCCTGTGAAAAGCACATTTGCAGCTTCATCCGCTGTAAAACCTAAATCTCTACCAGTGCTTCACTGAGGTGTTCAAGGTATGAAGGTCACACACTGCGGCCCCAGTAAGAATGCCTAGCATAGTGACGTTCAGTACTTTGAGTGAATGGGATGAATGTGCTGACCAAATGTATCGTAGCTGCCAGTTAGGCTCTTTCTTAGGCTCATTTCTAGGAACTTCGGAGCTTGAATATGGGAGGAGTGGTGGGTTTAAGAAGAATTTAGGGTTTTATTATGCCACTATATCCCTCTTATTTGTGACTGTAGAGTTGCCTACATACTCACTCTCTCTCTCTCTCTCTCTCTCTCTCTCTCTCTCTCTCTCTCTGTCACACACAAACAAACTTACTATCTTCACCCTTCTGAAAGGCAGGCTGTTCTCAGCTCCTACCTGGAGCCCTGCTGGCTCTCAGTGAAAGAAAAAGGCTGCGGTTGCTGCAGTGCTATTGTGCGTTGCTGTCACCGCTGACCCCGCCGGGCCTGCTGGGGTAAAGCCCCAGACTGACAGAAGCCACCAATTAGCCAGGCAGGGTGCGAGAGTGAGTCAACTGAGAGACGAGATCAGCCGGGAGGCCATCAATCTTTCAGTGCCCCCCCTTCCCCACCACCCACCAACAGCACCATCCAGCTTTCCAAATCCTGCACTGTTCTCCCTCCTACCCGCTGAGAAGGGTAGGAGGAAGAGGAGGCAGGTGGCAGTTTCAGTGCGTCACACGCAACGTGAGCACGACGAGTAGAGAACAATGTGGTTACACTCATATAGTCAAGTGAAGCTTTGGTGAAAGTGAAGTGAGCACCAGTAAAAGGCAGTGGAGAGGAGCCGCAGTGCATCTGCTTTCTCAGTCACATCCTTTACAAGGCGCTTCCGTTCAGGCGCTCATGTTTTGGAGTGCCAAAGTGTAAATGTTCATCCTTACTCACTATTGCAAGTGGAAATTTCAGTACTCAAGTACTATTAACCAAGTTTTCTTTCACTATATACTGCTCTCTAAAGCATATACAAGGCTGAACCAGTTAGGAAGCACAAGTGAAAGAAGTTGGTAGTATTGGGGCACATTCTACAATGCCTGAGGCACAGTGTAGTTGGTTTGTTGTTGTAGGGGTTAAACACTTTACTAAATACAGTCTTTTCAGATTTTTTGTGTAATTGAAATACAATATTATTTAATTATTACAGTAAATAATTACAGTTAATAAGATGTACAGTAAATAAGATGTCCATTTATTTATGCCTATATATATATATATATATATATGCATAAATAAATGGACTACATTTCCCACAGTGCCCCATCATCTATTATTTGAAAGTTAGTATATATATTTTATATATATATATAAAACTTTCAAATAATAGATGATGGGGCACTGTGGGAAATGTAGTATCTGCAGTGATCTTGGGTATAATCAAGTCCCTATCAATGACAAACACAAGCAATTGTAGTTAATTACAATTATGACCACCTAAAGTTACATAAAAACCACGAGATATTGTTTTACAAACAGATGCCTTGAATCTTTACAGCATAAAGCTGCTTTTGCTCTGGTAATACAAAGCTAGTGGCAGTGAGCATTCATAATCAATACTCAGGAGAATCCGATCTAGGAAACGGGATGGGATTGGCGGGTGACGGACATGTGACGCCACGTAGGGGGTTCTGGGAGATGGAGTTCCTGGGATCAGAGGCAGAGAGGAAACCCGGAAGTGTGACATATTTCTAACTTCTGACAGAAACCTCTCTTTGGCCAAGCATTTATGTTCACAGTCAACAGCATATCTTGACTTTCTTGAAGGCAAAAAAGACTCCACTGCCACTATACCAAATAAGAATGCTTGGACTAGACTCTCAGTATTTCATTCATCTAAAACTGTTAGTGGTGCCTTGTGGGCTTCCTCTGAGGGAGCTGCTATACAGTATATCATGATATGTCATAATGCATTCCCAGATCGATTGTAGCTTGTTGAATTGACATGAAAATCCCTTAATACATTTAGTAACACTTTACTGTGGGGTACTGTTCTTAAGGCTACACGACAGCTTGTCAAGACAACGGACACAACCATACATAAATGATTATATATGTGTCACGCCTCCGCGTCTCCCTGGCTTCTCCGCTCTTCAGGACTCCACTTCCCAGAGGGCCACGCTCGATGACGTCATGTCTATGCGCCCCCGGTCGGACTCTGTGATTCGCTCTAGATCGCCCGAGTTTTAACCTCAGCTGTATCTAATTACTTAATGTATTTAAGCCACTCACAAACACTCACACTTTGCAAAGCTTTACCAAACCTAGTTTAGCAATCCTGAGCGGTCTTTCCTCGTATTCTCTTATTCTGGTTTCCGACTCCCTTCGTTCCTCTACTACTCTTTCGCCTAATCCCTTTTGCTCGTGCTCTCACGGTTTGTATCTCTGCGTTCTCACTTTTGTTTTCCCCTTCGGTCTTCTCCTTTAAACTTGTTTGCCCTCGCTGCTTGTACTACCTGGTTCTGATCTCCGCCTGTCCCTGACTGATTTAGCTTCTACCATTGTTTTCGCTGTGTACTGGTGCTCGCTGTGATTGCCTGTTTTTTTAAATAAACCTTTCCTGGTTTTTAGTTCTGCACACGTCGGTCTCGAAGTCTTTTGTCTAATAATACGCTTATTTATATGAACATTATCTGTCATAAAGGCTACTCTTTAATCAAATTGGCATTATAGCATCTTAAGTGGGGTTATGTCAATTGTCACGACAGGTTTATGCCGCTGTCATGTAGACTTATGAGCAGTCCCCTGCAGTAAAGTGTTACCTTACAATCGAGCCAACTTGGAACAAGAATCTCCCATAAAGTAAAGATATAGTACAAATGAATGTTTTTGTGGAACTGTCCATCCAAACCAAATACCTTTGATGAACCTTTCCTTTTAAGAGTTTTGTCTTAAGTTCTGATTATCAGAATATGTCTGGATATGCCATCATTTTGGCACATGATTGGTTGGAGTGAGTCTAACTGATTGCATATCCTACAAGTGAAGGAAGGACAATGTAACAGGCATCTGGAAATCTAGGCCAAATCAAACCTAGCTTAAGACAAACAATGAAAGGATGCCAGCAACAATAATGTCTGCCAGCAGCAGTTGTTTTGGGGGCTGCCATCCTACTTGGCACTGAATCAAGATAGATTCCTTATGGAACTAGCTTGTTCTTAGACAGCGGCATTGAGGTTGACAGCGCTAACGTAACTTTTTGCTAATGTTTGATTTATTAAAAAGTGCTGGGGAAGTTGGCCGTGCTTTGAAGGTGTGATAGATTGGATGTGTCAGTCACAGAGTTTGTAGTTGGGGAAATGACAGAGCTGAGACAGCTGGTGGCTGTATTATTCATACAGAGCTGCAGATGACAGAATAACTTTCTGGAGCTCAGGGGCGGGACATACACCTGGCGGCTGCCACAGATCAGAGGCCCCGATTTAATGCTATTCCCTAACACACACACATGCACACTTTGTTCATATGAACATGGAAAATCTTCAAGTACGTAACATTTGCTTTACTTACCGCATGCAGTGGATTGCCTTGATCAATGGGGACTTTGAAATCCGCTTGGAGCTCATCAAAGGCTGTTATCTGGAGACAGAGGTAATAGAACAAGGAAAAGATCATTAGACTACATCTCCTATATGCTGGACTAACAAAGTTCTTCCTGTCTAAAGATTAAATGGTCCAGATTCTTTTTCCCACTGTTTACTGTCTTGGGTTCTCAGGCCTTAAATTAGTGTAGTGTCTCACTATTATAGCAGTGTGAACACAGAGTGAATTACTTGGTTAAACTAGGGCAACAATGACAAAGCGCTATGCAAGTGCAGACTAAAGGGGTTTACAGCCTCCCAGCATTAGGCTGTGAAGCAGGGGAACTATGTTCTCTGAAGGGATGGAGCTTCCTCCAGTCCCTATGGGATACAATAGAGAGGGGTTTGTGATCCAGAGCTTATCATCCAACATCAGTACCTGCCGTACCTGACCTAACCGATACTTCTTTGGCTGAATGCAATCAGATTCTCAGGTTGGACCATAAATTACAATACTCGATCAAAAACGAAGGAGAAAATTAAAAATGTTAATAATCTAGAAATCCCCACAGTCAGATAGCAGCCCTGCAATATCTGCGGTTCTAGCAGTACTTCAGCATTCATATGATATATTTCCTGCTCTAGATTAAACACAGATGTTTTATGCTTTATTTTTTTTAAAGAGCCTAAGAATGGAGCTGCTGCTGTTTTCCATTTTCAAAAAAGTAGATTAGCCAAGCTACCACTCACAGTCAGTGACATATCTAGGACTTCCTGAAGGCCTAAACTGATGCTCTTTATCACAAAATGGATGAGGAAACCCAACTGTGATTGGCTTATTTTACATATAATCAGACATTTTAGGTCTTCAATTCAGCTCTTGATTATATCCTGATTATAGAAATCCTGATTATACACCTTTTATTAGACATTTTAAATATTTTAACCCTACTTCTCCAATAAAACTTGACAACAAAATCAACAACAAAATAAAGACATTACCACGACACTTGGGCGATCATACGAAGGCCCTGAGGGTTTCTTTCAGTTTAATACCATTCATTTCAGAAGTAACATTGGATCTGCAAGGGTATACAAACTTTAGGACATATATTTTCACTGACTTTCACCTTGAGTGATCTTCTACCTAATCACCTCACAATTGGGCTATGTCCATAACAGTTAACCCCTTAAAACATAAGTGCTGGTATGTGGTCTCAGACATTAACTCCTCACTGTCATGAACTTCATTTCATACACTGTAATTCAAAAATGTTCAGCTTTCTAAATACCTTATTAGTTATATTTCTGTATAGATCAGTGTTTGGTTAAGGTGTTTCTACATTTGAGATTACATTATAAGAACTAAGAAAAATGCCACATCAATTAGGAAAGGAACTATGTTACATTTAAAATACTGGTGTTTAATTGATGTTACAACCAAGACGTCCTGAATACGTTCTCAAATAAGAGAACAGTTCAACAGAACTCTATGACTACGACTGTAAACTGAATACAGGCATATGTTTCTTGCTAAGAAGTATGTTTATGATATTTATCAACGGAGCTCATAGAGGCCTAAATTAAATATAATTACATAATAATTAAGCACACATATGAATGCCAGCTCAAGAAACTCCTTTAGTAACTTATAGAACTGCAATGGAACTTCTTAATAATTCCAATATATATATATCAGTAGAGTAATCAAGGTTTACATGGCTTTTTTTGATCTAAAATAATAAATGGATAAGCTCCAAAGTAAGAAATGTGACTAATCACAAAGCAGAAAGGAATTAAGCACAAACAAGTATTTAGTTACTAAATATAAATGACTGCAAGTGATTGGTGTAGTGGTTGGTGTAGCTCAGCAGGTAACACCACTACCCACCAGAGTACCACCACCACATGTGGGAGACTAGGGTTTGAATCCCGGTCTGGGTGATGCTGTGCTACACTAATAATAGTCGTTGGGCAAGACTCCTAACACTACACTGGCCTCCCTGTAATATGATTAACCCTGTAAGTTGCTCTGGATAAGAGCGTCTGTAAAATGTAATTCCTTTTCTCACGCATATACTTCTATACTATATAGACGTAAAAGTATTACTAATAGAAGCAGCGTACAATCCAGCAATATTTTACTGAAGTACTGAAGGAAATTTAATTCAGTACTGCCCAAATATGTCAACACAAGTATGCAACCATATACTGTGCACTTCCACCAGTTTAATTGTGGTATATAATGGATTTCTCTGATGGTTACACTGTACTACATACTAGTACATGTAATACATCATTAGTAAAAAATTTGACAGCTGCATTAAGCCAAAACATTGCCATAGTGCCACAGTCAAAGGCACACTCCTACATAAAAGCAGAGCCCTGCAGGAGCTCACACAGCCTAAGGCTAGACAAAATTAGCTGACTTCATTTTCCCGCTTTCACATCTTACTGGTGACTTTCCCGGACAGGGTCCATTCCTTCAGTTCCACTGATATTCTGTCGATTCTTTACCAGCCACCCGCCAAATATACCAGAGTATATATATAACAGAGTTTGGGGTTTGAGGACGAATTGGAGTAGATGACACAGATGAAGTGATTGAAGATTATGTTTCTTTACCTGAATCTCAGTTATGGTCCATAATGGTTGCTTAGTTTGCTGCTACTCTATATTTTAGCAAGCTAATCTACAATGTTCTGCACAGTATTTTGTGCATTTTGTCATACAATATAGCATAAGACCATCCATTCCTGAGTGCTATGGTTTTGCACACATCACTTAAAATGCACAGTACATTCTGCATTATTTATATCTGGCCACTTTTTAATAATTGCATACAAATTCACATCTCAAAAAGGAAATCTGAGCTGGTGCAAAAACGTGGTTGGCACTTAAATAATTGAACAGCTCTCTTTAAATGTTAACAAGGGCTGAAAACCACTTGAATTGTGTTAATTTTCTCAGTCTCTGTTCCCAACCCGTGCCTTGAACTGCCAACAACAAATGAGAACCTTAATCAAAACAAAATCTTAATGGAAATCTTTCAAGTGCAGCTTATGCATGCATGCATGGCGCTGGGAATGTGGTGCTTAGGGCTCCATCAATGGAGGAAAGAACCAATTCAAGACTAACTTAATAAAAATAGAGTATCACCAGGCAATATAAGCACTATTTGACCGTTTAGAAACATGTTTCGTACATGTCTCTATCCCTGGTTGGAGACTGCTGTGGAAACACCATGGGATGTGACTAAAGCATCCTTCAGGATATTCCTGGCAAGTGGCTAACTATGCTGCTGATGCAAGTTCTGTAATACATAACAGAATCACTCTGTCATATGACACGCCAGACCTTCTTTTTAAGTTTGTGTGATGATAATATGTGAAGACGTACAATGCGGTCTGAAAGACTCCTGCAAAATCCAACCGACACCTCTGACTTTTACATTATTGTTTCAGGCTTTACAGGGCGACTCACAGCGGCACATGCTCCCCATATTTTAGTGTGCTCTTTACTCCATGCACCGTAATGTGCAATGTTGATCTTAAAACTGAGTGTACAGTAACTACTATCAGCAGCTCAGAAACTGCTGCGGAGGTAATGAGCTGCTAACATGCTAACTAAGTTATGAAGTTACTAGATCAGGGCTGCGCACAGTGAGGCCTGTTCAATACACAGACAAAAGAAGATGGAGACCTTAGAATCTGTTTTCACTGATATTTATGCAAGGCATATCACCTTGTATGTAAAAAAAACCAATGTAGTCTTTATATGAGCCATATTGCTGATATGTGTACAAAGGTAGCATGCTAACAGACGTCCATTAGACCTCTTTTCGGGATAAATGACTAAATTTGCCTTCGCCATTGCATTTGCATGTGTGTTATTGACTCATGTCCGTGTCAAAAGACATGCCTTGCATTTCACTGGTTTACCAAGGTCATGTGGCATTGTGACTCGTCTACTGGCCAACCACATGGCAGCTCTCTCAGCTCATGTCTGACTCACAAATGTCATCCATTCCACCCAAATTGGGTCAGTAAAGCAATCATTTATGTGTTATATAGTTTAGGTTATGATTTATTTCTGGGTTTTCAATATAGCACTGCCCCTATGGCGTATTCTAGCCTCTTTTCAGTCATGTTGAAGGTTCTGGTGCCGGTTAGATTGTTTAAGTGGTTGGTGTAGCTCAGCGGATAACACCACTGCATGTGGGAGACTGGGGTTCGAATCCCGGTCTGGGTGACTATGCTGTGCTACACCAATAAGAGTCCTTGGGCAAGACTCCTAACACTACACTGGCCTACCTGTAATATGATTAACCTTGTAAGTCGCTCTGGATAAGAGCGTCAGCAAAATGCCGTAAATGGTAATGTAGCCAAGGAAGTGTGCATGCAATGATGGCTGAAGGCTGAAGCTCTTGACAATGGTAATGCTAGCACTGTGGAAGGTACTGTGTGTTTCCTACAATGAGACGAACAGTGTTTTGTTTTTTTTGCTCTCTATTGTCAGGAGGTTGCACCATCTTACATCTTGCCCATTTAAAGGACACATGCATTAGCAACACTTACTTCAGATTTAATTTAGTTATTAGTGTTACTAGTGTCATACATCATTTGATGAAAACAGCACTGACGAAAACAGCATGTATATAAGCGAAAACAATGGCCTATGAAAAGGCAAATGAGACCTGATCTCTACTCTTTCATAATAGTTCCATAGAGAACTCGATCGCCCTGGATTTGCTGCAATAATAGATCGCACACTGCTAATCCCTGCTGCAGATTCTACAAATACAGCCAGCAGGCTTGACCTTATCTGTCAGTTAACACCTGATCCAGGTACCATCAGCTCCCCATTCCACCAGTTACCCTCATAAACTGGCTCAGGGTCATTTCTCACTTTCCTCCAGCCACTACATTTTTGTGTGAGCATCATCTCTTTTCCACCAAACTCAGTAATCTGATCAAATCCTCGGCTCATATTCTCAAAACATCTAGACTTACCCAAAACAATCGCAAATCAGATTTCTTCCTGGCGGCACCGACCTCACAACAACATTTCTCCCAGAAATGTTCATGCTGCTGGAAATCACGGAAAGCAAAGCAGAGATCCGTCCAGAAAGAAACAATGTTAACTTGTCTCTGCTGGTGTTCAATGCCAATATAAGCCACATTACCATTGCTGGGTGATACAGTTCTAAAAAATAAAAAAACTAATAAAAACAGCTAAACTGATCCCTGGAACATTGTTCAATATTTCTGTGCTAAGCAAGCCACTGTCTGTATCTGTGTTCTGCCACAGCTTAAGGTCAATAACATGATAAACACATTGCTCTTTCTCCTACTGTACAATAAAACATGTCAGCTCAGCAAAAAGGCCCATACCACAAATCGTGTTAACTCCTGTCCTTAGAAACAAGGAAGCTTATACTCATATCTGTAGCAAAAGGGATTCTCCATAAATCATACGCCCAATGGGAACTCTCACTAATGAGACATGTAACGTATTAGAGGCTGTTCCGTACACAACAAAATCCCTCAACCCCCTGTCACTCCAGCAGCATTATGTTAATGTGAACACCTTCTCTAACATTTTCATAATCAGATTAGATTCAGCCAAGTGAAATCAATTTCCCAAACTAAAGCTGCAACAACCATGCAATGCCCGGTAGACCAACCAAACCATCACATAAACATCACCTAAAATCACAGATGCTTTTGTCTGTTCTTCAACTATGAGAAGACCTAATGCTACGAATCTGAAAGGATGTGTAGATGTTGGGGAAAGAGAGAAGATTTGTAACAAGAAAACCTGCGGGTGTTCTCCTAGCAATGTACAGACCACCCCAGTTCAGACCTCCGCACTGGTGAATGTACAGTATGTGATGTTACTTGGACTGTGAGAAGCAAATATGGTTTTCTGTTAAATATACAGATCACTATATACAGTGCTGTGCAACAGTTTTGTAAGCGTGACACAGGGTTACATGTTTTAGTTATTTTGTGGGTACATGTAATGGCATACTCTTGACACCGGAGGGCTACCTTAAGTTTGAGCTTTGGGGATTAGTACTTAGGAGAAGAAGTGAGCAGGCCCAGGTACCAGGTGCTTCAAACAATTTGTTTGCTGTTAGCATGGCTGATGGAACATTTTAAGTCCTTCATTGGGAAACCAAGGTGTTTTAAGCCCAATGTAAGTTGAACAGAGAAAATGTTTATATAAATGAACTGTATTTTTCTGCTTTTGGTGTGATATTTATGGTTTTTTCTATTTGTAGAGGGATTTTTTTTGTGTGTACTACCTTTTCTGCTTTGGGACTGCATGGGAAAAGAACAATAGAATGGAGGGTCTTGGACCACAATCTTCATCCTTGTTGGACTTCTCTTTGGATGTTGAGGACATTCACTGCTAAGCACCCTACCTGGCTTCAGACTGATCTAATACTGTGGGTCTAAGGGCCTGCGGGACAGGGATGGGCCTGAGGGATTACTCGCTTGGTGAGATCGGTCCTTTTGGTTTTTTTTACTAATATTTTTGTTTTGTTTTGTTTTTGCTACATAATCTGACCTGTGTTGTGATCAGGGTTTGTATAAACACTGGTTGTATGTGGAGTTGGGAATGGTTTTGGATGTAAATACATATATTGCGCATACAACGTGATTTGTGTTTTCCATCTGCGCAATAGAAGCTGATGGTTAGGGTCTCCTCAGATAATGTAGTTAAACCTTTTTTATTGGAGAGGTTTGTTACAGTTTTATGCACCTAAGAAAATGACATTTAGAAATGTATACGTCTGGGCAGTATACATTTATTTCCTCAGAAAACTCAGGAAAAACTCTAATATTAAATAAAAGAATACGTATTGTACGAACATTGTACGAAATAAGTAGTGATTTAAAGTAGGCCACTGCATTTGTGTAGGTGTTCTCAAAGCTGGAGTCATGGTAGCCCAGCAATAATTGTGGCTGCCATCCATCACCTGGTTTGTCAAATCAATACTTCATTATGTTAAATAAAATGTGCTTGTGATGGAGTCGAAGAACTCCGCAAGCTGTCTTGTGGAATCAATGAGACTATATGACTATATACTACGATGATATATATATGACTTTGTAAAGGGATTATGTTCATTAGCATTTACTCTAGTGGTACGTGCTCAAAAACACTTATTGCCATGATAAATATTTTAACCAATATGTTTTGGTGTTTAGGTTTTACTGTATTAATACTGTATTAGCATTGCATTATTTGTTATCTGCTTTGTAAATCACTCAATAATGGTTTTGACTGGAAATGAAAGCCATGAACGGTGGTCTCTGAAGATTTGCATGCAAAGCACAGTATGCAGTAAATATTAAGTTCTATAGTACTTAGTCAAAGACAAATGTGGAAAATAACCCTCCAGAGACTTATGATAATGATAGATGATCATCTGCACTAGAGACCATATACTTTATGACATAATAGAGTTTTTATGGGCCACTTTGCATTTACAAGGCATTAAACCATTAAGCCATTATACCTATTGTTGTCATTCAACACTGAGCATTGTCTTGTTGTCTATAATGCCTTATCCTGCTTATGGTCAGGAATATAAGACTGTTATACTCATTGCTATTCATAGCATGTTATTATAATAATGTTGCACAAGATAATAATCAGTTTCACTCTCGTCAAAAGGACAGCCTACCACAGAGTGTATCGCTCTACTGTACACTGTGTTTATATGACCAATAACCAGATTACATCACTGTTGTCGGAAACAAAACATTGCAGGTCTGTTTTAATTGTTTTATCAGTTCATCTTTACATTAAATATAATTACTAGATGGTCGACCAAAATGTCTCAATATTTTTTTTTATATTGGCTTACATGAAGCATAAAGCATGGTTTCCTTCTCCTGTGATGTTATCATTTTGGAGATATGAGGTTTTGTTCCAACAGCAGCGATAAGCTCTTATATAACATCTTACCGAAGCATCATTAACCAGATAAAGTGTGAAGCCTAGAGAAGTTTTTTTTAATCATTGAGTTCTATGATATGCAAGAGCTTCAGCGTGTCGGGATTTAAGTATTATGAGCAGATGAACTGAAAACGCTGAGGGCGGCATTTCCTTCAGATCTGCACACTGAACGACAAGTAAATGAACCTCTGTCAGGGTGGCTCAGCGTATGAAACACTCTGCCGTCTCCACAGGCTCTCAGAAATGGAGTTAGGCTCCGCACAATGGACTCGTCTCGCAAACACTAGGTCAGGGAAGCGACGTGATGATAATTACCCCCCCCCCCGACCATCCTTTAACACTTTGATCTATTATGTCGGTTGCTATGCAAAAGCGAACACAGGCAGAGCGACTCAAATCTGCTTGTGCAGTCTTGAAAACGAGTGAATGGGAAAGAAAAGCTCTTTTCTAAAATTCATTTATCTTCAAGGACCTGCTGACTGTTCCAGAAACCCATTCCTTGCTCTCATAGCCATGTAACCTAGTGATATTATGTCCATAGCAGTACTGAATGATCCATACTGGGGTTAATAACTCAATAATAACTGATCAATAACCTATTTCATTGTGTACATAGTTAAATGCATTAAGACATAAACAAACTCATTCTGAGTGGATTGATTTGCAATATGCCATCGTTATGAAACTTACCAAGTCAGAGTTGTTTGGTGGTGATAGGAACCAGACGTCCAAAGCTTTTAACACCTCTGAAAGCTACTTTATACATAACTACAAAAAATTATTATGAATAATCTGTTATGAAGACGTAATAATAATAATAACAATAACAATAATAATAATTATAATAAATTTAGTTTGTCACCTAATAACTTGTTTATAAAAGTCTTAAAGCAACTGCATGTAAAATAATGATCTTAAAACTGCTTCAAATTCAGTCTGATTGCTCACAGATTATTAATATGGAGATTGGCACGCCTGTCATTGCCACTCCAGACCCGGAACACCCACTATAGGGCTATGCAACTTAGAAGGAAGAGCAAGAGACCAGAGTAAATCTTAAACCATTAGTTAGAGCTAAAAGAGAGAAAGGACACCAGACGGTCTCATGGCTGAGGGTAAAACAATGGAAATCCGGCAACAGTGTGCCACTTACATCCCTGCTGATGTTATTTATGAAAACTTGAGGTGTCGACTATATAACCTTATCTCTGTTATCCATGTCTCACACTTAGGTTGTAGGTTTTCTAGATGCCAGTAGCCAACTAACCTCAGTTCTGTTTCAGGCTGGTATGCAAAGCAATACATTCATCTCACACCAAAATGTTTAGCCAGTCTTAATCCCACCAAATACGCTATGAGAGTCTGAACTTCCTGTGATAAAATCATATGGTGTTTCTCCAGTTTGTGATTCAAAATGGTTCTTTCTCTTCTGATGTCTTTACCGGAGTTACTCAGATTCCTACTCCCCTGCAGAATCTTACTGCCCTTCAAGTGCACGTGCCTCACGCAGGAATATGGACGCTACAGGTTACACTCCCGATTTCAGGTAGACCCAGAAACCACCAAAATCACAGTGTAATCTGCAGCATCCATTTGCCTGCGTGAGGCGCAGGGGAGTCTGATTCTGTATCCATCACCCGATCAGCAAATGCACAGCTGTTCATGACATTACCTCAAAGCGCAGTTTCTATTTGCGCCGTGTGAAAGTGAACTGAATTGCATGGGGACCCCAAGAGCAAAAACACCAATTCTCACCTAACGCTGTTTTAAGATTAACAACTGTATAATAAGCCTGCAGGGTTAAGGGGGTGAACCGTCCCTAAATGAGGCCAGTGCATGATGGGAACGTGTCCAAAAATGTACGAGCAGAGGAAATTTAAAAGAAGGTAAGCCATTTTTTTTTTTACAGTACAAAGATGCCCCTGGTTCCACACTTTCAGGCCTGGTTTTGCAAGACGCTGAGGAAGCCCTGGCCTCAAAAACATTTTCACTGGGGAAATGCCCATTTGTAGCATGCATTAGCCCAGCACTAAATCTGTGCCTGAGAAGCTGGCCGTTGAGGTGTGCCTTTGGCTCTTGTGAAGTGCCTCATGGGTCTCGCTGTAACCTTCAAAGAAATCTTCAGGCGCGTCTGGCTGACCATATTCATTCTGCTGACAGAAGTGGATCATGCTCAGAAAATAGGGGACAGCAAACGGCTTTATCCTAAAAGAAAGGCAGGTTCAGTCAGGGTCGTTTCTGAACAGCTGGGGGGGCCGTTCCTACACTAATCATCTTCTCTTGCATGCGGGTTGGGCAAAAAGTCTTTGAAATCAATGTGCTTCTTCTGTAAATGACAATTCAATTTTGTCATTTAAAATTTGAATAAGTGCATACTCCGAGACCCCTTGGGCTTAGGGCCCCTAAACGTCTGCTTGTACCACTTGCAGCTGGAAGTGGCAGTGAGCTCAAACAAGCTCGGCTTCATACGCCAAGACATGCTCTTGAATCCTCATAGGGCTAATTTAGTGAGGTCGATAAAGCCAAACACTTCCTGTACATTGGAAGGTATGAACTGACATAATACCCTATTAGCATCTACTGAGCACTGATTTTGTATTAACCAACAGAGCAAGAGATATGCAGGTATCACTACACAGGTGAATGTCTTCTGCAGCAGACAATCAGACCCCCCCCCAAAAACCCAAAAATGATGCCAACAGAACTACAGTATGCTGATCACAGACGCGCACACTTACATGCCAGATAGCGAAGAAGATGAGAGACGCACACAGCACGAGGGAAAGCATGTAGCAGAAGGCAGCGAAAGTGAACATAATTGACCCAGCACGCCGGACTGATCTTTTCCAGAAGACGAGTTAATGCGGCATCAAAGCGTGTGAGCGTCGCTTTGGGTTCAGAGAGCGGTTACGCGCTGCGAGGAGCCGCAGTGGACGTGAGCATCTTCCTCCGAACGTTTGGCCACGGCGCGCTCTCCTGACTGGACGCTACTGAGCCTTCAGACGAGTGGGCTGCCGGCGGCTGGCCATAACGGAGAACGCCAAACTACGCTGAGAAGTCCGTACAGGGACCCAGAGGTCTCGAGAACAGAAGGTGAACCGGGTTTGGCGGTCGGTGTCCAGCTCAGGCGGTCAGGTGTAGTGGAGCAGGAACGCGCAGAGAGTCCATGGCGCGCTGAGAGAGGAGTTACAGAGGCAGCGCCGTCCTCTCCAACACCACAGCTCCTCCAGACAGAGCGAAGGCACAGGCTGTGACTGGCTAACAGGTGGATTTAAAGAGCTCTCTCTCTCTCTCTCTCTCTCTCTCTCTCTCTCTCTCTCTCTCTCTCTCTCTCTCTCTCTCTCTCGCTCTCTGCAGTGACAAACTGCTGAGAGGCTACCTACAGAGGAGGGGTTGACAGGGACGACCACTGAAAGTACATCGATATGAGTTACTGTATTAGTTTGAGGTCAGTTTCCTCTAATCGCTCGTGTTCACCTACTACAGCTATGTATAAGACCCTAAACACTCAAACATGACAAATTATATAATTATTAAATTTGTGAAAATAAAACTTACTACATTCCTCTACGTTAAGTTTGGCATTTTATAAACATAAATTGTGAATTTAAAATCTAGAAACGAAGCAATATAAAATACGTTAAATCCAGCAAATAAACAGTGGTTATGAGGATGCGTTAAAGGAGCAATATGTGAGATTTTTGGTATAAAACAACCTATTAAAAGTATCAACAGAATGTAAAAAAAAAAAAAAAAATCATAACCCTTTGAATGACGCCTCTATTTATCGTATTGCAGAGATTGCTACAGAAGTTAGCATACTTCCCAGCTAGCCCTGAGTGTTTTTTGGTGCCATGTATAAAGGGTGAATTTACAGATTACTACTTTAAATCATTTGCACTTACAAAATCAACAAAACACATAAATAGGCCAGGGATGCTTAAACCTGTGGCCTGTGTTGACATAAATGTAATTCACAGGGTTTTTAAACACCTGCCATGTCAACACGTGTGCTAACAGACTAATTAAATTACAGTACAGTAATTAAATTTAGAAGCACACAGAGCAGTATGTTTGAAGACAAGTACAGTTTTGTATGTATTGAAAAATAATCTAAAATCTCTAATCTCTAAACAAAATGGGTGACTAAAACTGTCCCTTCAGATGAGCTAATGCTAAAGTTAAAGAACACTAGAATATTTATGCTACAGTAAATGGACATTATGTTAAATGTGCTAACACTAAGCTAGATTTTTTTTTTTTTTTAAGTTTGCTTACCCTGATGGTGAGCTGTGATTGAGGCCTTCCAGCTAGTTCAACCTAAAACTCTCAGCTCCAGGAATGAAAAACAGACCATGATCAGGGTAAAATGGGTCTGAAATACAGGCACAGCTTTCCATCACCTCCAGCCTGATCATTCTCACTGACTTACTGCCACCGGCATGCTTCATGTGACGGTGGAAGGAGTGCCTAGAGAAGGCTGGAACTGGCTAAGAGAGAGACGTGCTAATTAGCAGTTTTTGTTGAGGCCACAGATATGCTGAATGTACTGTGTTTGATTGAACATAAATGTGTGGCATAATGACATACAGCTTTCATAAACACTCATCATAAAAAGAAGAGCTGCACCCAGAAGGAAGTGTCGGATGGCAATGCTAGTGGGAAGGAAGGTTATCAGGAACAATAAATGATGATAAAGGTGGAGTGACACCAGGTGTTCTCGACACGTGACAAGAAACATCTTCATCTTGGCGCTGACCACGGTGCCTCCATACATAGATTCGTTGATCACCTCCACTAAGACTCGTGGAGCAGGACTCATCACTAAAGCTGACCCGCTGCCATTCTGAGTCACTCTATGACACCCTGGCACAAAACCATTGCAGACTTTTGAGACGGTGATGTGGTGTTAAGGGCGGTTGTCAGATCAGCCTGTGTGCATGTAGTCCTGTGTTGTGCAGCCTTCTGCAAAGGTGCTGGCAATAACAGGATGACTCATGGAGGACATCACTGCTCTCTGAATGTCTTCGGTCGTGACTGTTGGGTCAGTCAGGTACAGTGATAGGGTTCGTCCTTGCTTATGTCACATGTGAGGCCAAGCGTAAAACTCGAATCATTCGCAGGTCTCACAATATTAAATCCACCCACCGAATTTCAATCCTGCCAGCTGATTCCTTCTGAGTTCTGCCACTTGTGCAGCTATTCATCTGATGAGTGTAACCTGCTCCAGCTTAAACACATGACTGAATTTGCTGGGATGCTGGACTTTGCTCTTTTGTTTCAGATAAAGTGCTGTGTTTTCAAACTGGTGGTATTTTCAGTCACTTCGTGCCGAGTTGAGCTGAGAAGAGCTGTGGTGATCTGAGCTGGGTTTTGGCGCCATCTTTCGGCAGGATGCTGAAACGCCACCTTGCTGAAAACGGTCCGCCTCTGTGTGGAGGAAGAGACTCGCGGGTTAAGTGACCGTTTGTCTGGTCAGACCGAGAAAACCTGTTAGCTGTGTGTACTCGTTTCCCGAGAGCCGAGCTGACTCCTCCTGCAGGGAAACCTTCAGTTCCTCTGATTCAGCTCACAGAGCCTGCAGCAGACTCTCTCTCTCTGTTTCAGCTGTGAACTGATGGCTGCTCCCATTCAGGAAACGGAGAGAGAGTTCAGACCTCATATCAGACACATGGAGCCCGTTCTGACCGAGTAAGTACCGAAAAAGCCGAGCACGTGAGAATCAATCCAGAGAACCGATTCACAGCTTTCTTAAGAATTTCAGCAGACAGACCTTAAACACTCATTGCCTACATGCATACACATTAGATAGATAGATAGATAGATAGATAGATAGATAGATAGATAGATAGATAGATAGATAGATAGATAGATAGATAGATATTAACAAACTGAATTATATATACTTATTTATTTACTTACATAGTATATGCATATAGTCAATTACTAGGGGGTAGGGGGTCATTTAGCGTTCCCAGTTCACCTGACTGCAACATGGAGATTGGACATTCAGGACATTGGGAGGAAATGAGGAGCACCCAAAGGAAAAACACACAGAGATGGGGAGAACATGACAACTCTACACAGAAAGGAACCTGGACGGGAATCGAATCCAGGGTTTAATATGATATTATAAACGCAAAACCAAAAACAATATGGTGTTTATTTAAAAAAATATGGGGCAACATATACAGCATAGTGTGCAGCAATTATTAGCCTGAATTAATCATGGAATTTTGATGGATCCGTCAGAATTCTCAAAATTTCTCTGCACAGTTTTGGCATTCAAGTGTTTACCACAGACAGTACTTCCCATATACACACAGGTGTGAGGATGCGAATGTGTGTTAGTTACACTAGTTACTAATTCCTGTTTTTGTGTGATTCCATTTTACTCAGTTGGAGAGTAAAATGTTTTGTCTGCTGTGCTCCTACACTCAGAGGAATAGCTGTGTGCACTGGAGTGGATTTGGTGATCCTGCTGTCCACTGGATGCACATTTTTACCGCCCTGCAGATACTGTATCTCCTCAATCTAGTCATAATACATTATCTAACGTTCTCATTTTGGGATTGCTGTAAAAATCTGTGGCTCGACTGGGGGAGGGGCGGAGCACACTCACTGGGAAAACCTTAAAGAGGCCCGAAGACACACGAACACCCAGCATAAGTAACCAGAGTGCTTTATTTACACATAATGAGAAATCAAAACAGAGCCCAATTTTAAATCACTTGTATAGAGTCCCGGTTTCTCTCCAGCGTTTAGCTTGCACGCTGACCTCCTCCTTTCCTCACACTGGGGAGTGAGTCTTTCTTTAAGAAGTCTGTGCTCCTCCCTTCCAGTTGAGTTGGAAAGATGGGGTCGTTGCTGTTGCCACGTTTTTTGTTTCAGGGTTCTCCACACATTGCAGTGAGGCCAGTCCTGTACTCTCTTCTTCTGCAGCCATGTCTTTGTAATTGGTGCAGCATGTGGTTTTGCATTGTCTAAAGAAGTCATGGATGTCCCTGGAAAAGATGCCGCATATATCTCAATGTACTTTACTGCACTACTGCTGCCATCACAGAATGGTAAATGCACTTGCTAAGAACACTGACCCCATACCATGGCAGACCTTTGTACCTGCCACTCATTAAAGACCAGAAAGTCCTTAATGTCCGATCCCTCAGACGGAAATCACAGGTGTTTACCTTAGGCTTATGAAAATGGTCACCACATTTACCAATAAACTGATATTTTACCGACTCCTACTCTCGTTGTTTAGGTAGCTGCTTTTACTTTTACTTTGGTCATTATTTAAGTGGAGTAATGATGCTTTCTTTAGAGGTTTGCTATTGCACTTCATCTCATATATAGACTGGTACTCTTCACCTGTTAAATGCTGGCTGTGGCTCACAATGCTAGTGAATTCTGAATTTGATTTGATCATACAGGTGTGACCTTGACTGGAAATCTCGCTTGCGTTGGATCCCTGAACCGCGCTACAGTGATGCCCCTTTTCCTGAAATTAAAGACATTAAATTCCCCAGTCAAATCAAACTGATCAGGTCCTTCTCACGTGAGTACATCTTTGTGATATTGGGATAATATTGGTATCAGTAAATATTTGCCCTCAAATGTTTAGCAGTAGACAGATTGGCTGTTTACATGTCAGCATCATCAGGTATGAACATGAAGAATATCAGATATTGATATTAGATTACATTTCTCATATTGTTGCAATCCTAATATATACTGTTGTAGTGTGAGCCATGATACTTATTTGTTAATAGCTGATGAAGTGAGAATGCGATATGTCCTGCTCTGTGGTGGTCCTCTGGGGACCCTGATCACTGACAAACTGGGATAATTGGGTGACAAACATACAGAGTCTACAATCTGTAACTATAGAACTACAAAGTCACATATGGAAGGTGGAGCTGATAAAATGAACAATGAGAGGGGACAGTAAAATAAGAAACTGACTGAAAAGAAAAGAGATTTACTCTATTCTGTGTATTTGAGCATCTATGTATGTAATTACACAAAAGCCTGTTCTCAGCCACTGTATCTTTCTGTGGCGTATTCAGATCCTCTACTCTGCATGGCTGCTTTAACTACAGTAAACCCACATGATCATGAATCAGAACTCTTTGTGTTTAGCTTCATTATCAGGCATTTTGTGCACAAAGTAACTGCTACTGCTGTCGTGTGTATTTAGAGGCCAATATGGTGTCCCAGTCAGAGTGGACCTCTTACCCCAACTATGGTCAGTCAGTGACCTACCATGCTGGAAAGCGGTGTTTTATAGATAAGATGCATCCGGGGACCAAGAGATGCACCACAGAGCAGACCCTGGAAGCAGCTGTAGGGAGGAAGAAAAAGGGTAACTGTTCTTTTTAGCTGTGTGTTTAGTTGTATGTCTTATATTAAATCTAGAACATATCTAGTACATATTACAGGCTTTGGAAAGGGTTAACCGTTGTGGTAGGTTTATTTAAAAACGTGTGTTTCTATCTCTATCTATTAGTGGAACATGGCTGCAGTGTCGGGTCAGGTTCCAGGACATTTCTAACACCAGAGTACAGCCCTAACTTCTACAAGCTCGGATCAACACTGCCAAAAGCCAATTTTGGGTAAGAGCCAAGTACAATGTGTCAGCTGCAGATTCATGCTACAAATCCTCCTTTTGGTGGCAGTGAGATGTTCATTCTGTGTTGTGTTTAAACCCTGACTGCTGTATGGCAGTGTTGTTATTTCACTTCCAGCTATTAGGCTCTTTCATGTCAATCTAAACTAATAGTGTGAGGGTGCACTCCTAACCTTAGCAACCCTCTGCATATGGTGAAGTGTTTTTATACTATAAATTGCTTTCCTAAAGCACACTCAGTGATACTACCTATGGTCTCCATATTAAACTACACACAGATTTATGGTGCAATTCATGGATGTTAATTTAAAGTAAATGTGTTTCTTTGTGTTTAGGTATCCTCCTGTCCCTAAAGCAGATACATTTATTCCTCTCCAGCCCGTATCAGAAAAACTCTGGTAGGTATGAAGAACACTGTCACAGTTTAGGGCTACCGTACACATGTGCCAGTAACAAAGGTTTATCTGGTGGAGAGGCTATCAGACTGGATTATAGAGAGCAGAAAGGTGGTTTACTGGAAACTGAAAATGTTTTCAAGGACAAATTGTACTGCACCAGTCAACGGTTTAAATTAATCTGTCTGAACGTAGTTATTATAACACTGAAGGCGTTTTATTCCAGTATTCCTGATTGAAGTAGTTCCGCTTCATGTACTTCAAAATGTGGAATAAAGTAAACCTTCTATTACCACAAACCTCAGTGTCAGAAAAGTTGGGACAGTGTGCGAAACGCTGAAAGTGAACAGTCAGTTATTTTTGGCCTGTATTCATTTAGAAACAATACAAACTCTTTTGTGCTGTTCATATAGATAAGATGATATCTAATGTTCTACTTGTGTAATGTATTATTTTAATTGGTTGTCCTTATGGATGTGCTGCCCTACATTTAAAATGAGACTAAACTTAGCTTCTCAGGTCCGGTAACCTGTATAAGGATGTAAAATGCTGTAGTGCAATCTGTGTTTCACTCCTAATAAATAACCTATGTTGAAATTGTCACTACAGCATCGTCTTACTGGTTATGTGTTCTATCTCTCTCCAGCATGTCTTATGCAGAGAAAAAGGAGATTTTGGAGCGAAAGCAGGACATTCTTGAAGTGAAAGACCTCAGAAATTGGAAACCAACACCTCCACTCTTCAAAAGTCTTCTCGCAGAACAAATTCCCTTAAGAGATTAAGGGAACACATCTCTTCACCTTCACAGCTCTTCTCTTTTATGTTGTGCTGATCTTGTTGCTACATTCACCTGTGTAAGTAGTTCCTCTTTCGTTTCCAGTTCAGTTGTGTTAACCATTAAAATATTCACCGCAGCAGCTGTTCTTTGACTGTTCTGTGCAGCTTCACCATCGTGACTTTTCTCGAGCTTATGAGGACTGTTTACACAGTGCCCTCCTATAGTTGGCGTCTATGTCAAAGCAGGTTTTCAGAATATAGATGTCAATGCTAATCAGGGCTGTCTTTCATGCCAGAGGCTCCTATGGTTTACTCGCTTAGTACTGCGGTGAGTCAGTGATGAACATATTTAGCAGAATGGACTGTTACACAGTGTCTGCCTCTTAGAGTTGCTAAAATCCATCTTTCTTCTGTGAGTATTTAACAAATAGAGTGTTAAACACATCCACCTTTTCTCCTTCTCACAACACCTAAACATCTATAATCTGTGCGAATCTATAACTAAAAATTGTTTAACTACTGTAGCAGCTCACCAGAGCGATGGTCAATCACACTGCAGCCAAACTCACTGCTCTGAGTGTAAAAGAAAACAGGACTGGAGATTTAGATGATGCACCAGAGCCCAGAATGCTCATAGATATGGAAAAGGAAAGAAAGAAATCATGACTTTGAACCACTTTTATTATATAAGTTTTTATTATATAATATTATATAAGTTTAAAATATCTATCAATAAGTACATAGGAGCCTATAAATAAGAATGTTTTATTGGGTACGGTGAGCAGTTGGGAAGACTTGCTAAAACAAACGAAGACTGTGTAGTTGCGTAATGAGTCTTCGTGGTGCAGACTTTCTGAAGAACCTGACCAAAACAATCTCAGTACAAGGTGTACAGTCCCTCTAATTCTGATGTTTCAACTGCCGTGCAGTATATTGTACATGCAGCAGATATTAAATACCACAGGTACATGTTGTGACTTAGTGACTCCAATTGACCAAGCTAGACATCAAAATAACATCTCTTATTTTTAGAAAGTAAACTGTCTCCTAAACAAAAACATGAAACACTGGGTTCTGGATTAAAGAGAAAAGGCTCCAAGGTGTAATCTCAGGTGTATGCTGAAAAGTGTATTCCTGGGCAATTGAATTCAGTGGCAACCATATGGTACATAGCTTCCAAACTTATACCGTGCTCAGGGGGTGATGTAATCGCCCTCAAAATTTCTATACCTTTACAAACTAGGTTTTGTTACTGTTATCTCAAGGTTCTCTCCACAAATGTATACACTGAATTTATTTTTAAACCCCAGAGTGCCTGTATTCCCAAAGAAATATGACCCCTAATTTCTCAAGTCTTAGGATCGCAAATTAAGTTATTTTCTGCTTTTAGTTCTTCATTGTAAACTGCTGCTGGCCTTGTGAATTGTAAACAGTTCCCCCAACCTAGCATAGACTGTACAAGTTGTAGCATTTGAGGTGTGCTGTTGACCTCTCGTTTATTTGGAAAGTGACAGCCATATTTCATGAAGGTTTATTTTATTTCCCTGCCTGTGTCTATTGCGATATGTTACTTCTGTCAGGTTATCACAGTGCCTTGCTGTAAACCAGCCAATCAGAACTAATTATTCAGCAAAAAATGCAAAAAATGGCAAGACCCTGAACCCACACACAGTCCATCCCAGCAAAAAAGCAGAATGATGGGTTTCTGTTCAACTACCACGGAGATAGCAACACTTACCTGTAAGAGCAGATCCTCATTCACTGCCAGCTTGAGTGGTTTATTAACCCAGTAGTGCACACTTGCCTTACAATGCATGGTATCAGCTGGGATGAGTATGTTGGTGCTGGTTTACGAGTGAATGAGAAACATCTCTACTTTAAATAGAACAATAGTTTTGAAGAAGTAGTTACTCATTGTAGTGTGGACTTACAAATAAGATTGTTCCATCATTTATGTAATGAGAGCTGAACAGTGGTGGCACCGGTTTGGGATTGGTGGGGCGGTTTGAGTGGACGTTTGCATCGTGATTTCAGTCTTGGCTACAGTGTTTCGGTAAGTTGAGTTTAACCTCAGCCCAGCAGCTAACATGTAAAACGCCCACACAGAATCAGCCACAGTCACTAAAGGAAAGAGAACAGCACCTCTGCTTTTTCTGGTCCTACTAAAGACATGAGACAAGGTGAGTTCAACAAAGTAGTTAGCTGCTAGGTTTTCTAACTTTTTTCTGTTTTGGATTTTGCCTTTAATTACATTTAGTATAACAAGTTTCTTACTGCACTACAGCAGATTGTACAAGTCTATGTAAAAACTTTTTACTGCATGCTAAGAGCTCTAAAATCATATCCTTCCAGTTCTGATGGAAAATGCATGGTTTGTAAAAAGGTAGTTATACTAGCTTTGGGAAATTTGAACTGGTGTGTTGGGCTGTTTTTAAAGAATATTCAACAATCTCAGATATAGGACTTTAGATAGCCACAACAAGCCACTAGAGAGCGCTTTGCTTAAATGCATACGAACCAGCTTTATAAAGAAATAAAGCATAGTAAATACATGATTTTTATATATATATTTTTTTTCAAAATTTGTGTTACTTTCCAACTTGTGCTACGTCTGTCATGACCATAAAACTTAAATCACACATCTTACAATTCAATAGTCTTTTTTTTGTTTATAGTTCATACACCAAATAGCTCATAGTTCATGCACCACAAACCAAATGTTTGTTCTATTTATTGCAGTCTAAATAAATAATATGTATGGTAATAATATAATAATATAATAATATGTTATGGTATGAAAAATGATGGTATTGATATTAGCCTGAATTTCCTGTATTGTTACAAGCCTAAGAGATATTGTTATAGTGTGACCCATCAGATAATAAAATTAATTAATTCCAGCTAAATGATCAATCAAACAAGGGATTTGCTCATGTGGGGGTCCTGACCACTCATGAACTCAGAAAAATGGGTGCTAAAAATATACAAAGATATACATGCACTAAAATCCGGAGGGTGAGATTAATTTACTTTACTAAACCACTAAAAATCCTAGCAGCAGGGCTTATTAAGTCACTTAGAGTTACTCTATTCTGTGTACGCAAGCATCCATGTAAAAAATTACAAAATATTAAATTAAGAATTAAACTGAGTGAAAAACAAAAGCCTGTTCTCATTCACTGTATCTTTTATGCTGTATTCAGATCATCTACTCTGCATGGCTGCTTTAAACTACAGTAAACCCACATGATCATGAAGTAGAACTCTTCATTATGACACGTTTAGTGCTTTATGATGTAAGACATTCTAAGAGATTTGTCTCAAGAAGCAGCAAGAAAAGACAAACTAGCCTGCACAAAGTAACTTCTACTGCTACCATGTCCAGTATGTCCAAGCCAGAGTGGACCTTTTACCCCAACTTTGGTCAGCTAGTGACGTACCATGTTGGAAAGCGGTGTTTTATAGATGAGGTTCATCACGGATCCAAGAGATGCACCATGGAAGAGAGCCTGGAAGCAGCTATAGGGAGGAAGAAAAAAGGTACGCTGTCCTTTGTGGCTGTGTTTAGTTGTATTTGTGTTCAGCATAAATATGTTATATAATAGTCTAGAACACATATCTAGTACATATCACAGACTTTAACCATTTAGGTGGGTTTGTTTGCCTTTCTGTTTTGATCTTTTAGTGGAACATGGTTGCACTGTAACACCAGAGGACAGTCCTAACTCCCCCAAGCTCCGATCTACACTACCAAGAGTCAAGTATGCTTTGTACATAAATATATACTGTATATATATATATATATATATATATATATATATATATATATATATATATATATATATACTGTATATATATATATATATATATATATATATATATATATAAAACCAATGTACTATTTAGATACATCTCCTGACCACTTCATCAGAAATTGCTGGAGTCTAGCTCACAGTACTGGTGAATTCTGAATTTGCATTTATCCTATAGGCGTGACCTTGACCAGAAGACTTGTTTGCGCCAGATCCCGGAACAGCGCTACAGCGGCGTCCTCTTACCTCCAATTACAGTCAAGAAATTCCCCAGTCAAACCAAACCAATGAATTTTATCCCACGTGAGTACGTCTTGTATGAGTTCGATGGATGCACAATTATATTACAATAATATTGGTATTATTATTACTATTATTGGTAAGATGTGTCTGCTATTTCAAAGTGGGCACAAAGTAACTGCTACAGCTGCAACTGCTGTGTGTATTTAGAGGCCAGGATCGTGTCCCAGTCAGAGTGGACCTCTTACCCCAACTATGGTCAGCCAGTGACCTACCATGCTGGAAAGCGGTGTTTTATAGATAAGATGCATCCGGGGACCAAGAGATGCACCACAGAGCAGACCCTGGAAGCAGCTACAGGGAGGAAGAAAAAGGGTAACTGTTCTTTTTAGCTGTGTGTTTAGTTGTATGTCTTATATTAAATCTAGAACATATCTAGTACGTATTACAGGCTTTGGAAAGGGTTAACCGTTGTGGTAGGTTTATTTAAAAACGTGTGTTTCTATCTCTATCTATTAGTGGAACATGGCTGGAGTGTCGGGTCAGGTTCCAGGACATTTCTAAAACCAGAGTACAGCTCTAACTTCTACAAGCTCGGATCAACACTGCCAAAAGCCAATTTTGGGTAAGAGCCAAGTACAATGTGTCAGCTGCAGATTCATGCTACAAATCCTCCTTTCTACTACATCAGCAAGCTGCTTTACTAGATGCAGATCTGGTGACTGAGGAATAGGATATTGATATACTTTAGCATGGCAATATTATCTCAGATGTGTGATCTGCATCAATTCATAAATTCACAGTATCGATTTTATATTTAATAGATTTCTCTGCACATGTGCGAAGGAAACGTTTTTTTGCATTTACACCATGTCTTTTTCTTTGAGTTTATTACTGGTTGACTGCATAGCAGAAATCCCGTTACTGTCTCATGTAAATCCGGAGTCTTCCTGGTATCTGATGACCTAAGTGCCTCAACAGACCATTCTGAAGTTACTGAATTATTAAGTGCCTGTAAACACACTCAATGATACCATCTATGGTCTCCATATTAAACTACACACAGGTTTGAAATGCAATTCATGGATGTTAATTTAAAGTAAATGTGTTTCTTTGTGTTTAGGTATCCTCCTGTCCCTAAAGCAGATACATTTATTCCTCTCCAGCCCGTATCAGAAAAACTCTGGTAGGTATGAAGAACACTGTCACAGTTTAGGGCTACCGTACACATGTGCCAGTAAAAAAGGTTTATCTGGTGAAACTAAGAGGCTATCAGACTGGATTATAGAGAGCAGATTGTCTAAAAGGTGGTTTACTGGAAACTGAAAATGTTTTTAAGGACATTTGAATTGGTTTAAAAATTGATATAAACTTGATATAATGTAATAATATAATGTATTATTTGAATAGATTTTGATTTAGGACATGCTGCCCTACATTTAAAATGTTGAAATTGTCACAGCATTGTCTTACTGGTTATGTGTTCTGTCTCTCTCCAGCATGTCTTATGAAGAGAAAAAGGAGATTTTGGAGCGAGAGGAGGACATTCTCAAAGTGAAAGACCTTGGCGAGTGGAAGCCAACCCCTCCACTGTTTGAAAGTCTTCTTGAAGAGCAAATTCTTTTAAGTGATTAGGGGAACACATCGCTGCACCTTCACAGCTCTTCACATTTATGCTGTACTGATGTTGTTGTTATGGTCACCTGTGTATATAGTTCCACTTTTATTTCAAGTTCAGTTGTGTTAACCATTAAAATATAAAGACATTCATTACTACTTGTAGTATGGATCTCTTTCTGGGATAGGATGTGCACGTATGCCCTCCCGCAGGTTTAGGCTGTTCAGGGAGAGACATTCGGCTGGCTATATTACTGTGACCCTTCTCCTACAGCACATGCTTCTTTAGAATCTGCAGTACATTATAAAGTAGCTCAAAAATATATCCTATGGCTCTATAAGTTCCACCCAATATGACCGTTGTTTGCCACCCCTTAAGTTTCACTACAGCAGCTGTTTTCAGACTTCTCTGATAAGGTAATAATTGTTGGAGCCTTTAATTTTCACCTGGACAAACCACAGGATCCACTTAGTAAAGCGTTTTTATCCATCTTAGACTCATTTAGTATGGGACCAACTCATTACTGTAGCCACACTCTGGATTAAATTTTAGCCTTGGGAGTGAACATAGATAATCTAACTGTGGGGGGTGTGTGTGTATGTTAAAGCAAGTTTTCGGAATGTACAGATTAATGCTAATCAATGCTGTCTTTTATGCCCAGAGGTGAAAGCTTGGCCTCCCTGTGACACACATTGACCCAGCTTCGTACATCAGACTTTGTATGTTAAAAGTGGATAGTAAGTCGTTGGTCCAACTCACACTTGGGCTGTGGGTTGGTTGAGCTGGCGATGGGTAGTGTGGCTGAAACGAGGAATGAAGGGAAAGAGACTCGAACATGAACTTCACTCTTTAATGCCAACGCTGTTCTCCAGCTACTCAAACATCTGCCTCTCGACATGCTCCGCCATATTTCTCTCGCGCTTTCTTTTCACTCACTCACTCTGCCTACCGTTCTACGGCATCAACAAACACAACAGATTTTAAACAACCACTTACAGGAAGCAGTTTTCATACTATCATTAATTACCGCTTTTACAGTCTGATATTAAATCAGATACTGTCACATCTCTGTCGGTCTGTCTGTCGGGTCTTGTTCATGTCAAACAACGCCCCCTCTGGTTGTTTCTTGTTATAGCACTGCTTTTCCTGCTCCCACCAGGCTCCACCCACTCCCACACCTGTTAGCTATCGGTATTCATTAGGACTTGTATTAAGACCCCTTTGTTTGCCCTGTATGTTTGTGAAGTCTCTGTTTTCTCGTTGCTATTTCTAGGTTGTTGTCCCTTTGTTAGTTCTTAGCTGTTATCTTTGCGTGAATCTTAGCCGTGTTTCCTTTAAGTCCTTGTTCTCTTTGTGTTCATCTTGAGTTCTTTACCCTCGTTTTGTTTCTGCTGTAGTATCTCTATGGACATGTCTTTAGTAATACCCACCTGTGTTTTGCCCTGTTACCCGGACTAAATCAAATAAATCCACTATGCAATTGCAACCTGCCTCGACCACCTCCTCGTTACAGATACTTAAAGTCCACACACAGCACTGCAGTCAGTAATGAACTTACACAGCAGAATGCTGTTACCCAGTGCCTGTTTTGTATGAAAGAGAAAACAGGACTGGAGATTCAGATGACAGACCAGACCCCAAAATGCTCAAGATACAATACGGAAAGAAAGAAATTCTGAATTTTAACCACTTCTTTTTATGTGTGATATCTGTGATATTGTATATCATAATTGAATAAGTGCATATGAGCCTATAAATGATTGTTTTATTGGGTAGGGTAAAAAAACGCGGTAAGCAGTTGAGAAGACTTGCTAAAACTAATGATACTTGTGTGATGAGTCTTGGTGAGGCAGACTTTTTAAAGAACCTGACCAAAACAATGTCAGTACAAGATGTACAGTGCACCTAATACTGATGTTTTGACTGCCATGTGGTATATTGTACATCCAGCAGATGTCACCAAATCGCTATTCTACAGCAGTGATACAGCTTGCAGGTGCCTAATCCGGGTCCTGGAGAGTTTAGATTTAACACATGTAATACTCAGATTCCTCTAAAGCCCTTCACAATGACTTATGTTATGGAAAGGGTATGAAAAGTAACAGCCTACCTTATTTCATGAAGGTTCATATTCTTTTCCTGCCTATGAGTTGCTTCTGTGTGCTCATCATTGTGCCTTGCTGTAAACCAGGCAATTAGCGCAATTATTCATGAGCTCAGCATAAATGCACTCTTTGGCACCTATAGGCCAAGACCCTGAACCCACACACAGTCAATGCCAGCAAAAAAGCAGAATGATGGGTTTCTGTTCAACCACCACGGAGATAGAAATACTTACCTGTAAGAGCAGATCCTCATTTACTGCCTGTAAATAGAACAATAGTTTTGCAGTAGTAGTTACTCATTGTAGTGTTAACTGTGGACTTACAAATAAGATTGTTCCATCATTTATGTAATGAGAGATGAACCAGTTTGGGAATGGTGTAAGTTTGAGTGGATGTTTGCATTGTGATTTCAGTCTTGGCAATCATTGTATAAATACATAGAACAGACAAAAAAAAAAATCCCCATTTTAATTTGTTTTATTTTATTTTGCAGAAGTGTGCCATTGAAAACAGTACATTTGATAGTATTGTAATGTATTTTTATTTTTTACTGAATTTCATAAAATTCTGTCCTGCCGAATTATGTTTCATTTTATAATTATTAATTATTAATAATTATTTCTACTTTAAGGTTGATGTATTTCCAAATGGCATTTTTCCAAACCATGATTTTATTTTAAAACAACTCTCAGATCGAGAAGGCTTCGTGTCAATCACTCGTGTCAGTCTTCGCGGGGTGGGTCTTTAGAGTTCCTGCTCACAGAAAGAAGACAAAAGTAGTTGAGTATGAAAATCGATAAACCATTACTTCCTACACTTACTCGTGTTCAGTGTTGATGTGACTGACCAGCTATGAGCTCAATTTCGGATGTTCCCAAAAAAGCGGCAATCAGAGTAGAAAGCATTCTCCCCCAGGATCATTGCCGGCTTCAGACTGAAAATGCTGTCGCATCGCCCATCCCGAAATCTCCAGTGGAAGGAGGGTCACCTATAAACAGCCAGCTGAGTAGCTAGCAACAGTATCCATTAAGACTATTATTCAATCATAAGTACCAAAGCTAGACAATGACAGACCAGCTAGATTATATCTAATCCACCCTCGTAGTAACTACTTTTCACTTCTTGGTGTGAGCGGACACGAGTTATTGACACGAAGCCTCTTCACTCTGACGAGTGTCGTTTTAAAATAAAAATGCCATTCGGAAATATCAACCATAAAACGTTTAAATTAATAAAAACAATAAATACAAAACAAAAGCCTGCAGGACAGAATTTTATTATGAAATACAATTAAAATGCAAATGATCACATTACTATGGACTGTACTGTTTTCAAAACCAAAACACAAATATACAGTACATACGATATATATGCAGCGCCCCCTTAAAGCTGCTGCTAACTTGCTTCGGAAAGGGGAATCCAGTGTTGCCAGAGGAAGTCTGAGCCCACGGTTGCCCAGACTGCTGTCTGGTTTTCCCGAGGTGATGTAGGATGAGCACCCGCTTCTGGTCTTTAAATTCACGGTCCAGTTCACTGGGAAAGAGAACTTTACTAAACTTAACGACCGAGTTAGCCGGTTTGGCTAATGCTAACGGAACTTAGTGCTAGGAGCAACAGCGCCTCCAAACAGAAATAAACTTTCCAAGGGAGAGTTGCACCTCGTTTCGCACGCTCGGTCAGGACAGTACACTGAGGGGTTTTCTGGTTGACAACCCGGCACTTGACTTCGCGAAAAAATAAAAATATAACGTGTTTTACATTACATGTTATTCTCCGTAGCTGCTGCGTTTACCTCTCGCCTACCTCTCTCCACACCCGAGCCACATAGTCAAAGCGCCAATCAAAGGGCGAGGAAGTGTATAACCAGCACTGACAACAGTTACAGCCAATGAGAACACACTTAACTTTAGCAGGGACTCACACACCGTATTTTAACACTTTTTTAAACATAATTTTTTAGTGATTTTAAACCCTTTTTAAAAATGTTCAGCATCTGAAATGAAATAAAAGCCACCCAATTTACAAGGGGCTATATATTGTGGCATGCATAAGGAAGGCTTGACAGAAAGCAGCATGTCCACAAGACAATAATGCTCTTTAATGGCTTAGTGCACACTTACAACGCTTAAAAGCACTAGATAAATAAAACCACTACATCACACGCTGGAAGATAGCGGAGAGGTGACTATACACAGTAGTAATCTGCTTCACGGTGAACTGAATGAAGTCTTTGTAAACTACTCCAAACAAACATAAATGCATTAACAGTGCATAACCAGTTATTAGCAGAAGTAATTCAATGGCGTTAAGCAGTATGTACAGTAATAACTGCAACATAAACACAATGTGGGGAACAGCAGTGCATGATGGGAGAGGAAGACGCCGCCTAGCTGTCCCCAACCCCTTTCTCCACACACACGCTTCTGAGATCCCGTGGCAAGGTTCGCCACAATATATATATATATATATAAACCGTATACAATAGTTTATTGTTATTTGTGAAATTGCCAAACAGATTTGGACCACCTGCTGGTTCGTCAGCCTACTGCGACTCCTCTACATGTAGGTGTTTCGTCGCAGGCTCGGCAGTGGAGTGTTTGTGTAGCAGGATTATCACTGACAGGAATGTTTCACTAGATTCTTTCGTTTCTTTGTCGTATTGAATTACGTCAAAATGACATTTATTTTGAAGGAAATGCTGTGTAGGTGGGCCATTCAGGGGCTAAAATAAGAGTGAAGCTTCAGTGTCCTTTCTTTCACACGCTGGTGTGCGAGGTGGCCTCTGTTTCAGTGCTGCTTAGATTCATTTCTACATACATCAGCTAAAAATATGTACACTTGACTTTGGTTGACTCAACACAACAGAAAGCTATGCTAGCTCGATAGTACATGAAAGTTGATAGTCGTTTATTGTATGTTGTCCAAACTGTGTAAACGACTCTGTAAGCTCTTGTAATGTGGAGTGTGTAGAGTGATAGTGAGTGATAGTGACTGTAGGTTAGTTCAGGCATGGAGCAGGAGGTGAATGAGGAGTCTATTGAGTGTTAGTGACTGTAGGTCAGTGAAGTCATGGAGCCCGAGGTGAATGAGGGGTCTATTGAGTGTTAGTGACTGTAGGTCAGTGAAGTCATGGAGCAGGAGGTGAATGTGGAGTCTGTAGAGTGTTAGTGACTGTAGGTCAGTTTAGGCATGAAGCAGGAGGTGAATGTGGAGTCTGTAGAGTGTTAGTGACTGTAGGTCAGTTTAGGCATGGAGCAGGAGGTGAATGTGGAGTCTGTAGAGTGATAGTGACTGTAGGTCAGTTCAGGCATGGAGCAGGAGGTGAATGTGGAGTCTGTAGAGTGTTAGTGACTGTAGGTCAGTTCAGGCATGGAGCAGGAGGTGAATGTGGAGTCTGTAGAGTGATAGTGACTGTAGGTCAGTTCAGGCATGGAGCAGGAGGTGAATGTGGAGTCTGTAGAGTGTTAGTGACTGTAGGTCAGTTTAGGCATGGAGCAGGAGGTGAATGTGGAGTCTGTAGAGTGATAGTGACTGTAGGTCAGTGAAGTCATGGAGCAGGAGGTGAATGTGGAGTCTGTAGAGTGTTAGTGACTGTAGGTCAGTTTAGGCATGGAGCAGGAGGTGAATGTGGAGTCTATAGAGTATTAATGACTGTAGGTCAGTGAAGTCATGGAGCAGGAGGTGAATGAGGAGTCTATAGAGTGTTAGTGACTGTAGGTCAGTGAAGTCATGGAGCAGGAGGTGAATGTGGAGTCTGTAGAGTGATAGTGACTGTAGGTCAGTTCAGGCATGGAGCAGGAGGTGAATGTGGAGTCTGTAGAGTGTTAGTGACTGTAGGTCAGTGTAGGCATGGAGCAGGAGGTGAATGTGGAGTCTGTAGAGTGTTAGTGACTGTAGGTCAGTGTAGGCATGGAGCAGGAGGTGAATGTGGAGTCTGTAGAGTGATAGTGACTGTAGGTCAGTTCAGGCATGGAGCAGGAGGTGAATGTGGAGTCTGTAGAGTGTTAGTGACTGTAGGTCAGTTCAGGCATGGAGCAGGAGGTGAATGTGGAGTCTGTAGAGTGTTAGTGACTGTAGTTCAATGTAGTCATGGAGCCCGAGGTGAATGTGGAGTCTGTAGAGTGTTAGTGACTGTAGGTCAGTTTAGGCATGGAGCAGGAGGTGAATGTGGAGTGTGTAGAGTGTTAGTGACTGTAGGTCAGTGCAGGCATGGAGCAGGAGGTGAATGTGGAGTCTGTAGAGTGTTAGTGACTGTAGGTCAGTGCAGGCATGGAGCAGGAGGTGAATGTGGAGTCTGTAGAGTGTTAGTGACTGTAGGTCAGTGCAGGCATGGAGCAGGAGGTGAATGTGGAGTCTGTAGAGTGTTAGTGACTGTAGGTCAGTGCAGGCATGGAGCAGGAGGTGAATGTGGAGTCTGTAGAGTGTTAGTGACTGTAGGTCAGTGCAGGCATGGAGCAGGAGGTGAATGAGGAGTCTGTAGAGTGATAGTGACTGTAGGTCAGTTTAGGCATGGAGCAGGAGGTGAATGTGGAGTCTGTAGAGTGTTAGTGACTGTAGGTCAGTGCAGGCATGGAGCAGGAGGTGAATGTGGAGTCTGTAGAGTGTTAGTGACTGTAGGTCAGTTTAGGCATGGAGCAGGAGGTGAATGTGGAGTCTGTAGAGTGTTAGTGACTGTAGGTCAGTTCAGGCATGGAGCAGGAGGTGAATGAGGAGTCTATAGAGTGTTAGTGGCTGTAGGTCAGTTTAGGCATGGAGCAGGAGGTGAATGTGGAGTCTGTAGAGTGTTAGTGACTGTAGGTCAGTTTAGGCATGGAGCAGGAGGTGAATGTGGAGTCTGTAGAGTGTTAGTGACTGTAGGTCAGTGCGGGCATGGAGCAGGAGGTGAATGTGGAGTCTATAGAGTATTAATGACTGTAGGTCAGTGAAGTCATGGAGCAGGAGGTGAATGTGGAGTCTGTAGAGTGTTAGTGACTGTAGGTCAGTGCGGGCATGGAGCAGGAGGTGAATGTGGAGTCTATAGAGTATTAATGACTGTAGGTCAGTGAAGTCATGGAGCAGGAGGTGAATGTGGAGTCTGTAGAGTGTTAGTGACCCAGAATCCAGCATTACTAGGTTCTTGTCGGGACACAGCCGTACTGCAGTGGTATACCAAATTTTGTCAGTTTGAGATCAGTTCAGTTTGACCTGTATTCATTTAGAAACAATACAAACTCTTTTGTGCTGTTCATATATATAACATGATATCTAATGTTCTACTTTATGTAATGTATTATTTTAAAATTTAATCGCTTAAAAACCAATGTAAAAAATGTCAAAACAGCTAACATTTGCCCGTAATTAGATTGACGAACTTCCGTATCAGGTACATAGCAGTTCACAGGAGACTAAAAAATTGGTATGATTGTTTGGTAAGGTGGATAACTTGCCAAAACTAATGAATTACAATGTGTAAATGTGTAATGAGTCTTGGTGAAGCAGACTTTTTGAAAAATTTGACCAAAACAATATCAGTACAAGATGTACAGTGCACCTAATACTGACGTTTTAACTTCCATGTGGTATATTGTACATCCAGCAGATGTCACCAAATTGCTATTCTACAGCAGTGATGCAGCTTGCAGGTGCCTAATCCGATCCTGGAGCATTTAGATTTAACACATCTAACACTCAGATTCCTCTAAAGCCCTTCACTACCTGCATCTGTTGTGTTAGAGAAGCCATAGAATAGAACACTGTACATGGGGTGTTCAGTATGTAGAACAGACATCATGTGAAGCTCTCAACCTTCACATACAAACACCACATGTACAAAAGAGCTCAGTAAGACGTGCTGATCCTAAAATCCTAAACCAGAATCTTAAAATTATAACTGTTCCAGGCTGTGAAGGGGATGCCAAGCCACCAAACTATCACCGGGCATGGCTGATGTTTATTTGAGTGAGACTTAAGTTGGCTTCCTATTCATTTTCTGATTTCATGTTTCATTCCACCTTAAATGCTATGTTGTGTAGAGGTATCTGAGTGTATCTGGCACCAGTTACAGTGGAAAAAATAGCAAAACAAGCTGGTTAAACCTCCCACATATAAAACAAGACCCCAGGCACCTTTAATTTGCTTGTTATTTTGCACTGCTCTGCACTAGGATGGCCACATGTCCGGATTTAGGTCGGACAGCCTGTTTTTCCAGTCCTGCTCAGTACCTGGATGTATGCCTTTTGGTCCTCTTTTTGGATTAACTCATTTAAATGTTCACTCGCAAACAATATTATGTGTGCCATTGGCTCATGTCCATATCAAAAGACATCCCTTTTATTTTAATGGTTTAAGGTCATGTGACAGTGTGACTCGCCTACCAGTTACCTTGGTGCTTGGAGCCATTAGTGCTATATGGAACTTTTTAAAAAGTTTTTTGCAGAACCATATACACCTGCTTTTCCATTGCAGAGAAGAACCGTTATAATAATTTCTCTTCTCTTCTGTGCATGGTGAAGTCAGCAGTGTTGTCTTGGCTGCACGTCTACTAACATGTATGGAGAAAACAAGCAAACTGTAAATAAATGATCGGTCCTTTTAGAAAATGTCTCGCTTGAAACCTGTGATGTCTTTCAGCTGAGTTTGGTTTATTTTCCATCTCCATTCGGTTCCAATAGTGACAATCAAAAGCTGAGAAGCAAAGCACAGCAGAAGCTTAAAGGAGGACTTTGTGTCCGTTTTATCTCACTTCACAGGTTCTGCTGCAGGGAAAAGTACAAAAGCATCAGCTAGCAGAATTCAGAGCAGCTCTGGGTGAAGCACAGTGAAACCAGGGCACTGCTTGCTGTTGTTCAGTACAGTACTTCAGCTCCAGTTGAGGTTTTATCCGTCCTTGTGTTTCATTGAAGAATGCTGGACTAGGTCCAGTGTCATATTCTAAAAATCATCACCAGATTTAGTCACACACCAAATATTCTATTCACTCAAAAAGGCATTCAGGAAATGAGACCTTATGTGTGCCAAAACAAGCCAATTCACTTTAAAGCAGCACTCTATAATATTGCTTGTAATATAATACTGCACTTTTTTATAATACCAGACACAGAAACAGCTTCTTTCCTCTGGACATCACCTTCATAAAGAGCTGGCCCGTAATATCATCTGCTTGATGAACCATAGTTACTCCTGTTCCTCTATAGTTTTCATTGGTTTCACTCACATTACCTCAACACTACTGCCTTTACATTTACATACATGTAAAGTTTGTTAATAATGTGTAAACTGTATATTATTTGTCCCTATATAGTTTGTTTATTGCTTGTATATTGTGTATATTGTGTAGAGTGTATATTGTACAGAGGTATAGATAGATAGATAGATAGATAGATAGATAGATAGATAGATAGATAGATAGATAGATAGATAGTTACCCAAAGGGAATTTAGCAAGACTAAACAGCAGTACTAGAGAGACACAAACTTCCAAAACTAAATTCCTTGTGTGTGTCAACACACTTGGCCAATAAGCCCAATTCTGATTTGTTTGTTTGCTAAACCAAGAAACATTAGTGAGTCAGGAGGAAAGCCTTGCACTATTATAGTGTGTGTGCAATGCAGAATAACCCTGGAAAATGTGTGTCACGGTACATTTCCTCCAGAGAGGTCTCCGAATCCCTCCGAATCTTCTATATTGCATCTTTAACCAAATACGTTTAATATATTAATGAGATGCACAATGAAATGGTAATGAAATGCATAATTGGCAGGTTATTGTAAAAAAAAAAACAATATATATATCTCCCTCAGACAGATGTTTTAATGTGAGCAAGATATAAAACTGACAATGCTGATGTATTTATTGTACTCTGGAAGTTACTGTACCAATATATCTGTAGTCCCTATATTCCACTGCATTTAAAAGAAATAACAGAAATAAACGTTTAATTCCTAAGTGAAATTATTCCAGTAACATTGAGCCCTGATTTCTAAATTCCATCCTCTGCAGATCTCCTGGAATTTCATGCACTACAGTATAAGTTGCATTATTCTTACAGCCATTTGTCATCTTTTTATAGCTGTGTTGTTTGTAGCTCAGAGACACTGGGCAGAACAACCAATGGCCCACCTAATGAGAGCTGAAATCTCTGTGCCACCCTGCCAACGCCCACCCTGCACCTGAGAGGGCAAACACACAAGACAGTTATGCAAGCACATTGCGCAGAAGCATTTTTCAAAAGGGCTTTGGATTCATTTCAGAATGTCAGCAACCTTTGGAAAGCTATAACCCATGATCGGACCATCTGCAGGGCTGACCGCTTCCAGTGACCTATGCCACCTGATAATGCAAGCTGGACACTTTTGGGAAGTACAAGATAGTGTCCGCAACGTGTCGAAGACATAACAACAGGTTACTGCTGTGTATACCCTGTATGCCAAGCAGCAAGATCTGGTGGAACAGAATTGTGAAATATTTTTTTTGTTCCACATCTTTTACATACTTATTACCATTTACAAAAAGTGAGTGAATGAAAAACCCACTTATGTCCAAGCTGCCATATGTGGGAGGTTAGCCAAGGGTCACTTTACTCACTTCACTCGTTTAGCTGTCAAGCGGTGCTTTTACAACACAGAAGTTCTGCTGTGCTGTCGAGCGGCCGTCTCCTGGGTAAACATTTAATGCATATTCATAACAGCTGGGTCCATGTGCCAGTTCTCTCTTTCAGCTGGTACCTTGTCATTGTTATGCATCAGCACCTTTACCTGGGCCCTAACACACACGCTCAGACATGATGTGCAGTAGCCAATAAGAGATTAGCCCTGAGCACTGAACCCTGTCACTTGCAATAGGTTGCATCACTCCTAAGATCTCCGCAGTCTTCATCTACTGAACTAGGTGCTATTTTTCTTTCCTTATGGTTTTTCTGGGATAGTGTTTTCAGCCCTGCTTGAGAAGGACCCCTGCTAGGGCTCTGGGTGTGCAAAGTGGTGTACAACATGACCTAAAGGGTACATTTTCTACGGTTTAATGGGTGTGTCCGAGGTGTTACGCAATCAACAACTACATGTATATAAACTGCACTGTACTAAAAAGGGAGTGAGCATAATATATCCTAATAGTCCCCTACAAAGCAGATACTGCAGCATGGTGTTTGGAACAGGTGAGGACATTAAACAACACATACACTATATGGGCAAAAGTATTCACTCATCTGCCTTCACACGCATATAAACTTGAGTAACATCCCATTCTTAATCCATAGGGTTTAATATAATGTTGGTTTACCCATTGCAGATATAACAGCTTTAATCCTTCTGGGAAGACTTTCTCCAAGGTTTATTAATGTGTTTATGGGAATTTATGACCATTCTTCCAGAAGCACATTTGTGGGGTCAGACACTGATGTTGGACGGGAAGGTCTGGCTCGCAGTTTCCGCTCTAATTCATCCCAAAGGTGTTCTTTTGAGCTGAGAACTCAAGTCTAGTTCTTCTACACAAAACTCGCTTATCCATGTCTGGTGTGCGGTCATGTTGGAACAGGAACATCCTCAAACTGGTCCCACTGTTGGGAAACTTTTGTCCAATCTCTTGGTATGTTAGAGCATTAAAAGTTTATTTTACTGGACTAAGGGGCCGAGCCCAACTCCTGAACTTTACACTTGGCAGAATGCAGCCAGACAAGTACCATTCTTCTGGCAAGCGCCAAACCCAAACTCGTCCATCAGATTGCCAGATGGAGAAGTGTGATTAGTCACTCCAGAGAACACGTCTCCACTGAACCCAATAGGTAGGCATTAAACCCAGTCAGTAATCTGGGTGCTGGAGATATGTTGTAATAACCATTTAGGTCTTAAATAAACAGTTACGACTGAAGCCTACCTGGTCATGTTCCCTTATTCCTACACCTTCATGCCACACACAGCATTAGACCCTTAACATTACTGTTTTAATGGAACGTAAGTCACAAACCTGATTGATTTACTTTAAATACACTGTTAAATATGATGCGGATTTTAAGCCTAAAAAAGTAGGTTAACCTAAAATGTTAATTCATCTTCATATAACTGTTTGTCTGTACAAATTCTCACTTTTACAAGTATTATTTAGCGAATATGTCACTCTTTTGGGGGAGGATGAAATCCAGAAGTGCCATGACATGACCACTAGAGGCATTCTAAGAATGATCACATTGTAGAGTTACCTGGTGCTAGCATTATTAGCATGTATACTAGCATCTAGAGAATGATGGTTCTTGCTTATACACTCTCAAGAGAAAATCCCAGACTTACACATGATTCTGGGGCCCGGAAACATCTGTGCTTGTGTGGGTGCATAGCAGAAAACAGAGTACACATCAGTCTGACAGTCTGTTATTATGCTGACAACACTCCTAAATCTGCTATTGTGTGATTTTAGAGCTTGATGCAGAGTTAGACAAATCTGCCTATGCAAATTCTTTCATTAAGGCGGGTTAAGTTTATCTCCGTTGCCAGCAAGAGATGGAATAGGTTAGGGCATAACAGCAGCCAAAAAGACAATATTAAAAATATGGTTTGAACCATCCGTTCCTGCTCATATTCTTTGGCTCACCTATTTTCGGGACTTTGCTCTTCTGGAGTGAACAACAGCCAGGATAAATGGAGCTGTAATGAGAACAATTATGTCCTGGTCTCACACTGAGAAGGACTGTTGAAATTAATGAGAACCTAGAGACATGTGTTATCTGGTATCAGTGTGAAACCTTTATTATTTCATTATTTATTAGTTATTTTTAATTTTCATTACTCTGTTTTACAGTGACATGTATGTCGTCTCCCCCGTATGTTTGTGTACCACTGCTCATCAATAGTGTCGGTATTAATGTCCTCCTATTGGGGTCTAACAACAACTATTGACTCTATGACATACCAATTGTGAAAAACCTTACCAGCATATTTTGGGCTCTGGAACATAGTTCTTGTGTTTCATGTGCTTTCTTGTTAATGAAATATTGATCACAATACTTCATCTTTAAGGGTGTGATGGGGAGTCGACTCTAAAAGAGTCGATTCTTCAACTCCAACACGTCTGGGAGTCAGAGTCAACACTTGCACAATGACTCTCAGACACACTGGACAGATTGTATGCAGTTTTGTGCATGGTAAACACAAAGAGAGAATGTAAACGCCATGCCGGGGGAAGCTCTGTGTGTCCCGTTAACGCAAACCTGTGCAATCACCTTTCCTGTGGTCTTAGGTTGCCTATAGCAGCCTGCCATACTAAACATGCTCTGTGCATTTACAGATATTACCCATATCTAGCAGTAACAGGCCCTCCTCTTGGCTAGAGCGGATTCCTGTAGGCTGTAATTGCTTTTCACATCTTCTTTGAGAGAATGAATATAAGGACTGAATATAAGGAAGGAATATATATATTTATTTAAATATTCTTTGTCAGGTGCTTTTTGTCTTCTCCAGAGGAGAGAAAATGATTACTGCCAGGTGTAACGGAACACAGAGATCCACTCCAGCAGGGAGATCTGGAAGGTTTCACTTACTGACTGAGGAGTGACTTTAGAGAGCTTCTTTTACTCTAGAGTCATCCCGAGCCCTTGAACCACCATGGTCTGTCTAAATCTAAAGACTTATCTCTTTTCAGAAGCTCTTGAATACGATTAACTGCTAAAAGGAATATTCCAGTATTTTTCAACTTAATGAGTCTTCCTCATCTACAGAGTGCAGCTGATCACCACAGACAGTCGTTTTAACATCCCGCTAGTGCTGTAGTCGAAACCGTTAGAGGTGACTCAGAGTCAAGACCAAGGCTTTGGAGGATTCAGAATGTAACGACACAATGAAGAAAGGAGCTACAACTAAGATTTGTTTGTAATTTATTATACATGATTACATTATGTACACACTAATCAGCCATCGCATTAAAACCACCTCTTTGTGTCAGCACTCCACTTACCATGTAGGTGCACTTGGTAGTTCTATAGTTGCAAACTGTACACTTTGTTATCCCTTTCTTCAGTGATCAGGACCCCATGGAGCAGGTACAGTGTTATATGGGGTGGTGGATCATTCTCTGCACTGCAGTGACACTGACGTGGTGGTGTTAGTGTGTGTTGTGCTGGTGTGAGTGGTTTAGAGTTTAAACACTGTGTCTACTCACTGTCTACTCTGTTAGACACTCCTACCTTGCTGTTCCACTTGTAGATGTGACGTCAGCGCTGATAGCTCATCTGCTGTTGCACAGTTTCTGCTCGTCATCCTCTAGTCCTTCATTATTGGTCACAGGACGCTGACCAAACGAGGCTGCCCACAGGATGCTGCCCACAGGATGCAGTTATTGGCTGGCTATTTCTGGTTGGTGCACTATTCTCAGTCCAGCAGTGACACTGAGGTTACGTTCTTCAATGAATATTACAACACCTTAGACTGTCTATCTCCAGCACCCAGATTACTTACTGGGATGAATGCCTACCTATTGGGTTCAGTGAAGACATGACTAATCACACTTCTCCATCAGGAAATCTGATAACCTATTAAAGAACTGTATAATATAAATGCAGCAGACAAATATTAGTTGGAGAGCTCCTTTTAAAAACAGCAGGATGATCTGTAAGTAATGCTTTATATATATATTGTACTATTATATCTAGGTATTAGCACAGGTCCTTGTTCAGGCAGCAGGGCGAGTTTTAGACTCTAGCCTTCTAGTACTAGCTAGTAAACATTATCCACTAAGCACAGTTGTAAGTTGCTCTGGATAAGAGCATCTGCTAAATGCCGTAAATGTAAATGTAATTGTAATGCAAATCTGCCCGAGATTATGTCTGTAGGTATTTAGGGATGTAAACTACTGTGCTTCTCTTAAATGGTGCAGCCCTGTTAATAAGGTAATAGCTTTCCTTATTGTAATAGGCTAGAGTGGATTATCCTGTTCAAATTAGGTTCTGGTCCGAGGTCACGATAGCACAACAGGTGTGACAATAAACATGCGTTTATTGCCCCCTAAACCTAATTCAATAAGATGTTGTTTTGAAGGCCAATCAAAATTACACAATTCCAAAAGCATGTTAATTAAAATGACCATAAGCACAAAACACTAAAGGAGAACAGTTTCCATTAGGTAGAACCGAGCTTTGTCCAACAGGTCAAAACAAGCTCAAATCTCAGTGCACGCTGTGCCCTGATTGGTGGGCTCACTTTGCACTTTATGCACACATAAGTCAAAAGGAGAGATAGATTTAGCCATAATGCAGTGGAGTTAAAGAAAGATATGTGATTGTGAAATAGACTTATGTCCAAGTGGGCCAAGTAAAAAGTCCCCCAGAATGGAAATATTCCGTTACAGTTACATGAAAAACGACTTACGTGCAGAAACCAAATACATTTCCTCCATTACTGTCCACCTCTGTAATTATGATAAACATTTAAAAATCGGTGGAACTCTCCTTTAATTTAGGTGTCAACATGGGTTACCTGTGTAAAATATATTTTTGCTGCAGCTTAGGAACCGGCCACATAGAGCTACATGAAAATCTAATCTAATACAGGTTCTTCATTAAAGATCATTTGTCTCAGTAATTGTGTCTTTTACTTTCTGTTATTAGGGTTTTAATCTGATCCTACTGCACAGGGTGGGAAGCATTTCTTTAAAATGATTTTGTCCTTAAATTTTTTAAAGTAGCTGTACTGTAATGTTCATTGCAATATTCATTGTTGCTGCATCTGAAGTGTAACTTGATTAAAAAAGCATCATATTTCAGAGAAAACCTCTTCTCTTTCTCACTCACTCACTCATACACACAGAGAGAGAGAGAGATAGAGAGCATTCTGTGATCAGGTGTAGGTTTTTATTTCTCTTGTAATATAATGTTTAGCCGTAGTTTTGTCTGTACAGATCATTTCTAGTGATGGAACCAGGACTGCAGAATTTTAGACTGTGATTTTTGATTTACATAAAGCTAATTACTCTAGTCATTTTCCAATAAACTATATATTTACTAATGCTTGAGTAATTTTCTTTATTACTATTCACTCCTGCTTTGCAGAATATGTCACACTTCTATAAACCCACAGTTTAGATCAATCAGTCAATCAATCAATCATTCTGTCAGAGGTGCTGGCCCAGTGCTGATGGTGACTCAAATAATAAGGACAGTTCACTCCAGATGGAAAAATTAGATGAATGTTTTAAATGTTTTGAGTAAATAAACTGAATAAATGACCGTAATCTTCAAGCTAAAGCTCATCTGAAGTGGACAGAAGCACAGAAGAAATTCAGACTGTTCATGTAAAAATGCATGTTTGCTAAACCAAAGAAGTTCAAGACTGTCTAGATTGTTCTCATCATGAAATGTAAAATCGGGATCTGTCATGGTAAACAGTGTTTTGGTAAAATGTGTTTTGCATGGTGTGACTTGTTGAACAGATCACTGCTTTCTGGTCACATCAGCGTTCTTTCCTAGACTCATTTTAAATATACTTGTAAAAGTTGTTTGTATTGTTAGGGTTAGAACAGTGAAAGTCAGATGAGTGAAACTGATGCGTCAGGGTTAGAGGTCTTCATCATGTAACTCCAGGTCTGAAAAAGAAGCCTACTCTGACCTTGTCTGTTAATGGTTGCTCCAGGAAAAACTTCCCTTATGAAATGATAATATATGGCAATGTATTGGAAACTATAGTGCAATATATTAAACAATACAATGTCATATATGGGAAACAAGTGGATATATTTTGCATATATTTATATAGTGATAAATATATTACAATATATTGTATAATACATAAGGAATTGCCGCTTTTCATATATTGTATGTATGGTAGTATAATATATATTTATATATATATAGTTTTATATATGTGATAATATATACATATATTGCCACATGTATGTATGAAAATATTCTCATATATATACATGTCTATTACATATAAAATGAAATATATTACAACATATAAGTAAATATATATTATACTACCATACATACAATATATGAAAAGCGGCAATTCCTTATGTATTATACAATATATTGTAATATATTTATCACTATATAAATATATGCAAAATATATCCACTTGTTTCCCATATATGACATTGTATTATTTAACATATTGCACTATAGTTTCCAATACATTGCCATATATTATCATTTCATAAGGGTTGTTAGTGCAGAGAATTTGGGGGAAGTTAGAAGCTTGTCAGCGCTGAGACTAAGCAGTAATGAGGCAACAAGGTAGAGGTCTGCAAATTGCTAATCATGCCTGTTTGCATGGTTGAGTTCCTTAGTCATGATTCTTTGCTGCCTGGGTAAAGAAAAATCTGAAAAGCCTGAACCCTGCTCTGCAGATCATTACATTTTCATTTCTGTTGGCTCTGCAGAAAGAAAGAATGAACAGAAGAAAAATGAAACAGCAAATTGAAAGAGGTACTCATATGACGATTGCCATGAAGTATGTTTTATGCTGAGAGTTAATAGAATGAAATTTGAGATGGGTTTAAAAGAAACAGCTGGGTTACCCTGATGAGGGTCATGCCTTGTGACGTTTAAAGAATGGCCTGGTTTCCACAAACATGTTTGATATTGGCATGAGCCACTTTAGAAGATTACCTTCCAAGGCCATGTGCATCACCTTTACAGCATTTACTGAAGAAGCAGTGACTGTGCCTTGTCTCAAGAACACAAGGGCTCTCTGTGGCACTTACCTATACCATTATGGTCAAACATATTGTCAACCTTATTGCCAGTCGGCCAAAGGCATGTTTTTCATAGCTCACTGAAACAAGTGGAGCAATTCTATTTAATGCACAATCAGATTGCTTATTGAATTTATTTGTTAATCATTAGGTAAGTGACTACAGTGCATTGAGAAAGATCACCTTACTTATTTTATTTACTTTCCAATTTAATCAGCAGTGGGGAAAAAAGAACACAATTAATTAACAAACAATTCCACAGTCCTAAACAACTTACTATAATAGAACATTGTTCAGTATTTAGTTTGTCTACACTCTTTGCCTTTATTACAGCTTCCATTCTTATGAGATTTTAGGAGACATTGTTATTTGATGTTGATATCAGGACTCTGGGCTGGTCAGTCCACTGTTCTGAGAACACCAGCAGCTTCGTCTTGGTTTGCAGTTTGTCTTTATTTGGTCTATTGTTTTTTTTTCAATAACAGCTTCTTGACAGCTGTACATCCACCTAGTTAAACCTTCTTTTTCAGGTCTGAAGCGTTAAGCGTCTGAAGTGTTAATTGCTGTCAATGCCTTACAATATAAGGAAAAATGATGTATGCCATTTGAAAACCCAGGGGAAACATGTCAGTACCTATGTACAACAAATGGGTTTAGGGAATGGGATGCTAGCATTACTGCTTCTGATTGCCGTTTGCTGAGTTAAGTGGATCACACTTACTGAAGTAATGACAGCGTTAGACATTCTTTTAACTAGAGTTTAAAAGCACTGAAGTGTCCAGTGTTTAAATATTTCATGCTTATCTGTGTTGCGAAAACTAGCGCATTGTAAAAATGATCAAGCCTCTTTCGATTTTGCACAAAAAGCTTCGTAGGATCCTATTAGTTCAGAGCTTGCTTAGGTGTGCACTCAAGCATCTAACAAATCCAGGAATGAGTGGTAATTCTTCTTATTAAAAATTACTTACTAATAACTGTAAACTTTAGGTCTAAGATACCTATTGGTCCTAAAATGAAGTAATATCTCTTGAGTTTTCCATTGAAACATGTATTGGACTCGGGGCATTTAATGTTTACAGTGTAATTGGTTTTAGGCTATGACATCACGGCCGATTTATTTAGACCTTTATTTATGGCTTCTTATGAAACAGAATTGACCCTGAACTGATTTCCATACCTCATTCCACACTGAAAAGGCACATTCAGTTCTCTTGGACAACTGTGAGAGCTTCAAGACATATGGATTAACACACTCATTTATTGATCTATGGCCATCTGAAGAGCACCTTGCATAACAGTCTGGAAGGATTTCTCTGTCACGGTGCTACGCCAACGTCCTGACATCATTAGCCATAAGTGCTTTCTCCTTGGACCTCATGCTCAGCTCAGACTGTGAGGACCATGTGAGTAGAGAAATTCTCCCATGCTGATGATATAGTGGCATGGAAGATAATGAGAATAATGAGGTTGTGATGATGCTGGCTCCCCTGCAGGGTTCCCCGCATGCGTTTGGCAAAAACCAAGGAAGCCTGTTTCATTAGCTTCCCTTTAACACTCAGATCTCATTTTGTTTGCTATTTGTCATTAGGATAACATCAATAAGTGTCACCAGGACTAATGGCTCTCGATCGAGGGCTACCAACTTTGCAGATGCTGAACGATTGATCCCAGGCAGAAAGAAGTTGGTGGCAGTCCTAGATAAAGACATTCTCTTTTCTTTAAAAAAGGCAATGTCTTTTTCTACAGATGCATTAGGTTTACATGTAATTCTACATTGTTAAGCACTTCATGAAAACCTCCGTGCGAAACACCTCATCAGAAAGAAAATACTTATCATATTGTGGAAATTGATGAACTACCATTTATACCATCAGTTTAGTAGGATGGAAGGTAGAAGGTATTGTCGCATAGGGTTCTTGATGTAATTGCCTTTCTTTCTTCATCAAGTCAGGCATCTATTTGTGGTTCTGACTATTAGCAATAAGATGCTAGTAGTAAATAAATAATAAATAATAAATAACACAGTGTTACAAAAGGGAAAAACATTACACACCAACTGGCAATTGGTGTACATCAATTATATATGTAGTTGTGCACTTGTTCAATCAACCAATTAGCAAACTTTAGTTGATAATTAGGATAAACGAAACTAGACACACCCTGTGACATTGTTGTCTGTGTGTTGAAGTGCTATCTTGGATATTGGTCCAAAATCTCCACTAGGTTGTAATCTGGTAACGTGAAGTCGTAGCACACAATTATCAAACCAATGAGGCTTCAAGCATTCAAGCCTGAACTCTTGTCTTGGTGTATGCACACCTGCACTCATACACTGGTTGAGAAAATGGTTTTTACAACACTGAGCTTATATGCACATTTGTCTTTGTAATGAGGGGTTTTCACAGTGCTACCTTGCCTGGCACATAGCAATGATGTTGACGTCTGGGATCTGGGATGGCCAGTCCAGGGTTCTAAAAATACCAGCAGCTTCTTTGTTTAATAACGTTTTGATCTTCTCAGCAGTTGGTATGCAGTCATTATCTTGCTGTAGTATTAATCTCTTTCCAATCAGATATTTTCCAGAGGGTATTGCCTGATGTGTTTAAGTGTGTTTGTGCTTATCAGCATTAATGATGCCTCCAATCAAAAACAAATCACAGACTCCAGATGTTGTTATACATCCCCCAGTCTCCACTGGTTCTGCTTGACTGATGATTGTAAACAATGTAAAGTCTTTTATTGTTTAGATGGTGTAAGTACTGCCATCTTCTTACTTCCCCAGATATCATACGTAGAACCATCAATCCATAAAACTTTACTCCACATTGCAGATGTCCAGTTTATGTGTTCTGGTGGAAATAGTTCATTTTGATGGACAGAAATGTGGATTTTTGTCAGATCTGAGGAGTGGGGCTTGATTTTCTTGATAGAAGATTCTCTGACTCCAATTACTTCTCATATAGAGAAGACCACAGTCCTGTTTAGGAAACTTCTGATTTTTTTTTTTTTTTTTGGTAAGTGGTAAAGGTTTATAATGCTTTCTAGATTAGCATATAGTTTGAAAAAGTTGAAATTAGAGTCAGGTGTTTTCATTCAATGGGTTGACGATAAGGTGTGAGTGGGCACCTTGTTTTATTTACAGTGTATCATGGAACAAAGGAGATTTCTGAGGATGAAATGAAGCTGTTGATGCTTATTAAGTTACAAAGAGTTTGGACTCCACAGCAATCCACAGTTGAATTGAAAACAGACAAATGGGAAAATATTAAAGACTATAATTACCCTCCCCAGGACCAAAAAGGATCCACCAAGAGCAAGGCCACTTCTAAAGCAACTAAAGCTAATGCCAATTCATCAGTCCACCTCAGTAGAACAATGAACAACAATGATGTGCATAGCAGGGTTGCAAGAAGAAAGATGCTGCTGTGCATAAAGAAGATTGCTGCCCGTCTGCAGTTTGCTAAAGATCACATGGACAAGCCGAAAGGCTATTGTACAGTGTTGTTGTGGATAGATGAGAACAAGATAGATCTTCTTTGGTTTTAATGAGAGATGAAAAGGAAAACACTGCATCCCAGCATAAAATCTTATCCCATCTGTGAAACATGGTGGTGGTAGTATCATGACTCAAAGCCAATGTGCAGGACTAATCAACACTTACTGGAAACATTTAGTTGAAGTTATAGCTGCACAAGTATCTGGTGTGATCATGATAGCATCCATATACTTTTGCCACTCTGGTTTGTTGGTGTCTATCGTCATGAAGAGTTGCATGGCTATCGATATGATCCTGCCTGCTATCCTGGCAGTAGTGCTGGGTGCCGGTCTCCTCTGATGCCATGTTTAGTTTCTATGCCAGTGCCACAATAATTGTGCACCTCATTTTATTCCCAAAGGAGTCACTGACGTTAAGAGAGGCTAGCATTCACTCTATCCAGAATCTACCAAGGCATCTATCCAAACTCAGTATGCATTTTTTTAAAACACTGATTAGCTAATAGTTTTATAGCTCTATATGGTTAGTTAATGGTTTTGTAAGCAATATGTGTTTGTAGTGGAAAATGTTTTAATGCACATCAATGCAAGTTCTGCATGAGAAAGAAGTGGGAGCATCCTTTCATTAAAATGAAAAAGGAATAGAACTTGAATCTGTCATTTTCAATTAAAAGAAAGATAGGCACAGTAATTGTAGCTGTTAATATGCGGCACATAGCTAGTGCTTTATGCTTTGGCATTACAAACAGACTCGTCAAAAACCCCTGGCTAAACTGTCACCATTAGTTAAACCAAATGTAACTGGGTTAATCCTAGACTTGAGGGCTTTAACTGTAAATGCTCTGGCAGCTCATTGCAGTAGTATCATTTCTACCAAATGCCTCATCTTGCATATGAGGCAAAGTCTAATTCTACCAATTGATTAATCTAATTACATATATTTAACTTTAATAATCCAACCAAAACAGCTACCATCTTCTTTAGCCACAACAGATCCATACAGCCGGATCCCATTAGAAAAGGATCTGTAAGGATTCCAGGAAAAGAAGGACAGTAATCATGCCAAAACTGCTCAAATATATTCAGTATAAAACCAATTATCCACATTTAAAACTCAATGTTCTCCATATCTGGTAATGATTAAGCTATTAAGCTTTGGAAATGCAAACAGCCACTAGATGACACTGTTTAATTTCCATTCTGTTTAGACGGCTCTCTCACAGTCCTTCCCAACATCCATGTACACTCTACTGATCATTTACTTCAAACAAGGTCTATTTGTGTTTCTGGATCTCTACTCCCTTGGGTTTGTTGTAACATCTGATGTTATGAGCGTCTTTTGAACAAATCAAACTATTCATTCTAAACTGAAGTATCTGCTGGTAGTTCTATCTGCAAAGCAGCTTCATACATGCACACACTGTCTATTTTAAATGGTAACCTGGCAACAAGTCAAGAGGTCCCAAAAAGTGTCTAGATTGAAAAATGTAGTTTAGAAAAGTTACGATATGATAGTCTTAGGGAAGTGTGGCATCATCAAAGCATCAACCATCAGACGGATGTTCTTTGAAATTAAACTATTTTGTTGAACATGTTAGGAAATAATCTAAAGTGCTTCATTAGCATTTACTGCTGTTAAAGTGTCCACATACTTTTTGGAGCTACAGTAAACTGATTACAGTGAACTTATGTTCAGCATATCTAGAAAAAGTCTGGAGGAAATTAGATGTTTGGTTTGAAAAAAAAAATTGAGGCGGCGTCAGTGAGTTAGTAGGTAGGTGTTGAGGGTTGTGCTATAATTATCTGTGGAGTTATATACACACCCATGACTCATTAGCTCACATTGCATAGCTTGCTGGGTAGCAAGCTCTGATTTAAGTGCACCAGATGCCCTATTCATGCTAGCTATAAGGAAGCTGTTGTGTATTGTGATATAGTTATCTGCAGAGTGTAGTTATAATAGACAGTGAATGCGTTTACTTTGTAAATGCACTTGGTGAATCCAGAACATTCAGGATGTTGATTTTGTTAGTAATTAATTCACTATGTTTACAGGCACTAGAGTAATCAGATAATGGGGAAACATCAGGTCTACATGAGTCAGGCAGTAATCAGATGAATGTACATCATCAAGAAGAAGCATGCAGTTTGTTTCACCATTGTTCCAAAAAATGTTTGTTCACGGCTGCTGTTTTAAACAGTGCATAGTGTTTTATCTGGCACTATGATCTGTTTTCGCATGTGACTGGGACATCTGAAAGAAATCTGAGTAAGGATATTCTCACGCTAAGGAATCAGAAATTAAGTATGCTGTTTACCATTTGAATAATCAGATAACTGCAGAAATCTGTGTATGTTCAGATAATTACATGCATGTATTTAGACACAGTGCCAGGAAATTAGTAAGTTGTCGTTGTGTAGCTTTAGTTCTCTGTAGTGTAGTTAGAAGAGGGGTTTATAGACTTGTGTATAACCCCTTAACGATCTGTAGTATTACATGCAAGCCCGTGACATGGCAAGCTGAAGTGGACTGAAGTGCCATTGCTATCCCAACATTCCATCATGTTGGCTATAAAGGTTTGATATTCACAGACATTCCAATCATTTATTATAATTCTGTACAAACTATTTGTCTTATACTATTTCTATACACATTCTAAATGTTTTGTACACCTTAGCTGCACAAACATGCCCATCGTTTCTGTAGATATACAGTAACATATTCAGGGCCTTATGTAGCAAGCCGTTTGCGGTATTTTTGGGGACTAATTGGATGCATTTTCCCTTGTGTTCTGTACAAAGTTTCAGAAATTCTTGGTAGGCATAATTGTACATTGCAGTCTCAAAAGACGTGTTGTTGAAACACTTCCTTTAACAATGGCAGATGCAGCAGTTAGCTGGAGGCACAAGCCTCGAACACATGCTGAAAGAATGTTTACCATCAGAATAACACTGTTCAAACAGTCTTCTTAGATTTTAGCATAGATTAGTAACACTGGGATTAATACCTGATCATCACACTAATTTATCAGACTAATCAAACTAGCAGAGCTCAGTAACACTGGGATTAATACCTGATCATCAAACTTATTTTATTAGACTAATCAGACTAGCAGAGCTCAGTAACACTGAGATTAATAACTGATCATCACACTGGTTTATCAGTCTACTCAGACTTTAGCAGAGCTCAGTAACACTGAGATTAATAACTGATCATCACACTGGTTTATCAGTCTACTCAGACTTTAGCAGAGCTTAGTAACACTGAGATTAATAACTGATCATCACACTGATTTATCAGTCTACTCAGACTTTAGCAGAGGTCAGTAACATTGAGATTATTAGTCAATCACCACACTGATTTATTAGTCTACTCAGACTTTAGCAGAGCTCAGTAACACTGAGATTAATAACTGATCATCATATACACAGTAAATACCTACTATAAATAATGTCAAATTGTTACTTGGATTGCATACAGGCACTCAATTTCTCGATTCTGAACATATTCCTTATACATAATTCAAATAGGTAAGTATTCTTTCACCACTGATTGAAACAAACCTTATCTTTAACCCTTGCTGAATGTTGAATGAGCCAGTAGACATGGAAAAATATTTTATCTTCCATTCAAAGAAAGATATTTCTTCTCCTGTGAAGTAATTTAGTAATTTCTAAATTTACAAATTTAGACTGGATTTAACGTTGCGTGAAAGTGTTGAGTTGAACATACATCCATTTTTAGTTTGAGACCTCTGGTACAGAACGTTTGAGTCCTAGCTTCATGGATTTCTGTCCCATTTTTGCACCTGACCTGATTTGACCACCTTAAATTCAGCAACCTTTTTGGCATTAACGCCAAAGCAGGGGAAAGTGAAGTCACATTATCCTCTCCATCAAAGGTGTGATGCTGACTCATCACATTCACACAACCACAAAGGTTCATCACCACTCCGCAGTTAAAAAGGAATGCGTCCTCTGTTAAGGTCACATTGTGCATTTTTTGCCTTATTATAGTGCTTTTATTGAAGTGAGCGTTTGAATGAACCTGCGTCACTGAAAGAATGATAGCATGTTAATATCCCTCCCCACCCCCCAAACCCTCAGACCCCCAAGCTGGGGTCTCTCTGTGCTTTGCTAATTTGCCCCAAGCAGTAGCCTATCTGTGTAGGACAGCATGTGCTGGATCAGCGATTTAAGCTGGCCCTGTCCCACTCTCCAGGCCTCTCCTCCTTCCCCTCCCACAGGCCGCACTTTCTTCATCATTTCCCCGAGAGTTCGGCCTGCCATTCAGCCAGCTTTTTAATTTAACTTTAGTGGCCAGTGAAGTCAGCAGGCCCTAAATCAGCCTGCTGAATGGCCCCTCCAGACTCGATTGTTTGCCAGGCGAAAGCTAGCATCCTTATGTAGCTGCGGGTTCACCTTGATGGAAATGTGCTGATAATCAATACTATACATTACTGCCGCAACAGTGCCGTCCAAGGATTGCTTCAGACGCAGGTTTCCAGATTAGGTTTGTTATAGATCTGCCAGCCGTGTGTTGTCTTTATGCTTGTGTATAGAGTGTGTCACTGAACAAGATGACTATTTCTACTCACTCTTAACGAGTGCTTTCAGTGCATGTCGATATTAGGAAGGAAGTTAAGAGTCCATACCGAACACTGTTAAGCTCACATGTAGTGCCTGATTTAATTTGAAAGGATTTTCTTTACTTGTTTAGGCTGAATGTGAACATCTGAGGAGCTTCTGTATCACACATACAGCTCTGGAAAAATATAAGAGACCACTTCGAAAGGATCGGTTTCTCTAGTATTACAGTGTAAATTCCATATTGTAATTCAAATATTATATTTAGATCTGTTTATTTAGGAAATTACGAATGACGCCTCCATAAGCCTGGTTTTTTAACCAGGCTCACTGTGAATTTCACCCCAGCCACCACTCACCAGTCTTTCTGTAGGTCTCTTGAGGTCATCTTACGTCGGGTTCATGAGGCGGTGCTCATCACGGTCAGCAGAGAGTGGTTTTCGCCCTCTGCCAGTCTGTCACTGTGCAATTCTGTGTGTTTGCTGCTTGACCTTGTTCTTATGAACCAGACGTTCACTGTATCTGCCAGTAACTCTAGAACCAAACCTTCTGTTCTTCACTAAGAACCTGGTGTAGTTGTGGAGATGCTGACTTAAGAAGGCAAACTTTTATCAAGCTATTCATACTAAATCAGTTGTCCCTGCCCCTTTTTGATATTTTCATTTTCCTTTCATGCATTTACAGCTGTTTATTTATATCCTTATTGCTATGTGTACTGCTGCTTCGGCTGCTTACAGAGTCTAATTTCTTTCCTATGGCAGTTATAGTTATAGTCCTATTGCAGTTATATGTCTGGTGATCACAATATAAAGAAAAGCGAAAAAGCAAGAAGATTAGAATACAAATCATCATATGACATGTTGTTATAAAAGTGTGTACCGAGCTTGTACTTAAGTGGCATTTCACCAAACATTTATTAAATTTAACTCAGTTAATTTAACTTAATATCAGTTCATTGCCTTTCATGATTATTCAAATATCAAATTTAGTCAGACAACACAAAATTTGAAAACAGTTAAAAATGCTAGACTATCCGTTTCATTTCTGCGCTAAATCTAGTGCTAACTGTGTTTAGAGTTCAGTGAAGTTTTCCCAGATAGTGAGCATTTGTAGAGACTGCAGTGGACCATTAAAATAAAGTGTGATCATTAAACTAGAGATTCTCCATAATAAAACGTACTGCATGGCTTTACAAAAGATACACAAACACACAAGCACCTGCAGACAAAGCAGCAAAACCTCGCTGCAGTTAGCACTGCAACCGGGGTGTGTTCCCTCCTTCCCTTCACTTGCCTCCACCTTCTTCACCTTCGGAGGTGTTAACGAGCGCACTCAGTGTATACGTGTGAGAAAAACACGAGGCTTCTCTGTCTGTCTGTCTTCAGAGAAGCTTTTTAACACGTTTTAAATCACTACTCCATGTTGTGGTGCTGTTGTCTGGGGGAGCTGCGCACTGGTGATTCGCTCTCCTCCACCCGTCACCTTCAGCTCACACTTAGAGCTCTTCTAGGTGCCCCCTGAGGGGCCTGGCAGGAACCACAGCCAAAAGGTCAGGCAGAAGTGAGAGGGCGCGGGGGTGAGGGCGGTCAGCCAGGTGGCACCTGAGCTAATCCAGAGAGCTAATCAAAGTGCCCTCCACCACCTAAAGCTGCCTTTCAGACTATGCAGAAAGAGTCGTCCTTCTTCTCTCCTGCTAGGACAAGTGCAATGGAAAGACCTTCGCTTTGAGTTCAAAGTGGTATTTTTCATCACAGGTGATGCAGGTGAACATGTAGCACCTTATAAACATATATGCTTTGAATTGTTCAAACTCAACAAGAGGCCATAGAATAGCATGTGCACAGCCACAGCTCATTTTTTGGTTTGATTGGTCTCATGTAGTACTGCCAGGACACAGTAATGGTTTTAGAAATATGACAATATTTATATACAGGTTATCCACTGCATCAATAATCGCGCACAACGTTTGTTTGTTTCTGCTCAGCAATTTAGAGATAAGTGGTGAGTTTGTTATAATTAGCCTATAATTAGAGTTTGTTATAATATAAAGCCTTTTAATGTGAACATGTATCACACAATCATAAACAAACTCTTTTCCAGGGATGCAAAAATGTATGATCATGTTATGCTTATATAATTTATGCCAACCATGAATAATGATCACTCAAAAAGTTTAGTTTAGATTACACTTCACACTGTTCATAAGGAAACATCTCACCTACCTAAGGCTTGTAAATCAAACAACTGACATAACCGTACTCTCTACACCCGCCGTATTCATATACTCATATTCATAAGGACAGCTTAAACCATCTGATTTCATATTCTCATATTCATTCGACTGTTTAAACCTGCCATATTACTCATATTCATTTAATCATATTCATAATGACTCTTTACATTGTGCCATATTCATATACTAGTATTCATAATTTACACCAGTCGTAATCATATACTCATATTCAGAATATTCGTAACATTTTTACACAGGCTGTATTCATAGTGTTCAAAATGACACTTTACACTGGACCTGCATTTGTGGAGCCAGAATTTGGTAAGCAGTGTGATATTTGATATTTTAATATAGAGAGCTCTATTATTGCGATGACCTTCAAAGACATGCGCTTTCTTTTTCTCTATTGACAGTTGCTGTGAATTGGTCTTGTGATCCATGCTGGAAATGTCTGCGCACTGAAGGAGCTGTGATTAAATGGCATTCCTTATGGAAAAGGCTTTGTGTGCTGGGGAGTGAGGCGGCTGTATCTACTTCAGTCTTTTGATCAATACCAGGGACTAAAAACAATGTGCAGAACGCATCGGTTGGGGAAAGAGCGACATGACTCGCTGAAATACCAGCCTGGCTTCCAGACAGAACAGGGAGGGTCGAGAGACGCCTCTTTTATCTTAGCAGTGTAGCATTATGCTAACCAAATCACATTCTGTCTCTCGCTGACCTCATTATCAGGCCCCGGCACCCTTAGGGTGTGCTGCCTTAATCAAAACAGCTCTTCTAACACAATGAAACCTGAGTCAGCCACCGTTCTTTCGGCTCAAGCATATAGAACAGCCAGCGGAGGTGTAAACTGCAGTGATGGCACCAAATGAGAAAATGGAAAAAAGAAGGAGAAGTGGAAAAAGGCCACAGAGAGCTAAAGGCTGGAACAAGGTTCCTCTACTTTCATCTTCTTTTGTTCTGAGAATACACTTCCTCCACATCACTGCTCTCTGGAAAATATGATATATTTATGATGACTATGTAGTTTCATTGAGATTGAGAAGGAGGCTGGTGGATTAGAGCGTCTGCTTTACCACTGGCCTGTATGCCCATTCTACTTAACAGCAATAGATATGGGAACTGCTTTAAACGTTGTAGCATCTATCAAGGTAATATACTGTGGACAATAATGGGTTACACTGTACATTATATGTTGATTTACTAACATGAAGTAATACAACTGTTACATGTTTACTTAACACCATTGTAACTGCTGTAAATTGTAACGCTTTGAAGCCAGAGAGGGTAGAATTTCCAGCTCCAACCCGGATAGTGAGCTTTAGAGGCAGGTGAAGCACGAAGTAATATGGAGCAGACACTCGTACACACACTGGCGGTATTCCACTTGCTCGTTTATTTAGCGATAAGACTGGCATATACACGTCTCTTAGAGTCCCTTGTCCGTTCATACATGGACGGGTAAAACCCACAAAGTAGCGTTACTTACAGAAAACAACGAATGACCGAAAACAAACAGGAGTCTCTACCGTTCAGCACATTCCACACTCGGTTCTCCCGCGCGCTACCTCCACGCCTGCGCACACAGCTCACGGGGCTCTTAAAGAGACAGTATATTCCTGCACCTACTGGGCGTTACAAAATGTACTGCATAAACGGTGTTACTTCATGTTAGTTAGTCAACACTTAATTTAAAGTGTCACCCAGTAATTATCTACATTTACTCTTGTTACAGTACTTGAGAACATTCTTCATTGTAACTATACTTTGTTGAGTACAATTATGTGGTGGTACATTTTAATAAAGCACTATTTAATAAAGCGCTATGAATTTCATATGTTTTTTATTTATTAAATTAAATAGTAAAGACCAAATGTGCAAACTCATAGACCTGTCTTAAACCATGGTCACATTCATAAGATTCAGTTGTGAAAGCCAATCAAAACAGACCAGCTCCTAGCTTTAACAACGCTTCAGCCCTGATGAATCCAGAGTCCCAGGGTTAGTGGAGAAAGCCTTATATGCCTCCCAAACCTTTTGGAATCACAGCATTTAACATTTAAAGCTCCACTATAAGGATTGGTACCAGCAGGCCTAGATCATCCAGTGGGTTTTATTGGCCTGTGCCCAGAGGTCCAAGCCACAAGTGCCCCCCCGCAGTAATTATGAGACAATCTAAACTTTTTTGATCCATGGTAAGAATGTTAACAGTGGCACCCTCTAAATGTCATTTATTTGTCCTTGGGTTATGAGTGTGCATCATCATGAAGCTCTTCACATCTTTCATAAAAACGTCCACTTTATTTCCTGCTCCCGTCGCCCCTAAGAAAACTTTCCAAGCTTTCATTGTTTTTAGCCATGAGCTCGTTCTCCTTTTGAATGCACTCTGAATTTGAAGCTTCAGATATTGAAAAGATGTGCCTTGGGGACCTGTATAAGCGAGACCTGATATTTGGAGGATGGTCATATCCAGGCCTAAATATAAAGTGTCAGCCAGAGTTATAGAACATACAGTAGTTGTCCTTGATGGCAGTGATCTGTGTCATCAGAGGTGAGATAGAAATGGGGTAGAGTGTGCTGCAGTTAGGAGGCTTAACAGTTTGGATTTTTAAGTTTGCTGCTTTCGCCTTCCCTACTCGTTGTACTGTTTGGTTTTTGACTTTTGGCCTTTTTTGAATGTGTTTTGGGATCTCTCTTAAGTATACGTTTGCCTTTGTAATGACCCTTCCCTTGTTTTTTTACTTCTACCCTGGATTGTGATTTGGTAATAAACCTTTTTAGCCTCATCCACTTGTGTCATTCTTTGGTCTGAACTTTACACACAGGAGCTACTGTTTACCTTGATATCATGATGAATGGACCAGCAAACTCGCCCAAAACCTGTTTGGAAAATGTGTGTTTCCATTGACTTACATCAAAACTATTATAGGTTTTTGTCCTCGGCTGTATTTTAGTGTTCATGCCGTGTCTGATTTTTGTTTGAATAGTTCCTAATGCATGCTGCACTGCAGTCTTGCTTTTAGCAGTGTAAACAGTTTAACTATATGAGCACAGACATGAAATTATATGGGGGAAAAAGTTGACAGAACAGTCATACTATTCACAAACTATTGACATTTAAGGGGGAAATTTTTTGTGTTTGCTGGAGTGAGAGTGCAAATGTGAGAAAGATCTTTAAGGGTCAAAGATGTAAAGTTTCTGTAACTGACTCAGTGTCTTTTCTACACCTGTACATCCAAGTTCTAAGAGTGCCATTTCCAAACCTCTTTAGTGAAGCCATATATAAGCATGCTTTAATAACTGTTTCACAGTTTACAGCCAGTCAGTGTTGCAGAAATATCATCCTCGGTTAACCTTTAAACACCCTGACCACTTCTACAAACTGGATGTTTGTTTTAATAGTTAGAAAAGGCTTTCACATATTTCAGTATCATTTATATGCTCTTATATGTTGAATAGACTGAGTGCTATTTCATAAGCATCGTTTTGCCTCACTCTGGAAAGTGTCACCATCTCCTCTGAGTCACTCAGTCTAATGTGTTTGCAGTTGGGGTGTTAAAGCAGCTCAGGAATTAATGAAAGCACCAATTTTTGCATTTTAATACAGTAGGTGCAGACTAGTCTCAGCTTCTGACGCTCCACCCACACATACTTGGAGTGTCTGATATCAATTGTACTCCAAGTTGGCCACAACTAGTGCGATTTTCTCCTTTGCGTTCCGGATGGCTCTTCCAATGTCTACACGCTTCTATGCACCAGGTTTAAACTGTCTGATAGGGATGTTAGTCTTGCAGATCCAGAAAGCATCTCGTAATGAGAACGTCTGGAGACAAGCATAAAACATTTTCAGCTAAATGTCAGGGGCTTATTCATGTGGGAATATTTTACACAAATATTTGTGAAAATGGGACTCAAACTGGAGGGTGATGATGTGGTTTTAAAGATTGTCTGATGAACAACAGGCCTAAGTTATCATTGTTGAAAAGCCCCACCCCCTTGAGTTTAACAAGGGGGCAGTGAAGGGCAGTAATGAGGTAAATATAATTGGTTACTGTACTTAAGTAGTGTGTTGGTATATCTGTACTGCAGTATTTTTTGGGTGATAGGGTGACGTTTTGCTTTAACTCCCCTACAAGTCGAATATCTTACTGTTTACTCCACTACATTATGGTCATATCTGCCCATCCTTTTGGATTATGTGTGCATAAAAACATAACATGTAGAAATAAAAGAAGCACAAAGCGAGCCCACCAATTAGGGCACAACGCACACTTTGTTCTGAACTTGTTTTGTTCTAGCGTTGGTTCTAGCTAATGAAAACTGTTCTCCTCCAGTGTATTGTGCTTATAATCATTTTAATAGACATCAGTGTCAGACTAATTAATGATCTTCTATTAAATGACTGGTGGACCGAGAGTGACACTAGAATCTCTTCACCTAAAATGACTTGATTAGGGAAGACTCCTGTTTCAGAAATGATAGTAGAACCCTAGAGTCATAATCAATCATGCTACTTCTACTTTCTATACTTAACTACATTTGAAACCAAATACATTTGTACTTTTACTGCAGTGGAGAGCTGTCAGACATGGATATTATACAGCTGTCAATTTAAACTCTAATTTAAGCCAAATTGATTTTATTGTTTTGATTACTTTAGTTTCCTAATATTTTTATATATATATAGTATTTAGTGAGACAACACAAAGAACAAATGTCTTTATAATAGACTCTTTAACTTGGATATGTATTATATTTCTATGATTTGTGTTTTAATATTAACATATAAAGCATAAGAAACCAGTTAAGTGTAATGACAGACATACTTTGCTTACCCGGTTTCACGTGTGAATTTGTCTGTTCCTGTGAATGTATTTTTGTTGCAACCTCATTTTAAAAGGCACCTGCCTCTATAAGGCCCACCAGTGGGCTGTGGATTGTTATTTTGTATGTCAGTCAAAAGGCCCTTTCCCAAAGTAGGTCTCTCTGATAATAAGCAGAAGTAGGTGCAGGACCACACACTTATGGATTTGCATTCATTCAGAATGAGAGCTGTGGTTTTGAAAGTTGAGCATGGGCTTCTAGATTTGGCAAATGTTTTGGACCACAGGTTTCTAAATGTTTATCACTGTTACAGCAAGTGAGTAATCAATAGCTTACAGCAGTAACTTAGAAGTGCAGATATTCTCACACTGTACTGTGAAAACCCTCCTTTACTGCTTGTGACTAAGTTTTCTAATTGTGCTTGTTGATATATGCCATGTCCCTTAAAGTTTAAAGTCTGTAATTGCATCATGGTACATCCCCCATTAACGACTTCCTCCTTTAGTCATCTCCAAACCTGGCCTCCTGATCTGCGCTCCACGGACACCATCATGTATGTGTTAAGATATGCATGAAAGAGGCGGTGGTGGGTGGATATGAAGGACTTCTGTTCTCATTTCCTTGCCAAACCACTAATCCCGAGCGACGCGCTAGGCGAATGTCAGCTCCGCACAGACTCTCGCACCCAGTCAGAAAGCCTATTTCACACACCCTTAGCATACTTCATTACGCATGACATGCTTGAGTGACAAAAACGGATTGCGCCAAATCGTTTAGCCCTTCAGTCATCTCCATAACGCATGGGGAGCAGGCAAAGGAGGAAGCTGATACCACCAAAATGACATGCACTAGGAATTAACATTGTATGGTAGAGAAAGAGAAAGACGTGTGAGCCATTCTGTAAAGGCAATGGGAGAACAATGGCGTCGAAAAGGAATTCTTTGGAGCAATGCCAGTAGTTAAACCATCAAGTGTCTTTGAAGTTTAAAGAAAATCAGGAACATCCGCACAACACCAAGCACATGTGTCCAGGCCTAATGATGTAGAGTTTAGTGCCAACCCAAATCTTACACTGCTAATTAACTTAATCAAGGAATTCTGAATGTTAGAGCCAGGTGATGTGGAACTATAACAGGCAGGGAGATCATAAGGACCAGTATTTAAACATTTATTTAAAAAAAATTCCTAATTCTGCACATTCATGTCAAGAACCATTTTGAACCCTTTATTTTTAGGAGTGTGAGAAATGCTATTTAGAACGTAAGCTGCAGTCTTAAAGATGAAAACAACAAAAATGGCACTACACCTTATCGTTCCTAGTATTGCCCCTTGAGGTACACCACAACAGCTAAAACTCATCTAAACTTAGCCTAAATACAGCCCTGGACTATGACAACAACATATTGAAGACACTATAACATAAGATGACGTAAGAATAAAACAATTTCCCTAAAACAACAGGGAAAGTTTTCCTCATGCTTCAGTTTGACCTCACAAGAAGTTTGGCGGCAAACGTTAATTTTGTTTTGATAGAACAAGATACCCCACTTTGGCTCCTTGCCACTGTTTCTGATAAATAAGTACCCCTGCAAAAGGAGTCAACACGTTCCAAATTCTCTTTGATCTGCTCAGAGCTGTAGCTAGTGTAGGAGTGAGGCGGTTAACAGAAGGAAAAAGCAGAAGCCTCACCACAGCCATCCTGCCGGCTTAAATATACACTTAATCCAGTTAAATTCCCTAAATTGGCAATTGTCGGATGTCTGAATCAAGAGAGGCACATTTTTTTATGGACCTTTTCAGAGAGACCCAGTTTCTAGGAGAAATGTTTCTGAACATTTCTAATGCAGATTGTCAAGTATGCTAATATAGCAACATAATATGGTACAAAGCTGAATGTACATATTTGTGTTTGTCTCGCTGAGCAGCACACACACACACACACACACACACACACACATACACACACACACACACACACACATTAATAATAGGAATACTAATATTACAGGCAAAAATGGTCATGCCACTCCAGCTACTACAAACCACACTTTGTAGCTTGTAATGATATGAAACACCACTTGCATCTCAATGTGCTCAGACTGCTTTACCTTTTCCTACATGTCTAAATTTAAATTATTCAGTAAACCAAAGCATGTAAGTGTCCACTCTAACACCTCTGTCCACCTGGAAGTGTAAGGGCTAACTCTGGTCCTCTCTGCTGCAGATATTTACCATTAGGGTCATGCTGGCAGGCCCATCTGGTTTGCTAATGATGCAAAGTGACGTTGCTCTGGTGCTCTTAGGAATATTAAAAGCTTTTAAAATGTCCATGAGTAATGAATGTCGACATAAGGGGCTTCCCCAGATGTTATTCAGGTAATGAAAAAAAATCAAGGAAATGTTTACTCTATATCACATTGAGTGGACTTGGTTTGATATATTGCATAATGTATTGCTTGTTAGACTGCCACTGGAAAGCAAGCCAAGGTACATAACTAATATGGCACCCAGGGGGAATTTCCTTAAGGGATTGTTGTAGTCCTGCTGCATTAGCTAAAACGCTATGTAAAGCACAGCATGGTGTCCGATGGAGAAATCAGATGCTTTAGTACATGACTACACTTTCCAGTATCATCATTTGGTTAAGCCTTTTATAGGAGAATTTCATAGGAGAATAACTGGTAACTGGTATCGAAAAGAAGCTTTGGGTAAAGGTGGTGATTATATATAAGACCATTTATAGGAACCAACATTTTTCTTTAATTAGGCCAGTCTTGCTAGAGATGCTTTAAGAGATGGATATGTGGAGGTAAACACGATTACCTTTCACTGATTACAGTATCACAGTATCGCTTGTACTGCATGTTCTTACTGTTGAATAGACTGAGTGCTGTTTTATACACATCACTTTGTTTCACTCTGGAAAGTGTCATCATCTCCTCTGAATCACTCGGCCTAATGTGTTTGCAGCTGGGGTGTTAAAGCGACGCAGGAATTGTCAGAAGCACCAAGGGTGGCCTCGACTACCACTGATTTTTGCATGCCGGTGCAGTAGTGGCAGACTTACAGATGACGTTCTCTGTATCTGTGGTATCAGATACAGAGCTGCCACTTGCAGTTGTTCAGAATTGAGGCTGTAATGCATCGGGAGTTAATGATAAACAAGGCCCTTGTACTTAATTAGACTGTACAGTTCATTTTCTCTATTCAGTGCTTCTTACAGTTTACCTGTCCTTTAAATTTACCTGTCACTTTGCTAATGATACTAACAATATCACTTACTGCTAGGGTGAATCACATTAAATAAAAAAGTAATAAAAAGGCTAACAGTAAATGGACGTTGACAGGGCAAGGTAATGGTCATGAAGTGTTATAGTAAGGCGATGGTACTGAAACTATACTGGAGCGATGGAAGAACACATTTTGATGATGGGGTGGAGAGTGCTGTCTAATATGTCAGCCCAAAGTCCTCTCTAGGCAGGGTTGGAAATAACATAGTACTTTGTCACTGGCATCTCTTTGCTAGGTCTCATGTTCAAGGCCCTTGCTACCATTGTTAAAGTTCACAAAGGCTGATTAGGTCAATTTAAACCTGGTAGATGTTTTCTCCTGGTCTTTCTCACCACAAAGAAAAGCTTTTGCATTAGTCTTTCCATTTAGTGTGATATGTGACGTGGGGATGATCAAACCATTCAGTGATCTATCATGACCTGTGGATGGAGGAATAAGATCTAAGATTGTCCAGCAGCTTGAATTCTACGTCAGACAAGAATGGGACAGTTAATCATTTTCATGACATAGTAAAATGGCCCATTTGTGTTCTATGTGTTCTATGTTCTATTATGAATAAAATATGGGTCAATGAGAGTTGCAAATCACTTATTTAAACAGTTCCCCCACTGTTTTGGAATTGGGACTATGAATTCTTAATGAATTGATTCGAACTTAAGGGCACCGGGGCATTTTTATACATGCCACAATGCATGGTAGGATGTTAATGACTGGGCTGTAATTGTACACCTAACAGCCTCTACACTCATTATGTTTCTCCACTTATTCATTCAGGTTTTTCCTTTTATTTGCCACAAGTCTACATGATCTCATTTGTTGAGTGCTCGACCGCATTTCTTTGAACTACGTCTTAAATACAGTTTCTCAAATCGTACATACTTCCGATCGTGTTCCCTTTCATGAGCTTTTAGAAAGGCATGTTGTTTCCAGCAGAGTACTTGTTTTATGTCCACACTACATGGAATCGATGAGAGTGCTTTTATGGACCTTTATTACACTAGTGAAAGCTTTCAAGTAAATTAACGTCTCTTCACTTGGTCCTCACCTGTGATTTTCTTTACATTTACTTTACAAAGTATGATGGTGGCAGTTATGGTGCCGTATCAGATCTTGTTCTTAGGAGTCTCACAAATGTAGTCTATTAGTTATAAAATACAGCACTTTAGGTACATTAAAGAATTTCATGGCCTGAAGTTCCAAAGAAAATGAATCAGGTCCATGGGAGTAGGTTTGGATATAGGCAGTATGTCCCTTTGCGTTCTCTCATTGGGTGAAAGGGAGGAGGCTGTCTGATATTTTTTAAGATATGAAACTACCATATCTAAAGCCAGACACAGTACATATTTGTCATTACTCTCACTAATTTTGAATTCAATATTTTACAATACATACAGCACATTTTGGGGTGTGGGGGTAAATGGATGTGGAGGGTTGGGGGGTGTAGATGGGAACTGTTGTATCCTGATGTCACATCTGCTGGTTCTCCTCTCACCACCAATCTCCCGGACTTCATTTCCCATAACCCACCACTCGATGGTGTTACTGCCACATGACTGCCATCTCCAATCCCATTCCATTCTCCAGATCCTCATCCCCAGAATACTGATTACACACACCGGTTAATGTAGTCCCCCGTCACACTGCTCATAGCGAGGTATTGCCACTGTTTGCTTCCTGTGCTGTTCTCTCTGTGATTACTCTTCTTTGATACTCTGGTTCTCTGACCTTTTTCACTTTCTCTGGTCTACTCTTTTTTGTCTTTGCCCTATTGGTGGTCTGACTGTTTGCTTGGTATTGACTCCTGCCTGTTTACTGACTTTGGCTCTGTCTTTGCCCCTTTGTTATGTCTGCTTTGCTGTTCATGCTGCTGTGTCTGACTACAAATCTGTCTAATAAACCTCACTTTGATTTTAGCTCAGCACTTGTCACAATCTGTTTGTCTATCAACACACCCAGCCAACGTTGACACTGATCCTAGGTCCTTTATCAGGTCACAAAAACGCCGCAAGTAACAACTAAACTGGAGAAAAGGTTCATTTGCAGGCTTATGGAATAATAATTAATTAACATTATTATTTTCGAGCAATTATGTTGCTATTATACAATGAACTGCTTATGTGACAATCAAAATAATCATAAACAAAATTTAACAAACTACTTAACTACCACAATGTTTTAGGTTGTGTAACTGCTTTTCTGCTACGTAGGTTAGTTCACTGAAGCAACTGTACCTTTACTTGAACATGGTTTAGACTGCTATACCTGCAGCATATGAAGAATTTTTGTGGACTTTGCAGCAGAGGCAAATCTCACATTCCTCTCTGCCATACTTGCTGGCCAGAGGCATGCATTAGGCACGGTAGCATTTCACTCTCTGCCTGTAATAGCCGTTCATTTTTCAAGCCGCACCTGCAATTTGGTCTGCTGAAAGGCACATTTCGGGAGGCATTATTCATAATTTATGCATAATGCAATGCGGAGGGTTTGTTGTTATTGTTGTTGTGCTTGTTTTCTGCTGCATAGTCTGTGGCGCATTTGCATAGTCCCCCTGAGATCTAGGAGGTATCTGACGTGGAAGCCGCTCTGCCAGCAGCCAATCCATTTTTAACAGGCGCGGTAATTGCGGAGCGGCAGTTTAAACCAAAGATTTATATAGGAAACGCTCTAGCCTCTCTCAGGCGCATTCTGAAGATTAGGCCTGGACCAAAACTAAAATGGGGAAATCGGAACGTCATGCTGCAGCACCTAGGTAATTGTGGGTTTATTTATGGCCTGCCTCTGCCCTTTTTCTGTTCACTCTGTTGCAGCCCCCCCTCCCCCCCTTCCCAATGCTTTATGTACATGATCAATTATTTAGCACGCAGTTTTCTCAAGCGCTACCTCCTGCTATGCGGAGCGCCTGGCTTTTTTTTCCCTATCTGGGGGATTCTGTAGTACTGTCAACCCCCCATCCACCCCCGCATAACACCACTGAGAACCTTCTGGAAGACTCCATCATCTGTGTTTAAATGCTTTTTCATTGCTAACAGCAGCTGCACCACGTGACTGGCTGGATATACTGCGGCGTGAGCAAAGCTGGGCAGTAATAGAGAACATGTCGCCTGCATTGCATAAACTGATTACAAAAATACTTGTAATCCAAGTAGATTTTTTTAATAGATTGCTGTTTTTTTAAATATCCCACATTTCTTCCATATGTTTCCACAGGGTTTATCCAACAGCCACTTCCACATGAGCATTTTACCTGCACCTTTACCCTAAACATCTTAAACAAGCTGACTTTGTTTCACAATCCAGTCTTGACAGATGGGTTCGTCTTCTGAGTCTAGCTTCCTCTCTCGGTTTCTCTTGTTCTCTGGGATTTTTTCCCTTGCCCCTGTCGCCCTTGGCGTCCTCATTAGGAACCTCTACCCAGATTTCTGCAAAGCTGCTTTGTGAAAATGTCAGCTGTAAAAAGCACTAAATTAATTCAGACTGAACCGAATTCTTGTTACTTTGCCTGATATAGGACTGATATATTTAAATAACCTCTCTTCTGATTGGCTCTGCATGAATGGCACCTCATACACAAAATAGCCTGGGCTCAAACACTCTTTATAACTTTAGCATATATAAATGGAGCTAAACTACTGCTAAGCTGAATAGTCTTGAATTTGCACATGCAACAGTAAACAGTTTCCTGACAGTGTGGTGATGTCCATCACAGATGGATGTCAGCTTTAAATGCAGTGCTGCCTGAGGGGTTAATGATCACTGTATTCAGTTCTGGGTTTCGATCTAAGATATTTAAGCACATAGATTTGTCTTTATGTCTTTTCCTCTGAATGTTTTGTTGATATATTGAACACAACAGGGTAAAACACTCCAAATCCTTGATAATCCAGTTCCCAAATGCTCATTGTAGAACATGGTTTTTATATATACTGGATTCTTTGCTGAAGGATTTTTTTGGAAAGTGATGTTCTTACATCATCTATTTAAACAATGTTTGTAGTTTCAAATGGAGCATGTTATAACAGTTTAGAAAATGTTGCTTTATTTTAGTATTAGCTTATATTAACCATAAAAGATAAAGTTGATTTGAAACTTTACTCTCTCTACATATCTTTAATTACAGATTAAAGTGGACTCATAAATCACTGACCTGACAATTATGAAGTAAAAAACAATATCTTATTTTACATATATATGTATTACATTTAATGGTTGTTACTGTAAAATATGTTAGAACTAATGAAACTGCTGAATGCCAGTAAAAGGCAGCAGTTCTAAGAAATCAAATGAATAATATTACTGATTTTACAATCATTGATATCATTGGGGGTTTACCATCATTAGGTTTTTTATATTTCTATTAACCTAAAACCCTAAACTATACACCAAGATGTCCAATAATAATTTACAATGTTACTGATTACATCTACAGTCGGTATAACCACTACCAGAGTACATTTCTACAGGGATCTGTAAGGGCAACTGGGAACTGAAACTTTGCACTTTCTTTAGAATGAGCTTTGAAAGGAAACCATGAGCTCCAGTGCTAGTTCTTGAATGTGGCCTAGTAAACACAAGCTGGTCTGCTGTGAAAGTCAGACAATTTGGGAGAGATTAAAGAGAGAGAGAGAGAGAGTGAGAGAAACAGACACAGTGCTTGTGATGGTGAACGCAGCTGACAGTGATGTATGAGCTGGTGAAATACGAAAACACAGTTTATAAAGCCGATGGGCGAGTGGGGCGATATTTCAATATGAAATCGTGGGCTGTCACAGAGCGTCACTGTAGCATGCACACGTCTGTCTAATTTTCTTCCAACAGTGGACAGACCCAGTGCATGAATTTCCACCTGTTGCAGTCAATGTGTTGTCGTATTTCGCATATCGAAATATGCCGTTTCCTGGTAAATTGTCTTGTAACTATGGAAACATGGCTGTTTCCTTCTGAACACTGCGACTATTTGTTATTTGTGTGCTGGATTACATGCTGGAAGTACATATGTATGACCTGTTTAAACACTAGGACAAGTAAATGAGTTACACTGCTTCTACAGGGAACAAACATCTCCACATTTGAATTGAAATGTTTGGTATGCTAAAACTTTAACTTACAGCTATAAAGATTGTTCTACTGAACTGGTTTAGGCACAATCTACACAAAATTTGGACTTTTAACTGACTTTTTACTAAAATCGTTTGATTTCTGACTTGTAATTATGTTTATGTTATTATGTTATTAATATAAATGATTGAACATTTTATTTTGTCACTATCAAAACAATCATAAAACATAAATAAATCTCAATCATAAAAAAAATATATATATATCTTGGTAGTGACACTTGTAGTTAGCATATGTTTGTACATTTTAGTTAACTTGTTAGACAGTACATGACTAGCCAACACAGCTTTGTACAGTTAAAGTCCCATCAAATCCTAGTACTTCTTCATTAAAACACAGATATGGTTTACTTAATTACACAATGTATGTGTTTTTGGTAGTGACACTTCTTACGCACATTGATTACACACTGTTTTTCGGGCTTTGGGACACCGTGGGATCTAGTTGCTTACCATGTGGCCGTAAGGTACAGGACTGCAGTTTTACTAGGGCTCTAAACTGAAGGGGTGTGGCTTAAACTCATGTTTCGGTAGTGACATGAAACAAAAAAAAATGATTGAAAACACGCAAACCACCTCCCAATAGGAAATATCCTATTAATGATCATTTTGCATGTATAAAGCTTCCTACAGGTAACGCCAGACCATAACATAAGCCATGTAAATATCTAAGCTATAAGTGCTATGATGTAATTGTTGATATACATTAACCTGATATATATCAGGGAAAACCTTCGAAAGCCTTTTTCATTAGATTCCACCTGAACAAACATAGGAGAGTGATTTTAACCTAAGCTGAATCTAGTAGACCAGGAATTCCCTCAAAGGGCATCCCCTACTCCTCCTCTGCCCTTTTTCTGATGCAACATGACAGGGACTGCTCTTCTGGAGACAGCAAGACCTTTCATTGTCATTTCATGAGCAAAGACCCTTTAAAAATACATGACACAGTAGACGCGCACAAGCTTAAGTCAGCAAATCTGGTCACGTGTTTCAAAGGTTTCCCTGCTCTTCATACCAAACAAGTGTCAAGGACAATGTTTCTGTCCCACTATGTGAGCACCTACCTGTAATATACCCTCCTTAAAAGTAGAGATGGCAGCTGGGCCGTTTCTTACACTAGACAAGAGGCATTACATGTTGCCTTAATTAATTTAATTTAATTTAATACAAATAGCTGTACTGTGGTCGATTATATATATATATATATATATATATATATATATATATATATATATATATATATATATATATATATATATATATATATATAGCAACAGAAATGGCCCAAAGCTGCTTGGAAAGATGTCTGGTTTCATTGACTTCCATTCAAATTAAATTAGGTTTTTTGGCCTCTCCTGTAAAGTTGTAATTTTGGAGATACCTGTTTTTCTTTGGACAGCGACGATACATATTTATATATGTCAGTAACTGCTCACTGTGTGAGGGACAGGGATGTAGTCCCACTTCCTGCACTAAAATATATACATGTATATATATGATCAAGTCATGATGAAAACTAAAACAATTAAACTACTACAGTAACAGTCCTCATAATTAAACATCATAGTAAACACGTATTTGTAAATACACTGACCCAGATGAAGCATGGCTGCATGTTACTGGGTTTGCCACTGTATTGTGAGTTTTTCATCCAAAACCTTTCACCTTCAGGAATGATGTGATAAAAGCACCGTCCTCCAGATGATCAAGATAGCAGGTGCACATTTCTCACCACTACCTTTTCTCCATCACTTAGTCTAATAACTGTGACTAACTTACTGACACTGACACTCTCGCTTGGGGTTTGTGCTCAGAGATGGTTGCTAAGCAATGACTGGTTGATTGTCATGTCATGTCAATCATTATTTTGCAGACTGTTGATTATGGTCCACAAGATGATCCCACAGGCTGGCTGTATGTTTGACACCCCACTATAGAAGAACCACCTTTACGGGAGCTTCAGAGACTTAACACTGCCTACAGATTCCAAACACATGATAGTTTGTATTTTACACGTCGATATTGCTGCAAAAAGCAGAACCACATTGCAGTAGTAATTGTCAGTTTTGACTCTGTGGACTAGGCAGACATTTATTAGCGAGCTGATTTGCACCAGATTGTTTTTCTGTTTCTTTGTTTTCTCTGGTTGTCTGTTTGTCTTTTCCTCATGTTACTTCTATGTGCCTTTTGTTGTCATGCTCCATGTGCTTCTGTTTGTTTTGGTTTTTTGCTCCTCCTGTCTTCGCCCCATTGTCAGGCCCGTCACCTGTCCCTAGTTTTCTAGCTCCGCCTCTTCCCAGGTGTTCCTCGTTAGTGCTTGTTGTTTTATATCCCCTGTTGTTCCCTTTGTTCTTGCTTGGTGTTTTGTCTCCATGTCTGTTTTTGTAATCCTGTCCCCAGTCTTTTCACAGTTTGCTAGTTTCTTTGGTTTTGTTTTAATTTCTTCTCTATTAAAGATTGGCGCTTGCATCCTGCCTCATCATCTAGCCCCACGTTTTGTTGAGTAGTAGGTTGTGTTTCCGGGTAAAAATGATATATATTCAAATGTATTTGAAAGATATCAATATCAGCAAATGCTCTTTAAGCACATTATTGTGTTGTGTTCTGAATAAATTATATTATATTATGAAGCATATTATATTATAAAATTATATAAGTATGTTAAAATAGTACAGTTAAGTACAATTAGTTCTATTTAATATTTTGAGTAAGTATTTCGATTTTTAGTTATATTTAATAATAGATAAATATAATAATAACACTAAAGATTATCTCTAGCATACTAAATACATAGTTAGTTTATCAAAATAGCACACTTCCAGTACATGAATTATGAGTGCAAGGAAGTATACTTACGGTATGTAAATGAAGTACACTTAAGTCTACTGTTTTATAACAGGGTTGATCTGATTTAATGCAAACTGCTGTTGCTCTCAGCTCTTAGCTAACCTATACCTTTTATATCTCCTTTTTATATCTGTCTATGTGTGTGATGTTAACGGTTTGCTAGCTGTAGCTTGTTTTCTTGTTAGAAGAATGTTATGTGCCAGTCTCACGTTCTGATTTGTGCGTAAAAAAAGCGCTACATTGTTTATCCACTGAGGCTTTGGGCAGGTCTAGGACATGTCAGTTCCTGCTGTCCCTATTTTCAAAGAGGAGATCAAAGAAACATTAAAAAAGGGTAATATTTTCACTAATAATACTGATATATTCTTGAGGCTAGTCTGTACTTGCCTACCCTCGTTGGAGCTGCACTATAACAAGTGGTTCACTAGTAGATAGCAAGTAAGCTAAAAAAAAAACACTGGAGTATTCCTTTAAAGACCCAGGAAGTGGATTCAAATTCTGAATCTGGTTCATATGGACAATTCACAGTTCCTTTTGTAGTAGTGCTAAGTGATCGACACTAAGGGACAGGCTACAGTTTAGTATGTGGAATTACATTTCATTCCTCTCCTTTATGAGCCAAAAGTTCTATCCCTCCTAATTATGTGCCACTAACTACATTTTAATATGACCTTGATTCACAGCTGTCTCCACTGACACTGCCAGACTTCAGCTTCAGGCAGCTGTCACACAGGATCGCTGCTGTGTCCGACAGTGAGTGAAGTATTATTTCCTATTCACATGATCTTAGCCAACACACCCAGGGGGCATTCTCGAAGGATGGAGACACGCTGGAATTTTAGAGACATTCAGGGCTTATTGCAGTGGTGACATATCAGAATGGTCAGTTCCGTAGTGATCCATTGCTGAGGCCTGTAATAGCTGGGCGGAGGGGATTGTGAAGACTGACAGTGAAAAATTAAAATGGCATAGGAGATAGTGGAAGTAAAAAAGGATAACAGTAGGAATGGAACTGACAGGTCAGTATAGAAGTCAACGGGGAAAAGTCACTACATAACTACAAATGGAATAAATATTTAGTGTCTCTGGAAGATAATACAGTTTTTACCAACTGTTTACACACATTTTCAAAACTCTGTGTCTATTTTTCAAAACTCCACACACAAAACCCACAATTGCGCACACAAAATGCAAAATGCCTCAAACCTCCAGCAAAATGACACACAACATTCAAAATGTCATAAACACATCTCAAAATCAAGCACTGACCTCACATTGCAAACACTTTTGTCATAATATGACATTTTGGAAACATCATGTTCACACTGTTGTTTAAAATCTAAAGCTCTTCTGTCTTTTATGGGATTCTATGTTTATTTCTGTACAAACTTGCAGAGAGAAGGTAAAATGTACAACACACAGAAGCAGTATTGAAACCAGAAATTTATTTTTTCCAAATAATTTGCTGCTCTGAATACAATATTTGTACAGAACATAAGAAGAAAAAAAAAACAACCACCACATGTAGTTTGAGAGAAACCAAACACATCTATGAAAAAGCTGATTTCAAACAAAATAATTAAATTTTTTCCCAAAAAAATTGTGTGTGTGTGTGTGTGTGTGTGTGTGTGTGTGTGTGTGGGTGTTGGTTGGGGGGTTGGGTGTGTGTCTACGCTTCATCTCTCCTCCGGGCTGGGTCTGGCCACAGTACTTCATCCACATCGCATGCTATGTCCTCTCTCGCTAAACACCGAGGAAAGAACCTTCTTGCGTGGCGCATCCATCCTTGAATAGAAGCAATGTCAATGTCTCCACATGCTTCCTCCATTGCCTGGAGAAGTGGAATGTGGGCACAGGGATGACGATCATATACTCGCCAGCGCCATGTGGAGAAAAATTCCTCAATCGGATTGAGAAATGGTGAATATGGAGGCAGGTACAGAACCAAGAAATGAGGGTGAGCGACAAACCAGTTCTGGACAAGATGGGCCCGGTGAAAGCTGACATTGTCCCATATGACCACAAATCTTTGCTGATTTGGATTCTGCTGACCTGGAACAAGTATATGATAAATTGCATCCAGAAAAGTTACAATGTGAGCAGTGTTGTAGGGGCCAAGTGTTGCATGGTGATGCAGGACACCATTATTTGTAATGGCAGCACACATTGTAATGTTTCCCCCACGTTGTCCAGGGACATTCACAATGGCCCTTTGTCCAATAACATTTCTCCCTCTTCTTCTGTTTTTTGTCAGATTGAACCCCACCTCATCTATGTAAATGTACTCATGGAGGACATCTCCATTCGCATCCATCTCCAAAATTCTCTGTAAGAGACAAAAGTTTATATATACACACGTGCACAACCCAATAATCTGGCTTGTTAGGTGCAAGTCTAATGTGCTGGAAGTAGTTTCGCATTCATACATACATTCACAAAGTCATGACGCAGGTTCTTTACTCTGTTGCAGTTCCTTTGAAATGGGACCCCTGCAGAGCTGCTTCATGCGCAACTGATTATTTTGGAGGATACGCTGAATTGTGGACAAGCTTACTGTATCAATGTTACTGAAAACAGTTGCATCATTTACAATATGGTGTTGGATTTCACGAATTCTAATTGGCATTATTCGCCAAAACCAAATTTATGATCGCTGTCTCTTGCTCTTCGCTGAATTTGCGCCCTCGCCCTCCACGATTCCTTTGCCTTTCCACTCTGTAGAAGATTCAGAAACATAGTCAATGTTTGCTGTTATATAGTCAGAAATGTCTTCCTGCAGTTAGCTGTACCTTAGTATAGTATGATAACCCACCACACTGACCATTCATGATTCATGAAATGCAGAGTACAGTAATATACATGATAAGAGCTACAATTGTATGTATTTTTACAGTTGTACTGGAATAAATATGTGTATATTAGATAGTTGAATACCTGTTCTCATTTCGGAATGTTCGGATTATGGCTGCCACCGTAAATCGACTTAAGTTTGGCTGGACCCTCAGTCCAGCCTCCCTCATGGTCAACCCTTGGTTGATCACATGATCAATTAATGTAGCCCTAATCTCATCTGAGACAGCTCTCCTTGCTTCCCTTCTTTGCCCTCGTCCTCTTCCCTGTCTACCTTGTTCTCTTCCTCCTCTTCCTCCCCTTCCAACTACTCCTCCTCGAACCCGAACTCCTTGTGGTCTGCCTCTACCTCCAACTCTCCTGGCTCTCTCTGCATTGTCATTCATTTTTCAAAACAGACATCTTGACATGTGACCTATTTAAGGCAATGATTTGTTGGTGTTCAATTAAGTAATGAGTGTTTGCACATGTGAGGAGTGAGGGTGAAGCATTAGTGATTTAGTGTGGCATTTTGATTAGTTGTGTTTGAAAAAGGAATTCAAGTAACTTCCTGTTTGAATTTTGTGTGTTAGGTAGAAAATTGTGTGTGGAGTTTTGCAAAATGTGTTTTAGGAAATTGAAAACTGAGTCAGACACTGAGAATTAGTGTATGGTTTTGCAGATTTGGTGTGGGGTTATGGTGTTTGAAGAAAATGTTTAGAAAGTTGTGTGACAAGCAAAAATTTTGTGTGTAAGCAGTTGACAAAAACTGTAAAATGGGACCCTGTAGAGCTGCTTCATGCGCAACTGATTATTTTGGAGGATACGCTGAATTGTGGACAAGCTTACTGTATCAATGTTACTGAAAACAGTTGCATCATTTACAATATGGTGTTGGATTTCACGAATTCTAATTGCATTATTCGCCAAAACCAAATTTATGATCGCTGTCTCTTGCTCTTCGCTGAATTTGCGCCCTCGCCCTCCACGATTCCTTTGCCTTTCCACTCTGTAGAAGGTTCAGAAACATAGTCAATGTTTGCTGTTATATAGTCAGAAATGTCTTCCTGCAGTTAGCTGTACCTTAGTATAGTATGATAACCCACCACACTGACCATTCATGATTCATGAAATGCAGTACAGTAATATACATGATAAGAGCTACAATTGTATGTATTTTACAGTTGTACTGGAATAAATATGTGTATATTAGATAGTTGAATACCTGTTCTCATTTCGGAATGTTCGGATTATGGCTGCCACCGTAAATCGACTTAAGTTTGGCTGGACCCTCAGTCCAGCCTCCCTCATGGTCAACCCATGGTTCCCTTCTTTGCCCTCGTCCTCTTCCCTGTCTACCTTGTCCTCTTCCTCCTCTTACTCCCCTTCCAACTACTCCTCCTCGAACCCGAACTCCTTGTGGTCTGCCTCTACCTCCAACTCTCCTGGCTCTCTCTGCATTGTCATTCATTTTTCAAAACAGACATCTTGACATGTGACCTATTTAAGGCAATGATTTGTTGGTGTTCAATTAAGTAATGAGTGTTTGCACATGTGAGGAGTGAGGGTGAAGCATTAGTGATTTAGTGTGGCATTTTGATTGGTTGTGTTTGAAAAAGGAATTCAAGTAACTTCCTGTTTGAATTTTGTGTGTTAGGTAGAAAATTGTGTGTGGAGTTTTGCAAAATGTGTTTTAGGAAATTGAAAACTGAGTCAGACACTGAGAATTAGTGTATGGTTTTGCAGATTTGGTGTGGGGTTATGGTGTTTGAAGAAAATGTTTAGAAAGTTGTGTGACAAGCAAAAATTTTGTGTGTAAGCAGTTGACAAAAACTGTAAAACTAGGGAAAAAATCGAAAATACTTTCTTGCAGCATTATGTGGTTTTAGACTTTTGGACCCCAATTTGTGTATGTGCATGTATATAAGCAAACACCAGAAATAAATTCATGTGATGTGTAATTTTCTGCTAGCTATTGTAGAATTGTTTGTGTGCGTGTGTGTGGTGTGTGTGTGTGGTGTGTGGTGTGTGGTATGTGGTGTGTGTGTTGTGTGGTGTGTGTGTGTGTGTGGTGTGTGTGTTCTGTGTGTGTGTGGTGTGTGTGTGTGTGTGTGTGTGTGGTGTGTTTGTGTGTGTGTGTGTGTGTGTGTGTGGTGTGTGTGTGTGTGTGTGTGTGTGTGTGTGTGTGTGTGTGTGTGTGGTGTGTGTGTGTGTGTGTGTGTGTGTGTGTGTGGTTGTGTGTGTGTGTGTGGACTTGTTTTGAGCATAGCATCCTCCAGTTACCTCCAACCTCCAATTTACAAATTATTATAGAGCTATATTTTAAAGCTACATTAGTATGTACAAGTTTAAACAAATTGCATGTTCTATTTATATAGAAAACACACAATGTCAAATGTACCATTCCTTTTGCTGAACAGGCTACATTTTAGGTTAATATTTATATACATATATATACAAGAACTTGTTGGTTATTCAAAGAAGGTTGCTGAACTCCACTATCATGTTAAGCTTTTTTTTTTATTTTATTTCTTTGTTTGTCTGGGATGTCTTTTCTGATGGTTCCTTTAACCTTATAGGACAGAGGAATGTTGTTACGGTCTTTAACATCAGTAGAATAGTAGCCCCGCATGCCCCCTTAGTACTCTCTTCAATGGTGAATCTGATTTTGAAGGCACCTATTCTGAAATGTCATATATTGATATATATTGTTATAATGTCATACAACTCATAGTGTTATTATTTAAACTATCCACCAGAGAAACTTTGTAGAAAAGAGCAGTTGTTCTGAGAATAGAGAGTCTCTTTTACAGGGTGCAAGTTCATGAAACATCGTTGAAAGGTTCATCTATGGCCACATCATTAAGTTTTACTGCCAGATGTAAGGCAGTGAGAAATGTATGTAGATTTGTTCCCTGCTGCTAATAGAACAAGAACTGATTCCGTTTTGAAGAAGGGACGTTGGACCTTGTGTTACTCCTGAGTGTTCAACCTGAGTGAGTTTGTATGACTTCAAAGCTTGTTCATTTTTATATAGTCTCTTTATAGTCTATTTTCACCGGCCCAAAAAACACTAGACAGTTGACTAATAAGCAGTTTCGTGTGTGGTTTGTCATTGTTTCATGAACAATTCAGCATAAAAAGAATTGTTTTCAAAGCATTGAATTATCATTAGGCTGAAGAAACCAGTGAGATCCCAGACACTTCAGGAGAAATCAACAATTCAATGCCAGCACTGGTGAATTCAGCAACAACAAAGGCTCTGGAAGACCACAGAAGACAACTGAAGTGGATGTTTGCAGAATGAGACCTCCTTTTTGGCATATCACTGTCGCAGAGCAGAACAAGTCCTTTAGACTTTGCTAGAGGACATCGAAAAGCCCAGTTCTGCAACAAGCTTCTTTGGACAGATGAAACCAAGATTAACTTGGACCATAATGATGAGAAGGGAAGAGTTTGGAGTAGAAAAGTAAGGGCTCATGATATAAAGCATACCACATCACATGGAGGCAGTGCCATGTTATGGGCGTGTATAGAACAGGGTCAAAGATGTTCATTCATTAATGGTGATTCTGCTGATTGAAGTAGCAGGATGAAGTGTAAGGTGCTCAGACTTACATACTGAAAAACTGACAGGATGTTGCCCTACATTACAAATGACCCAAAACAGGGCAAAGATGTGGAATTTCCTAAATGACTGACCTCATCTGACCTTAGCACAATTCTCCATGCTTTTCACTGTAGTCAAAACTGAAGGCAGATAGAGTCACAAACAAGTAGAAGCTAAAGGTGCCTGCAGTAAAGCCCTGGCAAAGCATCTCTAGGGAGGAAACTCAGCAGTAATTCAATGCGAAGGATTTGCATCCAAGTATAAAATAATCCTTGTATTTATAATTATCGTAGCTTCTCCAGATACGTCTGAGCCTCTGAAAAAGGAGGGACTTTGCATGAAATTACATTTTTTTGTTGCACAGCTTGAATTAAAGCTGAAAGTCTACACTTCAATCAAATCTTGACTGCTTTATTTCAGATCCATTGTGGTGGTGTACAGAGACAAACCACAAGAACTGCATCACTGTCCAAATACTTACAGACCTCACTTTATGAACTAGGACAAATATCTTATCAAATGTTATTGGCATAACAAAAAAGGTAATTGCCGTATTCTGTACAACATATCAGGCAGTAAACCCCAGACAAAGCCTCAGACAAGAAACAACTAAATACATAGTTCACTGGGCACAAAGAGCAAGTGTCACAGATGTTTGTTTAGTAGTGCTTCTGCCAGAGGCTAAAAACTGTCTGAAGCGTTTGGTTTGTGTCTTAATACAGCAGCATCCTCTGGCAGACGGAGGAGTGAGAACATTCCCTGACTAGGGTGACCGGGGTCTTTCACTACAACTTCATAGAAATTTAGACTTTATGTCATCAAATGTCATGGCAATTTAGGAATGATGTTTACCAACACCAAACTTCAAAGCTCTCTGCACTCTTGCCTGGTTTCTGATGTACACTGGTAGCTTTATCATTCTGTGCTGTATGCTGTTTGCTGGAAGTTCATTTTCACCAATCACTTTCATATGCTTCCCATGAGGATAGTTTAGGAATGTTGCTTTTGGAGGTTAGATCAGGAGTAAAATAAGCCTCAGCTAGTTTTATAAAGTCAGACCTAAAAGCTACACCTAAAGACTGGAATGGTTTTGCAGCAGGTCTTCCTAGTCTACAGAAGGTCACTGTTTACCTGTCGCCAGCCATTCTTTTTCTTGGGTACTACTTCAAATGAAAAGTATAGCCTAAAATGAGAATGCCAAAGAAAATGCATGGTAGTGTTTATTTTTTAATGAATGAATGAATTAATTAATTAATTTATTTATTTATTCATTAGTTTTCCCTACATTTCCAATCTTTATATATATATATATATATATATATATATATATTTTTTTTTTTATATTTTATATTTTAGGAAACTGTGTTTGTGGAGTGATAAGAAACATTGGTCGTCTGTTACCCCATAACTGTACAAAAGTTTAAAAAAAATTAATATTAAAAGAACAATTTATAAAGCATTCTAGTTTAATCAAATATAGCAAACAAATATCAAAAAATACCAAAATAAAGCAAACAAAAGAAAGGTCAAAGAATGATATAAATACAATCTAAGTAAAACTTTGTTCAGGGAAAAATATACTGATGTGGTTATAGGCTACATGCATATTTGCACTCTATGTTATGGCTCTAGAATGAATGTTGTGTTCTTAGTTGGTAAGCTTATAAATAATATGATGGAGTCCACTCTGATTTGCTGGTTTACAGTGAGACACTGCAACACATGTGTGCACACATTACAATAGCATGGCTGTGGAAGAATAAATATATGTGGAGAATGTGTGGAGAATTCTGAAAAATAACACCTGAAGCATTTCATTACTCGATATTCTCTGTGCCAAAATGATTTTCAAGTGTTGTGGGAAGGAAGGGCAACATTGCAATGTACTAAATGCTCTCCGGGCCCAACTTTATTAGGAATGTGATTCAGGCCTAAGGTGCAGAAATAAAAATAAAGTTGGCCAGAGAAATATGTATATATCTATATATGAATATATTGGGTTCATTCTGTTTGAAATAGGGTTGGACATGGAACTGAACAGAAACCCCAACAAAAAAAATTAATCAGTTCCAAAATTCATCAACTGTTGACTCATTAATGTTTACAACCCCAAAATGACAACAATGAACAACGGCAAGAGCAAATGATGGACTATGTGGAGAAATTGACCTTTTCAGGCTTGAAGTGGATGTTGACACTTTTCATACCCTTTTCAAGGAACCAAACTCTCTGTGGGCACAGTGGATGTTCATCTTTAAACAAGGCTGAAATTGGTTTTCTGTTCTCCAGCTTCTTCTTATTCCATTCCACCATAAAATGCTACAGCTTGTACAGGTGCCAGGATGTGGTGCTATTTGGTGGAACAGAAAATTAGCAAAACAAGATGGAGAATAAAATATTCAGCTCCTACATCACATACAACTTTAATTCAGAGTTGTTAGCTCATTCTGCACATTTCACTCCATTTTCTCCAACCTTGGACAATATCAAGCAGCTTTGTTCAGCATTAACACTGAAGGGACTAATAAGGGGAGTCTCAGGTAGACCATCAGATCATGAGCAGATAATCTCAAACTGAAAGCTTTGTACTTGTAGTATGTAAGAACTGTTATATTTACTCTGTGTTTTTATTGATACTGAAAGCAGTCTCTAGCATAGGTTGGCATAGCACAGCTCACTAAATAATTGACCCAGCTTATTTACTTTCAGTTTCCCGTCTGAGTCTATTTCAAAATACTGCCTCTGTGTTGCAGTGCCTACTTGTAAAGGTGCAATAAGTAGAGCTCATCATATAATTAAGTAATATGAAATAAAAGCCAAAGTAAATGGAAGAATGGAAGTTTTTTTAATGTGTGTGTGTGTGTGTGCGTGTGTGAGTGTGTGTGTGTGTGTGTGTGTGTGTGTGTGTGTGTGAGTGTGTTTTCCACTGTACCAAACTCTCCTTATTCAACTACACCAGTGTAAATCTAATTTTCACTGCTAATATAGTCATTAACCCAATCAGATGCATACACTAATGGTGATGATGATAATTTCTGTATTTCGGTCAAAATACTCTGAATGAAAAAAGTGGCATTAAAATGCAAAATATTCAGTTGTGACTTTTTTACGGAATTTTATGGTGTGATTTTTTGGTCAAATTGTTTTGGAACTTATCTCTGAGTGGATCCTTTGCTTCTCATGAAATCTGTGACAATGTGCAGGATGCTTTCCATGTTAGAGTGTCAGGAGTTTCTCCACCTCATTTCAGGAGCTGGAACTGTACAAACTTACAGCTCAGATCTCCGACCCTCAAGCTGAACGAATTTCAGAGATGCAGCTCTGAGTCTGCCAAATATCTTCAAAAGCAAATAGGATCTCCTCGGCTTCTCACAGACTGAGCAAATGGTGACACTGGGATACTATCTATTTTGAGAAACTCTGAGTGCTTCCACATAGACTGTAACTCAGATGCTTGGGGCTCAGTTTGAGCTGCTTCTGGAGAATCTAATCCTTTTTGTGTTTGTGGAAAAGTTCTGTTGGCTGGAACATGGATGCCCCGTCATCTGGGTGTTGCTATGCTCATGCCAGAGATGACTGTGACTGGTCAAAAATTCATGCTGCAGAAATGAAGCAGAAGAGAATTCGCTGTCTGAAGAATCGTGATTGGAGTGCAGATGCAGTCAGTGGTACAAATGCTTGAATGAATGTATTGTTGGTAGTATAGACCACACCAGTAAATTGTGCTTGCAGAGGGAAGGCCTTTGCCTTTCACTCATAGCTCAAATGTTCAAACTGTTTTCTGTGTATTCAATATTTCTGTGATTTGATTTCTGTGGGTTTTTTTTTTTTTTCAATTTATTTCATTTGTTTTTAAATGCCATCAAATCTTTTGGCAACCATTTGGATAGTGTTCCTCCAAAATGTCATGTCTTCTGTTGGGCTGTATCCATCCATCCTGCCTTCAGTTCCTCCTAGCATAATAGAATGGAGCTATGCAGGCTGGAGGCTCTGACAAAGTGGAATAACCCCCCACATACCCCTCGTTTCAAACAAGAATGTTCATTTCATTCATTTGTACCTCAGTGTTTTACTTTATTACGTCATTTATGCTTTGTTGTACATTTCCTTTATATTCCTTTTTCCTGCGATTCATGTTAACTGCTTCCGAGTTCCAGCTCAGGTTGGCTAATTATTATGCATTAGTCTATCTCCCCAGGCTTATAGATTAAGGGGTCCATTGGGTAGGTCTCTCGTGGGAGGGAAGATTAATATGAATACTGTAATGACCTCGGCATTGTGGGCAGCACAGGTAATGCCTCCCACCACGTAATGGGGAATGATGAGTCTGTGGGCAATTAGGAATATTCCCTATCATCAGAGGGAAGTCATCCAGCCGGCTTCTACTTCTACTTCTCCCTTTCCCACTCAAAGCAATCAATAATCAGTCCTCTCATACTGAGCTAAACTAATAAAGGAAATGATGAAAATCATGATAGGATATAAATGGATGTAGAAATATGAGCTCACTGATATTTGGCAGATATTCTGTTAAGGCTGGTGTCCAGGACCTGGTGCAATTAAAGGCGTGCTATTTTTACATCTTCTCCTTATTGTCTGGTGGTGGTGATGGGAGTGGTGATGGGAGACTGGAGTTTTAATATCTAGTGAGATTACTGTGTGTGTAGGGTATTTATGTTAATTGCTGGCTGTAGTATGTGCAGTATGAGTCAGCATGGCTTCTATTTATGGAGTAATATACATAATATAGCAAATGGGTTTCACTAGGAACATTCCTGCATATAACTCATACCAGTGGCAAACTGGGAGCATTAGTGCCATTAATTTCTGCTTGTGTCCCCTGTGGAACCTGTAGCTTGTAACAAACTGGAAACCTTACAGAGTGCAAGAAAAACATTCTTTACTTTAATGTAAGTTAGTGTAAACAGTTTTTGCTTAAAACTATTTTGGTGATTTTTTTTGACCCATTCATATTGAGAAAGCACAATGTAAGGTACACCCACTGAGGTCAAATAATGTAGAAAATTCAAAATCACAAAAAATGAATCCAGCGATGATGTATTTTAGTTTTAAACTAACTAATCAAGTCAAGTCGAGTAGTTTTTATTGTCATTTCAACCATATACAGTGGTGTACAGTACACAGTGAAATGAAACAGCGTTCCTTCAGGACCAAGGTGCTACATAGAACAATAATACAATAAATACACAAGACAATTTACAATATACGAAACAGTAAACAAGAGAGGGAGGGGACAGGGTAAAGGTGGTTCTGTGCAGAAGAGAACATTGTTTTTGGCAGCAGTTTAATATGTGGTATCTGTCCATTTTTTTTTAAGTATGAACAGATTTAAAGCAGCAGGTTATGTGGTGTATGTGTGTGTGTAAATCTCTTTAAGTTTAAGTGTGTGTGTGTGTGTGTGTGTGTGTGTGTATATGTTCAGACCAGTCACTGAATGTGTTCAGTTATTCAGATCAGACTCTGGGTGTTAAGGAGTCTGATGGCTTTGGGAAAGAAGCTGTTGCACAGTCTGGATGTGAGGGCCCGGATGCTTCGGTACCTTTTTCCAGACGATAGGAGGGTGAAGGGTGTCTGTGAGGGGTGTGTGTGGTCACCCACAATGCTGTTACTAATGCAACTTTAGACCGACTAATCTAATAGGCTAATCATATCCTCAGTCAGTGACATACCCAAAATTTTCCAGAAGACCTTGATATTTACTTCCTGAAAAGAAAAATTGGTGGCACACATTCTAGATCAAAATAAAAGGTGGACTGCTTGATTACCGGGAGGTTAATATGGCAGCTGGGGAGTTCAGTCCAGTTCCGAAAGTCCTAATCAGTAGACTTTGCTGTATCCTCTAAGACATTAGTGGGTAAAACCACATCCTAATATAACAACTTTCCACTGGCCTTTTCAAGATCTTAGTCTTTTTTGTTTTCATCCAAACCTCAGCAATGAAAGAAGAGCGCACATCTACACATACTCAGCCTATAGCTCCTCCCATCTACACCAAAGCTCTAAAAAGTCTTTTAGCCTGGAATGCTTTTTCACAACACATATCAGCCAGGACAGAGATCCTATATATATGGTAGGGCTCTAGAAAGCGGCATGGTCTTATCTATGTATTGCGTGCCATACCGGTCATGTGGATACTACCATAGCATGCTGCTGGTGGCAGTGGACAGAAGAAGGCATGCACCAGTTGCATGTAGGATCAGGGAGACCTACACGAACCACAGAGAGATGTCAATGCCATGGTCAGCGGCAAGATGAACGATTTGTTACCACAAGTCACACTACTATCCAGTATTGCCCGTATCAGTCTAGATTTGGTGGGGTGGAGGGGTTGGGTGCTGATTTTACAGTGTTAATCAACGTTAGCCAAAACAAACCCAGTTTTCCCTATAAGGTGTATGTTTACATGGCAAGTATAGACTGTAAACCAGATAACGTTGTAGATTTGAAAGTTATACTCGTAACAGAGAAACGGTAAAGATCATGATGTTCACAAGAATTTAGGTTTTACTGTCGAGTCCAGCTGCTATTAGTTTAAGCAGATAATCACTTCCCTCTTTCCTGGTTTCACTGTTTCCCCTGATAAATGCAGCCTTGGCACAAAATGTTTTCCCACTCAGTCTGACTGAGGGGGCATATTCAGGTGGCAAATGATAACAGTGCAAACCCTCCAAAAGGCACAGAGGTTGAGGTTGAAAAATGGCCATGTTGAACATGGGTTTATTATGGGATTATTAACATTATTATTAACAGGGGAAAATGTAGGATATAGAAATATAGAAATAGAAATGAAATAAATTATTTTAAAAAATGAAACAATAAATATAGACACATACTCTTCAGTTCCCAGAAGGAGTTAGTCCTTATCATGAGGTATAAAAAGGCCCTAAGGGTTCCCCTCTTACACTTTTTTTTTTAAATCTTTGACGGCTACGGTCATTTTCAGCTACAAAATTGCCTCTTGCCAGAATTTAAAAGGGGTGAATCTGTGATATCTGAAGATAATGCAGGACAAATGGTATTGCAGTTCACCATAACACTCCCATATGAGCACAGATAGAATACCTTCAAGAATAAAGTGCTTGCAAGATAAATGGTGACAATGGCCAAGGGAATCTGAGTATCGACTGAACTAGAGCACAACATCCATCTTCCTTTGAGCCTGGACCAAAAATAGGTCAGGTCAAAGCACGGTCTGTCACTTTTTTCCTAGGCATCGGAAAACCAGCAGCGTCATTCTTGTCTTTGCAATTGGATTAATTAAGTAATTATGCTGAGGGGAAAGTTGAGTTAGTGCATGGTGGTGGGCTGTCAGTATTTACAGTCAAGTAGTCCTCGGTGATTGATGTAATAGCTTATAATTTTTCCATCAAATGACTCAGCTCTGGAGCATTGGCTTGGATGCTGTGGTAAATGAAAATGGAGTGAATTAGCAAGTGAGGAATACTAGAATAAGTCTAAAACTCAAGCTTTGATATTTTTTTTTTCAGTCCCGCATTTTTCCGTGCTATGGCCTTCAAGTTCTGTGAATATTTTGATGTGACTTATGTGGTTATGCATTATGCTACACCTTGCTTAAGGCTTGAGTTCATAAATTCATGCTCCTTAAACTTTAACAAGGCAGCATGCTTACAAAAGTAATGTTATTCTCCTTGTAAGGCTTTACTGACTCACACTTGGAAATGCAATCATTTTTTTCTTGCTGAAAAATGAATTCACATCATACTGTAAAAAACATATTTTCATTGCCATGTGGTGCAGTTTTATGTGCTGGTACTTTGGCATATCATATTTTGCAGTTCATAGATAATGTTTAGCTTTGTGTCCGCTCACCCCATCATACACATGCAAAGGTCTTTATTTAAACACCACAGGATGGGGCCTTATAGGGCACTGTGCAAACATTTTAGAAAACGGGATTCAAGAAACAGGTGGTCATGTGCTCAATATCACTCATACAGAATATATACTAATAACATAAGGGCAATGGTAATTGTTTTATGGATGTCATTGTGTTTGTTTAACCATTTCTAAACCCAGCATTACTTGTAATTACCGACTGAACCTAAACCGCACATTATTAGCCACACGTTACAGAAGAAGGACAAACATACTTTAAGCTTAATGCAAGTCAGTGGAAGCAGATTCTTTTTATTCTCCTTGGACTGTTTCTTTTGGTCCATTCGTCATAAAATTTATGTAAAGGCCAAAAGGCCTTCGTAAATTATATCAAAAACTGGAAATATAGGCGATTATTTGGACTTAACTTCCTGAGACCCGGACTTGCTTAGGGTGCAATTTTAATTTCTCCTAGCTATTTGTGATTAGTAGGACCTAACAAGTATAAAAACTAAACATTGTCTTTGTACAGGAATGCAAAAAACAGTGTCCTCATATGAGGCCAAAGGGTCAACGTTTTAAAAAGTATCATGGTGCAGAGAAGCAGAAATGTAATGTCCTCATATGAGGACGCAGGGTCTCAGGAGGTTATAACATGCAAATGCTTCAAAATGAATGGCAGCTGTCTGTGGTGGTGGACATACTGTATACAGGATTCATTTATTCATTTATTCATTCATCTCCTTTGCTGCTTAACCTTTTGGGTGCTGGAGATGCTGGAACCTATCCTAGCGCTTATTGGGCAAGGATTATAAAACCCAAAACAAAACAAGGAAACTTTATATCACCGCTGTCCAAAGAAAAACAGCTATCTCCAAAATGGCAACTTTACAGGGGAGGCCAAAAACCTCATTTCATTGGAATGGAAGTCAATAGAACCAGACATCTTTCCAAACGGTTTTGGGGCATTTCTGTTGGTCCATTCCTCACCACCCAGTGTAAAGGACAGCTCATGTGATCAAATGAGGTATAAAAGTAAAAATCATTATTATTATTATTATTATTATTATTATTATTATTATTATTATTATAATAAACAAAGTCAGAGTTGGACACTGTTTTGGTTGTCCCTGTTTTTCTCTGCTTACTCAGGACATTTATGCCTTGTAGAAAACACACACAGACACACAGCCATCATATTAGTGCTATTTATCGTGGATATGCTGTTCGGAGAAGGAGTTACAATAACTTAGTCCTTGGCCAGCATCTCTTTTAGAGGAGCTCTCTGCTGGGACCTGTGGTTCAGAGATGAGAGCCAGGAGAGGATGAAGCAAACTGGATTAGTTCAGCTGCAGCCTCAAGACTTCCCTCTCTATAATATCTCCTCCAACAGATGGCTCTCCTTCTGGAGGGTGAGGAAATATCTGAATAGTTTGGAGCATGTTTTTCTGACAATCAGAACCAATTTGACCGCAACTTAAAAGCATCCCCTGCCCCGCAGGCAACCTTCTGCCTAAATTCCCTGAGCAAGCCCTGTGTGATGCAGATGTGTTCTGCGATGCAGCCGCTGCCTCTCAGGCAGCCTTCTACTACAATCTCTGCATCTCTCCTCGCGTGTATCACATTCTTAAAAATAATTAGGCCTCAGTCACCAACCGTTTCTTTAAAGAGGTTTCTTCTTAAAACCCACACAGTTTTCACAAGGATTCTGACATTCACTGCTGTTGAAGGCATTCACTGATATGGCAAGAAAGTAGGAAGCACAAATGCAACACTTCTGCAACTTGCCATGAATCTTTCTCAAGAACACATTCAAGAAAACCTTTTTGAATGAGGCCCATTGTTCTTAAAATGTTAATCTATTGAAAGGTTCTTTAGGAAACCAAAAGTGGTGAATAGTTTTGCTGTAGAGAACTTTGGAGTATAGAGTACTCTAAAGAAGCAGTTTATATATTCTACATAATACAATGGCACTCAATTATAGTGTGACAGTGTGATCAAATAATAAGCTTCCATGTCCAGTGCATACCTGTAAGCCTACATCACGAACTGGCCTGTGGCAAAGGTGGCATCCCTGGACAGTAATACATTTAAAGTAACTGAGCTCTACAGTACAGCCCATTCTACTGCAAACAATTGTCTATGGAGATTGCATGGCTGTTTGCTTCACCTTATACACCTGTGGCCAAAACACTCGAACTCAAGAATTAGGAGGGGTGTCCAGATACTTTTGTCCATATAATATATTTCTAACTTAGTTTAAGATGATCATCTAAAAATAGGATCTCACAATCACACTACTCAAAACTCTACACCCTCCCAGGAAGCCATAAACAAGCTAAGGAGATATCATTACAGTGTGTGTCCTATTTCTATACATGTTATTTCTAAATGTGTTTTTTTTTTACAGGACTGCATATCACATGGCTGCATATCAGTCTTTTCTTCTCTCCAATATCGGATCCAGCATTTTTGCTGATATTGGCCTGAGACCGATATACCATTACTCATTACTTTTCTATACCATTACTGATCTTAAACTTTTAAGTTTGTTTATGTGTGTCACTTTCGCAAAGCTAAAACGTTAGCAGTGCTGTCTGCAAAATCAAGGTTTAGGTGCCCAAACATCTGTGCCTGAAGAGCTTCATTAAAGCATGCGTGATAGGCATAATTGCGTGTTTATGGTGCCGCCCATGTTACAATGGAAGGACACAGTCATCTCATAAAAGATAAGCGTACGCCTGTTTAGAAGAGATTGCTGTGAAGGCTATAAAACCCAACTCAGCTTGGAGGAGAACAAAGGATGCTGTTGCTGGTGCATTATGTGCACAATGTGGCCAATATCCGAATCAACAGTAGATTTAATGGCACTCTCTCTACATGGGCACAGCCATTTGGGCATATTGCTTTTGATAAATGCGTCGAATTAAAAACGCTGTATGTTCTTACATCAGGTCCCTGTTTTCTCCCTCCTGCACTAAGGAAATGATGTGTAATAAAAAGCACTCTAGCTCCACAGCACAGCTACAAATTAAGCTCTGCAGTGACTAAATCTGCAGGGAAAAGTGTATTTTAAGTCTGTAAAGGTGGCTAAGAGTGTTTGGCCTTTGGCAACATCTAGGGCGCTTTTGTGCTAAAGTGCCGCTGCTAAATTCCCAAAAGACAGGAGAAATCTCTCCGAACCCTGACTGTCTGTGCTCTGCCCCGTCTTCGCCATTAATTAGAGTACCCTTGAAGAGAAAGACAGCCCACGAGCCGGATCACTAACTCCCGTACGACCTGCTGCCAAACACACGAGCTGAGTGCTGACAAGGTGTTTATTCCCATAAGGCCAGCTTCTCTACGGCTAGCCTTCCATCAGGGAAAATGTTATTACTCCAGCTTGAAAAAAAAAGAGAAAAAAAAATCCAGAAGAACCGTCGGAGGTCTTTATCGACAGACGCTGGCGTCGCCCCTTGAGCTGCCGTAGCCCCTTGAGCTGCCGTAGCATTATTGATTAAAACCTGTGTATGCCTCCCCTACTGAATAAGTGATAACATCTGGCCAGGAGTCGGTGTTCTCCGCTATTTGTGGGGAGACTCCTTGTGAAGTGCAAACAGTGGAATAACCGCCCTCAAAGGCACAGCTAATCTGAGTTTGGCATCTTGGCCCGCAGCACAAACACTGGGAAACGGTTAATTATTTATTTTGTCTGCGCTCAGGAGGAAATGACTGCGCTGGTTTCAGTGAAAGTAGCTCTACCAAAAGGTGGAGGCTGTCTGCATTCTCTGTTCTCCCTTCTGCTTATTATTGTTAAAGCCCATTTTTGCTAGCACACCTATGGAGGTTACTTGGCACATTATAATGCTGGTGCACATAAACAGCTTTTGCCAGACATGTCTTGGTCATTCGAATGTTGCATTGAATGCATACTCCTTCAGTAAACAGCTGGAATACAATTGCTGTGGCTGTTGACACCTGAAATCTGAAATCTGATGGACTACTGTTGGTATTCACAGTCATTAGACCTGGAAGGCTCGCTGTCCATTTTATGAGGTCCACCTATCATAAGGCTGCACTCTCTACGTTTACAATGACTGACTGTGGTTCATCCGTTTCTGCATTATGAGCCTCACATTTTCCTGTCTATTAATAGAACATTGACCAGCACTGACCAGATGTTTTTTGGGTGGTGAACAAGGCAGAGATATACCAAGAGTTCAAGAATTTATAACAGCATTGCTAGGACTTTTACCCCTTATACCACCTGCTTTTACACACTACACTAAATACTTTCTTGGTCTGCTTTGCAGGTGTACAGCTGGTCATCTTTCATAAAAAAATATAAAAAAGCATAATGTTTTGGTTAGTTATCATCTTCCCCCTTCATCAGTGGTCTGTTTCTTAACACAGGATCACTGTTGGCTAGATCATTTAGCTGGTAGAAAGTGCCACCCAATAGATAGGCATCACCAAAGGCTAGGGGAAGGCATAATTAAGCTTAATATAAAGAAGACCATTTGTATCGGCCACCATGGTCCAGAATTCCCTCTCCAGGTGGCTCTGCAGTGTTTCACTTATGCATCTCAGATGCTAAACAGCAGATATGGCATCATCAAAGGCTAGGAGAAAGTTCAGTCACATGATAGCTAGCAAAATTACCAAACAAGCTACCCCGAGTAAAAGCAGTCAGTTGTGATGGTCACCTTCAACTCAGTCCCTCCTCTGTAGTAGTAATCTTGCAGTTCAACTCTACTCTATTTCACAAAACCTGAATGTGTTCACTAGTAGATATGTCATCCACAAGTGTAGGTGTAACGTAAAATAGCTTAAATCTTTTTTTTTACCATGAATAATTTCTTCATGTTGTAAGTTGTGTTTCTGTTCACTGGATGAGTAGTGGTCCTGTGGTGGCCCATTCCTTTTGATGGAAGAGATAGACTGTGGTTTATAAACTGTACAGTAAGGGATGAACTACAGTCAGTAGGTATAGTAATAATGGCAATCTTGTGTATATTTCATGGAGCTGGTTAAAAACAAACACTTGAGAAAAACAGTACGTATATAAGAACTTCCTGAAGAGTTTCAAACAGGCTTCATGTCAAGATAGCCATATTATTAATGATACGGGAGAAAATGATCCTACAACTCTATGAGGGACACCCTTCCAAAAAAAGCTATTGACAGTTGAATGAGGATCGGTGGAGTCAAGTAGTGGCAGGGGTTATTCGGCAGTGGTGTGGGTTTAATTTGGGACTGGAAAGTAGGTCAGCATGTTTTATTAACTCTCTCTGTGGGGTTTAAAGGCCCTACCTTATTCCAGAGTATCATGAACCCTGTTTGATGAGCTGTTGACTTGTCAGCTGGATCCCAAATGCTCGACCCACCCAGTTAAGCTAAAATGTCACTTTTCACTCTCCTCTAAGCAATGCGGTCGTATAGTTAGCAAGCGGGTTCAAAGCTTTAGTAAGGAAAGAATGGGTGGAGAATGAATTTTTAACCACACAGTTAGAATGCCGTTGGGGCTCCGTGTGCTGAATTTGATCCATCAAGGGCTGCAGTTTCTACAGATGTTTCTAGCCACAAACTCCTGCCTTCTCTAATTAGGTTCCTTTCTTGTTAAGGATATGAGCTCGTTAGTGTAATAAGGTAGTGTTTTGCAGGGTTTATACAAAATACCTACTGATGTCTATGGCCTAGGTGGGTCACATTCACCAGTTTTGTTTTTGGAAAATCTGTGATATATACCGATAACAACGAATGAGCTTTGTTTACGTTTGCTCCTCACACATCACTGTATCTAAAAAGACTGTCCACATTGACTTCAAAGCTGCACAGCTGCTCTTATCTTTGTCCATGGTTGGAGCTGCCTGATGTATCTTTTAGACAGTTTGTTTTAAAGACTAATTTGAATTGATTAAAAAGCAGGGGGCTCACTGACAGATTGCTTGTTGAAGAGAGGTGCACAGTAATGTGCGTGCGTGTGTATGTGTGTGTGTGATTGTGTGTCTTTTTATTTCACCCTTTAACTGCTAATGTTCAATGCTTCTGGAATAGTTCTGCCACCATAATAAGCTTGCAGGCTTGCCTTAGACTGACTTTTTCTATCAGTAGAGGTGTATAATAACCTTGTTACTTCCCTGAGGGTCATCAGCATTGCAAAGAAGCAAAGTGACCGCTCGGGATGAAAACAAAGATTTGTAATGGCCCAAACCCAGTCTCTCCTCCTTATGCAGCTTTGCAGTTCAACTGATGTTCAGGTAAAGATATGCCATTAACTAAGACTGAAAGCCTTACAAAGCTAACAAGGTGACCACTCAAGATAAAAGTAGCTGTACCTCATCTGTAGTAGTAATCTTGTCATTCTACAACCTTTGCAATCCACTCCAACCCAGTAGACGAAGTTTCGTGAATGCTAGCTAACAAAGTGACAAAGAAGCTGAAGATGTTTAGTAGTAAGCATTGCACCGATTAGCTTGGAAAGCTAACAAAACAATACATGGTAACTGCCACCCACAGTCCAGTATAGATGGTATCTTCAAATGTTTAGAGGAAGCCTTATCAAAAGATGAAACAGATCCTAACAAACTAACGAAACAACCACTAGAAATAAAAGCTGAAGCAGATTTCTACAGCGATGCTTTGCAGGAACAGAACATGATCAGTGCTAGATGAAGCTAAGCTAACAGCTGTGCTATAAAGCACACTGACAAGAAAAGCTGATGATGCAACATCATTCAGATGTGCATGATGAAATATTTATAAAGTCAATCCAGATGGAGTAGACTTAAAATGAAATTGGTTCCTCAGCATTTTGTTCACACACACGCACACACACATACAAGCACTTTGGATTCTGGTGGTCACTACAACACCTGTCACTTGGCTTGCTCTCTGTTACTTTGTCCTCTAAACAGACATTATTTGAGCACCATTTACTGAAACTGAGCCTCTACAGCGTTGGGTAGTATCTCTGACATGCTATCAGTAGCATTAGTTTAGCCTCCACTTCAACAGCTTTTGCCACTTCATCACCTACATTTCGATTTTGACTCTCTGTCACTCCAAAACTAATCATACAGCTCTCTCTGATGTAAGTTATCATCACCTATACTTGTGGTAGAATAGCAGTTAGTCAAACCCAACCTGTATGTGGGTGTCTGGAACTACTTGCTAAGTTAACTGGGAGCAAATAACTAGCTAGGGTTAAATTAGCTGGTAAATTTAATCTCAGCTTCGAGACCCTCCAGCACCAACCACTCGACTTAACTTCAGACTTGGTAATCATCTAACCTTGCATCAGTAATGCTTCTGTTGGCCAGAATAGAACCTACTGGCACCTGTTGGAACCTGAACTGGCAGCATGCTAGATAGGCTAATACTAAACAGCTACTTCCTCCTGAGTAGCAGTTTGTCATTTAGAATTGTTGTTAGATTGAAGCTTCAACATACATTGAGTGGTGGACTTAAATTCTTGCACTGCATTCATCTATTTGGCGACTGTGTAAGCAAATAAGATTTCAGGTTTTAAAAATGCAGGGTGCCGTGTCACCATACTAGCATAAACATAGCGTAACGAATGGAAGCATGGTGTTAGGTGGGTGCTCTTGTAGAGAGGTGGATACTTAGCCTCCATGAAGAGACACGCAGGGAACACGTCGTGAAGGGGTTTGGGAGTCAGTTTAATGAACAATGAGAGCACCAAGACTTCACTCGTCACAAGTTCCCAGATAACACCAGTTGAAGAACCCAGGCTACAACCTAGTACAGTTCAACACACGCACATTCTATCCCGCCTTTTCCTCCACACTCTCCATTATTTGCGCCGGCTCCCCACCATACACATGCGCACTGCACCTGCCTTAAAGTGACCGTTACAATAGCACCAGTTAACAAATAGCTATGTCAGTATGTAATCCCAGTTCTGGGACCCTGAATACAGTTAGTTAACCATTCTGAGAAAATCAGTCTGAGGTGGTTAAACCATGTCTATGTGGAAATGCTCCTGCAACTGTTACCTTACATGCTTAGACACAGATTAAGCATATATGGATTTGCTGACATGATAAGCTCGGCAATAAGCTTGACCACCCAGATTATTGTTCTGTATGCAAAGTAAACTAGGTCAAATATTACAAGCAATTGAGAAAATATTAATGCATAGGTCTGATATAAAATAGTTTTGTTGTTTTTGATACTTAAATTATTTAGTAAGCTAAACTTAAAAATAATAATAGGTTGAAATGAAGAGAAAAGATAAACTGGACAGTGAGTAAAAAACAAACGATTAAAAGTGGCTTTTTGTTTAATGCTCTTCTTAACCACCAGCAGGCCGCCCCGAAAGCCCCGAGCAAAACACCGGTGGAGTGCCAGGTTTGCCATCAAGAGACCAGCAGTGGTCCGCTATCTTCTTGCAGTCAGGGGACCTGTTCAGCCCTGGAGTGGAAAATGGCTAATGGAACACTCAGTAAAAAGGAATGAGCTAATCTGGTTAAAAGTCATTGATAGAAAGACACTTGGAGTTGTGAAGAGTAAACATCCAACATTCATTCCTGAAAAGTAAGTGCCGTTCCTAAAAAGATGTCTTGTAGTTTACTGTCTGTATCAAATATTACAGCTGTTGATGTAAAACTATGCATTATTATGGTACTGCTGCAGTGTTCTGCTATAGCACCTTCTTCTGAGACAGATTTGAAGTTTATGTATCAATCAGCAGGTGAAAATGGAAAGTGGCTGGCATATGGGTAACAGTCTTGGAAACAATCTAATTTTGTCCTTGACTTAGCAGCTCTCCAAGGCTGCAGAGATGCATGAACGTATTTTTCACATTAATGAGAAAATGACAGATGGCGAGACCCATTGTGTTACTCAGTGTTTTACTATGACTTTGTGGTGGAAATCTCATTTTCCGTCCAAAGGATTCTTTTGGGCCTTAGTAACTGATTTGCATTGGTTTCATGGTTCTAGTCATTACCCTGACACTTTCCACATCTTTCTGAAATGTCCACCGTTTCTTCCCCAATCACCGCTTTGTTTGCTGACACTTTGCTGCTTTTTCCCCTACGTCTTTATTACGTATATTTCAGCTGTCCGATTGAAATCCAGTCGTCTTCATGGGGATAAACACAGTGTCAGACATATGCTCAATAGGGAAATGTTGCATTGATTGTTGAGTTTATGTTATCCTGGGCTCACGCTAACATAGCCGTTCTCCTGTTACTGTTTGCACTCATGCCGGTTATGTGGCCAGCACATAAATGGTTAGTATGTTGCTATCGTGGTGCTACATAGGCCTAATTAAATTTGAAAAAAAATGATCACATGTAAAAGGTAGCCAAGTAGGGGCAGACAGTTTTCAATGATCTGGGCCGGTGTGTGCTCATATGCTTCAAGACACTAATTTCACACTTATACATATCATAAGATCACCCAAGATGTATGTTAATGGCAGCTGTGAACAGGGCCTAGGAGTAAAGCCTGTTTATGCTGTTATGACAGAATCGGCAGCGTTTAATGCACTTATGTGGTTAATATGATTGGCTATTCTCAAAGCTTTTAGCAAAGTGGAGCGGTGGTCACAGATTTCCCTGTAGGAATACAGACAGGTCTCCATTTAACTGCAATAGCAAAGAGATGGTTTTAAGACAGGCGATTACAAAATGAAAAGCCATTCTGTCTAAAACCAGCCTTAAAATACTCAACGTGGCTCTTAAATGGGGCAGGGTTTATTATCCACTCCACTGTGGAGGGACATCTTGAAGTATGAGTCATCAGAAGTCTAAATTCATACAGACTACAAGAGCACTTTGTAGCCTTTCACCCCACCCCAACACCCCAACCCCCCCCCAAACTCCCTCGCCCCACTGTGTCATAAAATGTTGGGCTTTTTGGCTGCTCTGACTGTTCTAGCAAGCATTCATAGCCTTTAAATTAAAATGGAAACATAAAATTTTATGTGCACCACTGTTTTAGCCTTGCCAAAAAAAATTGCTGGGATCGTTTTCACAACTTCTCTAGAGTTCAGTCTTAGAAGTTGGTTGCATTTTCTGTTTCTTATGATCCTAAACATATTCACCGATGTTGAGGTCTGGGCTCTGGATGCTATTTTGTTTTCTCAGTAACAGCTTTTTAGCAGCAGCATCTTAATGAGTGAAAGCCCATAAATCTAGTCAATATATGGATTACTTCTTATTTTGAGATCCCAATGAGAATATAATATCATCACTCCAATAATATAGGAACTTGTATATGGAGTTTTAGTCAGTGAAAATGTTTTATTCCATTGGCAGACGGTATAGCTCGTTTTAAGCATTATTTCCTGAAATAAGATTTAAATACATTTTCCTCATTATTTATTAAACAACTAAATTAATGTGCCAGTGCCATAAGACACTTTTAATAGATGCAGTTACTCAAAGGCATAAAGTGTGAGATGACGCAACCTGTCAAATTCATACTCTAAACAATAGGGGGCAACATATCACCAGAAAGTTGTGGTGTCCACCCCCCAGTAGTATTATCATGGTCACTTGCCAAGACCTTCAGCCATCATTGCGTTTACTTTTCCCTTCATTGGCTACCTGTCCTTAAATGGTCTAACCAGGGGTAGAACCTTCAACATGATTGACAAGAGGTTATGCTGTTGGGCCAGCAGTGGTTACTCTTTCAGCCTCTCGCGCTTGACATTATTTGACTAATCACTCCGTTGACTCACTATTGCTTCTTAAGGTACAAATGGATGTTACAGACAGGGAGGGTCAGGGGCTAGCTACTTAGCTACTTGCTAACTTTAGTAAAAGTCTCTGCAACATAATAAATGACACAATGCCAAATTGGTTATTTCTTCATGTTCTGTTGATAATTTTAGTTCATGTTGGAAAGTTTTAAACTAAACATCTTACAAATACAAAAAATGTACAGAAACAGCTGATCTTAAAACAGGTTCATAATGAATTGCATGATATATACACTCATCATTAAAAGAATAGTCACACTAATAGCTGCACTCATGTAGAAGGAATCAACCGGTTGGAATGAAATTTGGTGGGTGGCTTTGACATTCTGAAGCAAAAGATTGTATCACACTTGGCCCCGCATGTGACATAAGGAGGGGCCTTATTGCTGTACCTGGCTGACCCAATATCCATGATGGCGGACATTCAGCAAGCAGTGATGCCCTCCTGTAAGTGCCAGCACCACTGGCAGGCGACTGCACAGCCCAGGACTACATACTATGTTACCACAATCGCCCTTAACACTATGTAAACATCACCAATGACAAATTATCATGGCGAGATGTATGGTGTTGAATAATCAGTGCATTTCGCATTAGGGTGTAACATTTACCATGTGGTTAACATCACCAGAACAGAGTTGTATATCTTTACGACAGGGCGGAGTCCCTGGGATATTGTTGTTCTCGGGGTTTTACAGGTCATAGATCAAAGCCCACTTGGGGACCATCTGTTGACCATTTGTTCGTCCTGACTAAGATCACAACCACCTTGTTTATTTTGGGGGTGGTTAAACGGTGTATAAAACCTGTGTCACAAGGGTCTCTCTTGGGACTGTGTTGGGTTGAGTTCAGACTGCACTGAACTGGCCTGGCTAAGGACAAGAGAGGAGTGAACTGCGATCGCCTTGAAATAAACTACTCCAACATCTCCAGCCTTCAGTCTCCTGACTCCATCCTTCTGGGCAAGCAACTTGCAAATGCCAAATTACACTCAGATGGCACTCTGGAAATAATTCCTCCTAAAAAGGGTAAACAACATCTAGTTCAAGAGTTCCAAAAACATAAAAATTTAACTCCTGAATTATCAGCAGTCGCCCCATTATTAGATATTGAAGGTTCCTACATTTTTGAGATAAATACAGTGCAATGTCACACTAAATATCAAGTTAATACACATACTGGATTAAGATATACAAATGATGACTCATTAGTTGACGATCCTAACCCGTGCATTGAACATTTTACATGCACTCAAACAGTCTGGGCTAGATTCTTAGGCGCACTTATCCCAAATTATGGTGTTATGCTTGCCTTAGATCAAATTCGAACACTAGCCCACAACATTGAAAAACTTGCTAACGACACCGCTCGATCACTGGGTGTCATTGCTACGACATTGCAATCACATAGACTGATGATACTGCAAAACAGAGTAGCACTAGACTATGTCTTAGCACAACAAGGAGGAACATGTTCCGTAATCGGTCCTGAATGTTGCTCCGATGTTATCGATCCAACTAATGACTTAAACCAGTATGTTAAAGAACTAGAGGATTTGCGTGATCACATAAGTCACATGGATCAAGCAGATGTGAATTGGCTATATTCATGGTTTGGTTCATGGTGGGCTTACTGTCGTGATGGCCTGTTGATTTTTATCTCAATTTGTGTCAGCATTTTTCTGATCTATGTCATGATTCGGTGTTTCTGTTTTTGTGCCAAGAAGCAAAACAAACATATACAGATAGCACACGTTGACGTAGAACAGATAGTGTTAACCAATCCTAGAACATCCAATTACATTTGATGTTCTGAGTTCCATACACTCAACTCTACAGAAGGAAAAGGGTAAAATGTAGTCCTTTGTTTATTAGTGATTATTAATAGATTGAATACCCTAATTAGGGCTTTCAAAAGGGGGGACTGTTGAATAATCAGTGCATTTCGCATTAGGGTGTAACATTTACCATGTGGTTAACATCACCAGAACAGAGTTGTATATCTTTACGACAGGGCGGAGTCCCTGGGATATTGTTGTTCTCGGGGTTTTACAGGTCATAGATCAAAGCCCACTTGGGGACCATCTGTTGACCATTTGTTCGTCCTGACTAAGATCACAACCACCTTGTTTATTTTGGGGGTGGTTAAACGGTGTATAAAACCTGTGTCACAAGGGTCTCTCTTGGGACTGTGTTGGGTTGAGTTCAGACTGCACTGAACTGGCCTGGCTAAGGACAAGAGAGGAGTGAACTGCGATCGCCTTGAAATAAACTACTCCAACATCTCCAGCCTTCAGTCTCCTGACTCCATCCTTCTGGGCAAGCAACTAAAGAAACTACAATGGCATGTTGTGTTAGCAAACATGGATGCCCAACCCCATACAGAGAGACAGTACTTCCGTATGTGTAGCTGAATAAATATTACCCATATCAGACTAAATCTCTCATGATTTATTGTTCCTGGTAACCTTTATCTTCCTTCCCAGTAACATTGCAATCTCCCTCTGGGTGCAGCTATTCTTTTGATAATGGGTGTATTATCTACATGGAAGGTGTTTCACTTGCTAGAATGTAATTTATGATTAAATTCCTGCACATGTCCTTTCAGACCCATCGTGTTGAGTTGTCTTCTCACAATGGAAGGATGGAAAGAGTCACCTGAGTTTGGGTTTCTATCCAAACACTGTTTGTCTGATGGTACCAAACACAACACACTGAGATATTTTTTAGGTTTTTGTTTTATATTAGTAGTTAAAAGCCTGTATGCTTTGAGACTGGACAGGGCTTCAAGGAAAGCAGTGAAAGCTCAGCTCACATCTTTTCAAGCTATTTTAGCCGTGAGTAGTTTAAAGCTGTGCTCTGTGATGTAGAATACTGGAGAACTCTTTCAGTTGATGAGTGAGAAAGTATTGATCTGCTTCTCACCGAAAATAAAGTCCCTCACCTCCAAATACATAAATAAGTAAATAATAAATAAATAGACAGATCTAAAGGAATAGATTTTAGGAAGACGTTATGCCCAAGGTTGGTCATTATAAGGCTATTGCAGCCGACTTTTCTAAATTGTAGCCTTGGTCCTCCGCAGGCATTACAGTGACTATGCACTTTCATACCCCATTGGCAGCATGGAACAAGCTGAGATAATGACTCACACGAGTGGCGAAGGAGACCCCAAGGTGAGCTGGGAATGCCCATGTATCATAACTGAACCCTATCTAGTAGCCATTCGCCAGCCATCAATTCACAGTAAAACTAAATTGCTGCACTTCACAGTTCAGTGGAGAGAAACAAGGCTTTGTAGGAGGGAACCTCTGATGGCTTTGGCAGTGATCCCCTATCTACCCACCTACACACATACACACACTTGTACCTACTATGTTAGGACGTGGGGTCCGTATTATCAGAGTACTAATGCTATTATTATGCAATAATACTGCTAATATAACACTAATAATACTAATACAACGGAATACTATATACTAGTACTGTATTTGTAATAATATCCGTATATACTATATGCATGGTAAGAATGACTGATTATGTATACAGTACAGTGCAAAAGGTAGAAGCCCTTCAGTTTGGTATTAGGATATATTCCAAGGACATTAGATATAAAATAATCCATTTGTATATCCAATGTAGAAAAGAGTCTAGCATTACTGCGGTGTCTGATCCACAGGTCTGTGTCTTGAAATACACAGGCAAAACACACCAGCTGTCCGATGCACATAAGCATTCATACATATGCCATGGCAATTCAGGAGAAGGGCCGATCGCAAGTTGTTTGATCAATCATTCCCAACCCGGATTGGCAAATGCACTCGCTGCTTGTCACAATGGCTGCCTGCAAAAACAAGGACCTAAAAAAAGAGAAAAGCAGCAGAAGAAAGCAGCTGTGACAGACAGATGCAGTAATTGAGCTTATTCTCTCTCTGAATTGGGCCTGGTTGGGGGAAAGCAGTGGGGCTGCAGTTGACTGGCCCGTTCAATAAAAGAAGACAAGTCTGCCTGTAGTCTCGGGATCAGCTCATGTGATCAAAACACTAAGAGCCAGTAGGTGTAATGGGGTGTTTTAGAAAGATCGAAGGGTGGGAATGAAGGGACTGTGATGGTTTATGAACAAAAACAATGACACATGGCATGAATGTATCTTTTGCTGCCTTATGTTCTCATAGTTAAAAAAAGCCTTTTGTCGCTTGACTGTCTTAGTGTCACACATGAGCATTTTAGGACTTTCCTGAGTGTAATGTAGGCTGTCTCTGAGGTCAGGTTGAATTAAATAAGGAAATCTATTCAGTACAACAATAAAAACATAGCTTGTAAAAGAGGCTGTGAATAGACTGTACCTTTTTACTGCAGCACAACCTTGTTATTCAACATCCATATGGTCATTCTCTAAAGAACAAAAGATTTTAAGAAAATATTTTTTTTGTTGTTGTTTTTGGTGCTTTATGACACCCTGCATATACTAATCCACTATTAAACCTTCTCTCAAAACACGCAGCATAAAACAATGTAATATTCAATTTAATGCCTTTCTGCTAAGTAACTTTTAAAGGCGTTTGGTTCCTATCACCAGCACCATAAACAATTTTGACTTAGTAATTTTCTCCAGAATAGATGATTTTACATCAAGCCACTCTGAGTGGTGTTTATACTGTATTGTATATTGACTTAATTATTCAGAAATGTATAATAATTGGTGTATTCTCACTTTAAAATGCCAACATTCTTAACAGGTTTTTACTGGGCCCCTTCAGGCTTGCAAATCAAGTGAACAGGGAGATGATCTGGCCAGTAGCCTCACCTGTGAATTGGACCGTCCAGGTCAGTCACACTAAAGATGAACTAAACTAGAGCACAGCTAAGCTACATCCTTTAATATGTGAAAGAAACCCCTTCCCCCACCTTCTGCCCCCTGATCTCCCATGTGATTGGTCTTCTTAAGGCACTACACAGTATATGCATAATAATTAGATTTGTGATCTGGGATCAAAGATGTAGAACTACCTTGTGAGCTAGCGTAGCCAGTCAGCTAGTATTGTGGTTTATGTTCACAACCTTGTAGAATAGATGAGGACTGGAGCTGAGGTAGATAGGGTGTTCAGAATAACTAACTAGTAAGAGAGCAACACCTCAGTCTTTAGCCTCCTCTACTCACCTGACCACTCTAGCTAGTCGTTACTGCTGTAGGCTGTTTTTCTCTGTCAAGCAAGCAAGACGCTCTCAGTGATGATTTTGGTATGTTTGCTTACAAAGATAGCTCAGGTTCTACTTTCTAGCGTAAACATCGTAAAATTGATTTTACCTGAACAGAACCCAACAGAACTGTCTTTAGCCATGTGTAACCAGTCTGTGCACACACATTTGGATTTGTAGTTTGTGTTCAGGACGGTTAAAGATGTTATTGAGTTTTAACTTAACAACTGGTTTCTAATTGTTAATAAATATCAGTTTTCTAGTGTATACACACTCCTGTGCAAATGTGAAAGAATCTGATATTTGTTAGTGTTTGATTTTATTAATTTCAAGCTATTTTAATTAATTTACTGGAGCCCAAAAGATCACCACTGGAAAGAGGACTGAACTTCTAGAGAGTCTTTCTATTCAGCCATTTTCACCTTAATGAACCATGTAGCTAAAATATTAGGACAATTTCAATACATTTTAAAGCAGTAATTACAATATACTGTATATGGAGGGAGGCAATAGTCCCCCTCAGTGTTCAGATATGCTTAAAATGCCCCCAAATCAGTGTATATAAATATAATCAATTCATATTTTCCACATACTAGCTTTACAAAATCTTAGGATCAGTCAGTGTACCCATCAGTTTATGGGACACTCTTTACTGTGACACCATACAACTATATCAGCATTTATAAGCACAATAAATGTTATCAACTAAAATGGAAAGGTAATGTTAACATCAATACGCTGTTTTGTGCTGAGTCTGAAATTGTGGAAATATGTAATAATTCGATTTTTGTTAAACATACTTGGTCAAACCATCAGTAACGTTGGCTATAATAGCTATCAAGGCATGTGTTAGCATGAAAAATGAAAAGTCACACATTGTATCTTTTAGTCATCCCACATGAAGTAAAATGTTACAAAATGTAGCAAATTATAAGGAGAATTATAGGAAAACCGGCTGGTTTGGTACCTCCAGTGTTCAATCCATGGCTATGCCCTTTTTAAGAAAGCCTATGTACTTAAAGCACTTGCATCTTCCCTGTACTGATGTAGCTATTACCATCTTTCAGAGGAAGCTGATTTGGCCTTTAAAGCGAATAGACTGATTATAGAGAAACCTCTTTCCCAAAGCTAATTCTGGAACAGGCTCTGCTGCTGAAACGAATACTGTCACGTTCTGTCACACCTCACAAAGTCACGCTGCTTCTAGTCATGCTACTCCCTGAGAGGAATTACATGTAGCTAACATGAAGACTGCACGATGACTCACAGCAGCGACAAGAGCAATGTGTGAGATACTGCTCAAAACATGGCGTGCCTTAGAAGTTTAGCACATAGCAGTGTGCAGTGTTATTCACATGGACCTTCTGCAGATTTAGAGACAGGTGCTGCACTGCAGTAGAATTCTCTTTGAGACAATTAGCTGCTAGCTTCCCATGCTTTGTGGTTCACAGTTTGAGTTAGACTTGAGGTGGTGTTTCTAATGAAACCAAATGACGTCAGTGCTGCACCTGCATAGAGTGTAGCTGATTAAATACAGCTCAACTTGGCTATTTAAAATGGGCATATTGAAAAGATCAATCTGTAACTCCTTCAATCAGTCTGTAATTTTTATTCTTATTACACTCATCATCAGAAAAATAACGGCACTCAGAAGGAAGTGTTGGATTGCAATGTTATTGGGAAGGAAGATAAAGGTTACCAGGAACAATAAATGATGATACATTTAGACTGATATGGGTTCTATTTATGGAGCTACACATACAGAAGTAATGTCTCTCAGTATGGTGTCGAGCCACCATGTTTGTTAATGCAGTTGTAGAGGTTCCTAATGGTGTCCAGTGGTAATCCATCATATGCAGCTTGAATATTCTCATCTAGCAGTAGGGGTGGAGGTGGATCAGGCCTTCTCGACATATGACAACAAATCATTTATCTTGGTGCTGACCACAGTGCCTCCACACATGGATTTGTTGGTTGTCTCTACCAAGATGGAGATGACAAGCTGCCATTCTGAGTCACTCCATAACAATCTGGGATGACATCTTTGTGGTCTTTGACAGGCAGCCATGTGTTTGTGAGCCGAAGACGTGTGTGTGTCTGCTTTGTGTTGGACTGATGGCCTGTCCAGGGTGTTTCCTGCATTCTGCCACTGAGCACTGAGAAAGGCTCCAGCACCCCCTGTGACCCAAAGGGATAAGCAGTGTAGAAGATAAATAAATGAAGGAATGAATGGATGATCAATAAACAAAGAACAATTAAAAATCTGGACATTCCTGGGAACATCTCCAGCCGAGCTCACAACACCAAAACAGAAGTAGTAGTGTTTAACTGCAGTGTAGTAGTGTTTAACTGCAGTGTATTAGTGTTTAACTGCACTATATTAGTGTTTAACTGCAGTGTAGTAGTGTTTATCTGCAGTATAGTAGTGTTTAACTGCACTGTAGTGTGTTTAACTGCAGTGTAGTGTGTTTAACTGCACTGTACTAGTGCTTAACTGCAGTGTAGTAGTGCTTAACTGCAGTATAGTAGTGTTTAACTGCAGTGTAGTGTGCTTCACTGCAGTGTAGTAGTGTTTAACTGCACTGTAGTAGTGTTTAACTGCACTGTAGTAGTGTTTAACTGCAGTGTAGTAGTGTTTAACTGCAGTGTAGTAGTGTTTAACTGCAGTGTAGTAGTGTTTAACTGCACTGTAGTAGTGTTTAACTGCACTGTAGTAGTGTTTAACTGCACTGTAGTAGTGTTTAACTGCAGTGTAGTAGTGCTTAACTGCAGTGTAGTAGTGTTTAACTGCACCGTAGTAGTGTTTAACTGCAGTGTAGTAGTGTTTAACTGCACTGTAGTAGTGCTTAACTGCACTGTAGTAGTGTTTAACTGCACTGTAGTAGTGTTTAACTGCACTGTAGTAGTGCTTAACTGCACTGTAGTAGTGTTTAACTGCAGTGTAGTAGTGCTTAACTGCAGTGTAGTAGTGTTTAACTGCAGTGTAGTAGTGTTTAACTGCACTGTAGTAGTGCTTAACTGCACTGTAGTAGTGTTTAACTGCAGTGTAGTAGTGCTTAACTGCACTGTAGTAGTGTTTAACTGCAGTGTAGTAGTGTTTAACTGCACTGTAGTAGTGCTTAACTGCACTGTAGTAGTGTTTAACTGCACTGTAGTAGTGTTTATTGTGTGTACTGCAATACACCCTTACAACTTTCCTTAATGGAGTAATTTCCCTTAAATATTATATGAGGCAGTGCAGGAAGTTCCTTATCTATTATTCCCACTTCAGAATAATTTACTCCTAAAGTGAGTAGCCATGCTAAAGTTTGGGAGATGCTGTGTACAGAATCGAGCGAAATAAGGAATGGAGAGTGAGAAAACCCATACAGAAGGCCCAGATTTGACCGTTGCTAAGCATTTAGGCTAGCAAGCGAAAATAATGACCTAGAACATGAATAGACATTAAACGATGTTTTTTGATTCATTTCCATGACTGCTTCTATCAGTAGTATATAGATATTACAGTGCTACATGCTGATGGAAACATTGTTCTCAAAATATATATATATTTCTTCTGCATGCTCAGACCGGGTGCTGTAAGAAGTCAAGGAGCTTCCTTTTTAAGGCTTACTCTGCTCTAAGATTGATGAAGATTAAAGATTGTTGTTGAGCTTGGCGAAAACCCACATCCTTTATTGGGAAAGAGGTTGTGACACTGTAACGAGAACAGCATTTTCTACAGGTATGCTACGTTTTTCAGTACTTTTTCTTACCCTCTCTCATGAATCACAAAATGCATTACTGCTGTGTTCCCCACATTAGAACCCCATCATACATTACACTGATCTGGGGCTTCAAACACATCCTGACACCCCCTCACCTAAACCCAGCTGATCCAAATCTTAAGATAAGTCTTAATTTTGTCTATGTTGGTCTCCTGAGAAGAAAATGGCTGCTCTTTATATTGCTCTGGGCTTAAGTGCATACCCTTCTAATGTCTGCTAATTGAAAAGAAATAGAAAGACGGGAAATGGTCAGAAACTCTGGTGGTGGTGTTCCTAAAACAGCTGTGAAATGAATTAAAGTGCATTTATGATATTGATTAAAGTGACTGTAAAAACACTAACATTAGAGCAAACACAGTGAAAGGTGGCCATTTAGAGGTGCCACAATTATTCAAAGGCTCTGATGTCTGCATATAAAGCATGCCACTTTGGTTGGGCTGAAAAATAGCCAGAGCTGTTTTCTCTTTTAGTGGGGAACTTGTGAATAATTTGAAAAGCTCTTTTCTGATTTCCTGCTTTACAGCAAGACACAGCAATGATCATACAGAGGCAACAAAATATCAAAACTTCAAAAATAGACACAGGCTGAGCAGGAAGTATGCACATGAGGTCGGTTGTCATGCTATTTAGGTAGCTATCCTAACGTTACGTACTTGGACTTTTCTATCAGCTGACATTACTTATACTAGCTACTTGCTACTGTGGCAGGGGCTGGGCAATGTAATATACACGACTACGCCAAGATGTGGCAGGTGCAGGGTAAAGTAATATACATGGCTACGCCACCTAGGGGAATTTCACCCCTAGGAAATATAACAGATACTACAGACCCGGAGAGGGCAAAACACAGGTTCGAACACACGTGAGACACCAGAAACGTACTTCCCACACTTATTACGATTACTAAAAGACAGTAAACAACTAAAATTCCCTTTAATGCTCCCGGGATTCAGATATATTTTAATAAAAACCAACACAAGAGAGGACAGAGCTGAGGGCTTACCACGACGGAGGAGAACTAGGGAAATACGGGAGCCTCTTACACTACACACCACACGTGACCACACCGCACACCTCAATGACACTCAAAAGTGTTCTAACTACAGGGTTGGTGAGTGGGGTTCCACATCCAATTCCATCTGCCTCCGCTCTAGCCCAAAGCTCCTGTCCGAAACGAAAAAAAAGACAATTAAAAATACAGCAGGTGGTGGAAGGGAAGGCCAATAGTTAATTACCAAAGTACACTTCAGTTCTCTCAACAAGTTGAATGTGAACTACTGGTCTAATACAAACCCTTCACACCACCCTAAACCTACTAACACACACACACACACCGAGGAGGCACCACCACCACGATGAGTGACCAGGTGACGGCTCGACAACACAACGGTGCAAGATGGCTTCATGCAACGTGAAACTGCGCTGACAGAAACGCGGGGAGAAACTGCAACGCGGGGCAGGCAATAGTGCAAGATACCCAAGCTTATAAGCCTTGAAGATTCCAACAGGCACAACACCAACACTGTCACACCTAACACTGCCACGCTACCACTGCTAGCACGAAGGTCCGATGCTCCGGAAGAGGAGGGGGAAACGACAGGTAGTGAATCTACAGGTGGCCGTACCCTGCCTAGATATAGCATTGCAGGGGACCGCCTAGCAATCTAAAGTACCCACACACTAAAGTACCTTCACTTTAGATTTCTATTCCACCTTAAATGCTCCAGCAGTCACATTTTGGCACCTGTACAAACTGTAAGCATTTAAGGTGGCGTGGACCATTCGGACATTTTGGAAGGTGGAGAATACTAAGCCAAAGAACATTATACTTGTTGACAGTTTGGTTCCTTGGAAAGCATGTCGAAAGCGTCACCATCACCTTCATAATGATTTACCTGCCTCGTTAGTGGGACTTGTATGGAAAGCAGGAGACGAACACTCTACCGCCATGTCACTGTTACTGCAGTGCTGATCCGCCACCCAATAATACCTGCTCTGTGTTGGTTCTGTGTTAGTCCTGACCATTGAAGAACTGTGTGAAAGGGGCATTAATGAAGTATGCAAAGAAACCGATGGACATAGTCCGTAATAGTAGAACCACAAAGTGCACCCATGGCAAATGGAGATTCTAGCATAAACAAAGAGTATGGAAGTAGCTCTTGTCATTTTTGGAACAAAACCATTTACCTCTGTTCCTTTTTCAATCATCACTTTTGGGAAGTTTTTAAAAGCACCAAGTTAACCTCCTGAGACACGGACTTGCTTGGTGTGCAATTTTAATTTCTCCTAGCTATTTGTGATTAGTAGGACATAACAAGTATAAAAACTAAACAATGTCTTTGTACTGGAAGTTGTTTTGGCAAAAAAGCAATGTCCTCATATGAGGCCAAAGAGTCAACGTTTTAAAAAGTATCATGGTGCAGAGAAGCAGAAGTGAAATGTCCTCATATGAGGACGCTGGGTTCTCAAAAGGTTAGAGTTTTAAATAGCCCAAAATAACTTGAAATAAAATCATTTGATATTACCATACATCAAAAGTTAAAGCTGGACTTTCCCCTTTTTATTAAAGGCAGGCTACGTTGTATTATCAGTGCAGTAAAAATGCAGATGCACACAGGGTTAGCTGTATGCACTTATATGACATTACAGCAGTGACCAGTGTTGAAAAGAAGCGAGACAAGGTGGGATACTGCCACTCGCGGTATTTCCTCAGGTTTTATGGTACAAGCCTGAGTGAGAAATGCTCCTTTCTTAAATGGCTCTTAAAAAAGAGACAAAAGCTGCAGTGGCTCCGAGACTCAGAACAATAGTATCCATAATTTATGCTGAGAAAAGAAAATGCTTGAATAAAGACTGGCTGAGAGAGTGCAGCTGTGCTATTTAAAAAGCCACTGAATAAACTGTGCATAGGCCCACAGACTGAATACAATATTGACTGCTGACAAGCTGTGGAAATGTCTGCAGCGACTTAGCAGAAACCATTTGGGTTTCCTATCAAAGGACAATGAAGGAATGACTAAAGAGCATTAACACACCTGATTCAGAGGGTACTCCTGATGGGCAGGCTCTGGTCTTGGTTCAGACTGCTGTCAGAGGCAGGAAATACAATCAGCTTCTGGTTAAACATGGTTGAAAGACTGAACATTTGAGGTATGGAGAAATATCTCTTCTGAAAAGAATGAGAGGTGGAATAAAGTGTAGGGGCAGACACCCCTTTTTCATGATATACATTAATAGATTAATAAGATTAATTAATACCACCTTTATTAGAGAAATAAAGACATTGAAAATGTGTAGCATGTTCTTAAGGGGGATTTTAACAGAAAATTAGGTCTCTATCTTTTTCACAGCACTGCACAGGTTTCTACAACAATCTTAACTAAACCTTTAAAAGCTATTTGGGATTTACACTGTAGTTATAATAACCTGATAATCCATCAGCAGTCTAACGACTGTACTGAAAGGTATTAAAGTAAGACACCCCTTCTGAATTAAGCTAATTTAAGGCGCCCCTATTGCTGACACAGGTGTTTGCATGCCCTCCTGCACTGGGCTGTGGAGAAGTGGAGCAGTGCTCTCTGGAGTGACGAAGCTCCATCCAAAACCTCTAGGATGAGTAAGAGTGGAATTTGTAATCCAGAATATTCAATATCTTCAATATCAGCACAAGACCTCCTTGATGCTCTTATAGCTGAATGCGATCAACGCCTCAAATCAATGTTCTAATATCTAGTTTCAAATCTTCCCAGAAGAATAGACATATGGAAATGCAGCATTCATAGCATTTACAGTCACGCCTGTAGTGATAGCATAAAGGGACACTGATTGTTTGAGGAAAACTCAGGCTTGACTTCAGGACGGCTTCTGCCTATAGCTGAAAAGCTGGAGTCCCTGTCTAACTGCAATATGACTGATGAAGGACTGAGGAACAGGGAATAGATGAGGTGGTCATGAGGATTCTGAGAACTTTGTCACAAGATGTCTCCATTAAGCATCTAGCTGTCTACAGATGACTCTCCAAATACTACCGATTTCAAATGGACTGCGTAAACTCATTCAGAGCATCCTGATGTTGTTCACAGCAGTATGTCTATTTGCACAGCAGTGTAAATAGACATACCTCCCTCACGAATGGGTTTTGGTTCTGAATACACGTCCAGATGCCTGACACATTGTTTTATGGTAGTTTTGGCCTAAAATCCACCTTTAAACCCATATATGAACCTGTAAAATAGCCCTAAAGGAAACTATTAAACTGTTTTACCATCATCAACATAATGAAGAAAAGAATTATTATTTTGGAAAGCAAATGAAATGGCTACAGCTGTGTCCTGTAGACATCACCCCCATAAAGAATCATTTATAACTGATATAAAGAAATCTCAGTCAAGTAAGCTTCTCTACAATAAACCATTACACGTCTACACATGACTACTTTAGATCCCAACAATTAAACTGGGCATTTTGGAAAAAATAAATAGTGGAATCCTCCCTTAATATTGTACTATTTTAGTTTGTCCTAGTTTAACCTGAGAAGCAAATAAGACACTGCTTAGCATCTGTTTTGAACCCTGCCAGGGGACCTGAGTCTCCTAGTGCATTAAGTCACCTTTAGTTTTCCGTCTATTTTTGGTTCGGACATTTAGAACATTTTTGGGGCTGTGATTTGAAATGATGCAGCCTTTTGAGAGTTCAAAAAGAGGGACAGTTACTATAAATACAAAAGCCTGAGAAGTTAAAAACTCCAAAAGTGCCCTTGGTGGTTAGCCTAGGTTTTAGACATGAAGGACAACAATGCCTGGCCACACTGTAATAGAGTCACGGTGCTGCAAACACTGCTCTGTGAACTGTTTGCATGTCATGAAATGTTAGCACTTTTACATTCAGACACAACATCTGACTGTATGCACACACATAACACCCCGAATGCTCTTCATTAGCGTTCAGATTTCAGACTGTCCATACCGTATGCCATTGTGAAATGGTTACAAATGACCTTTCATTCTTGCCATGATACTAATCAAGTTTGACTCACCATGGTCCCAGGTAGCCCCCAACGAGATCCAATTTATCCCCCGCTTCACAAAGCATGAAATTATTTTTCGTTTCCGAACCATGAAATTTGGCACGATTTTCACCCTTGAGCTGGGGAGCCAGCAGGTTACTTACATAAATCACCCCATCCCTCACCCTCTGACGAGAAAGTGGACCTTCTCTCTTATCCAGAGGCCCTCTATTTTTAGATGGTTCGGATTCTGGCTTTATAAAAAATGCCTTTGTAAAGCTCATTGGCCACTGCTACCTTATGAGAGCCAAAGAGGTCATCGATATATCTAATGTTTTACAAACCAAATTACCCATTCTTACTTTCTGTGACTGCTATGCATCATCTGTTTCATTCTCCTGAGTGGCTCCAAAAACACAAGATTGGAAACTATACAGGAGAAAACATTACAGAAAGCAACATATAGTGATGATTACACTTATTTCTCTATGCTATACATACGTATATAGGACATACAGGGGTTGGACAATGAAACTGAATCATCTGTCATTTTAGTGTGGGAGGTCTCATGGCTAAATGGGACCAGCCTGGTGGCCAATCTTCATTAATTGCACATTGCACCAGTAAGAGCAGAGTGTGAAGGTTCAGTTAGCAGGTAAGAGCACAGTTCTGCTCAAAATATTGCAATGCACATAACATTATGGGTGACATACCAGAGTTCAAAAGAGGACAAACTGTTGGTGCACGTCTTGCTGGCGCATCTGTGACCAAGACAGCAAGTCTTTGTGATGTATCAAGAGGCACAGTATCCAGGGTAATGTCAGCATACCACCAAGAAGGACGAACCACATCCAACAGGATTAACTGTGGACGCAAGAGGAAGCTGTCTGAAAGGGATGTTCGGGTGCTAACCCGGAATGTATCCAAAAAACATAAAACCACGGCTACCCAAATGATGCTGTATTGGCCGCAAAAGGAGGCCCTACACCATACTAATAAATGATTGTGGTCTAAAACCAGGTGTTTCAGTTTCATTGTCCAACCCCTGTATATATACATATAGGATATATATATATATATATATATATATATATATATATATATATATATATATATATATATATATATATATTAAGTTAATGTGGCAGTATACCAGTTGATATTCTTCTTTGGGTATGGGTCACAACCATTGTACCATTATGCCACAAATATAGTCATAACACAACATACAAACACCCCTTGGCTGTTTGTCCAAAAGACTAAGTCTGGGTTGTTTCAGTCATGTGTCCACTGTAATTGAAAGCAGTGTACGTGCTGTACATTGCAGAGTTGCATCATGGGGTTTATGCATCATATGTCTTTATATTATACATGAATCATTAAAAATATAATCTAAATGACTCAGTAACAAAAACAACCAGTTTCATTTTGAGAAATAATGAGAGACTGAAAATGTTTTGGGTCCATAAACCAACACAAACATTACAAGGCAGATTTACTAAGAGAAGCGCTAATTATCAACAGAATGCTGACATATCCACTGGAGGGGTCGTCCAACTCTGATTATCTGTTTAGATCTTTGATGCTAATGAACACAAGCAGCCATTGTGTAGTTTACATATGATTTATCACTGCATTATAGCAATGTGCTTGGCTCATATGCGTGTTGTATGAAAGCCTACTTCCACCTATGAAATATCACCAGTCGTATCAGACCTGGGGGAGAAGCTCTGGTGCTTATTTCTCTGAAAACATCTGTCAGCAACCACTGAAGCTGTGATGGGATTTTGACAATTGGCATTTTCATTTCATTTTTCTTCCTTCTTAGATAAGTAGGTTAGGAAAGGGAGTCATTTTGTATATCGTTAGTCCAAATATTGATGAACCTCAGACATTCTGGGGCCATAAAAGACCTCGCTAGAAAAGCTTTAGCCCCCTATACATCAATCTCTAGTGCGAGTTTTAAGTCGTATGGCTAGTGTGTTAACCCATGGGCATTCTTTAGCCTATAAGAGAAATACCCATTGCAGAACAGAAACACTGAGTGCAGTCATTTTAGACTGAAACAGACACGTCCCAAAGTCCAGCAGTGCAACACAAGGCCACACTGAATTGCAGATTCAGTCGCAAATGATAGTGTGTACCTAATAATGTGTGTGTGAATAATTAAATATTGTATTAACTTTTATTGATATCAGCAGTCATATGACAGAGTTTGTTGCTCTAAGCTTTTAACCATTTAAGGAAGTCTCACTGGTGTTTTTAGGCTTATGCGGTGTAGATCAACCTTCAATATCAACTGCTCCATTACTCATAGACATCACTGTAATACAATATGCAGTGATGATAGGGCAGCAGTATGACACCTATATATAATTTGATCATATGCCCAGTAATCAATGTGCAGTATTTTTCCTGCAATTAGCCACTTTACTGAGCAAATAGATGTTAACACTAGTCAAAACTAATATTCCCCATATTCTTTTTGCTTAACATTGGATTTCTACATTATGAGAAAACTGTTAAAACACACCTAAATAAATTATTGTATTAACAAAGCACTGGCTGCATTAAGATAAGCCTCAGGACAAAACATCCTCTACTGGGAACAGAATTAAATATGTCAGTTTTTGCTAATTGTACTCGATGATTTGCTTTTATTTGAGTTAAACACATTGCAAAACATTCGCGCAGGCCACATTTTATATATGACTTTTTCCCCAATGGGTTACATTCAGTAAATTAACTGTAACTCAGTGTATTGGACTCTCACGGATCATTGTAAGCCTGTATTTTAATGATCAAGAGCATATACTAAAACTCCATCTGTCCCTCATGACCACATGATAAGCAAATAAATCCCACTGTTATTATATAAAAGTGTCCCAAAGGCTGAAAATCACTGTGTGCTATTAAAAGTGTTACAAGTAAAACACAGAAGAAACAGAAGATATGTGCTTTACTTCTTTTGATGATGAAAAAAAAAATGGAGATGGCCAACGAATCAGTACGAGGAGGTATCAATCCACCTCCATCCCTACTGCAAAAACTGCGGGACCTTAGTAAGAATATTCATATAATGCATGGGATGAATTATAGGACACTATTAGGAACAGCTCTATGAGAAAGCATCTGCATGATGCCTGTATGTTATATGCATGTTACATTTATGATTTATATGAAATGTGTTTAAATTCAGCAAATAAACAGTAATGTGCATTGAAATATGCAGAGGGCTTGTATCTGTTTTCACTGACAAACTCAAAAGAGCATGCAGTTTCACCAGAAGCTCTGGAAAGAAATAAGAGCCCGCTCCAGCTTCTTCTTCAAACAGCATCTCCACATGTACAGCAGGTTCTCAGTGAGGAACAGAAGGTTCTAGCTCTAGCTTTACTGGCAGATACAGTGGGCATCTGGTTCATAAGAACAAGGTCAAGCAGCAAACACACAGGACAACACAGCTACAGACTGGCAGAGGGCGAAAACTACTTTCTACTGACCGTGATGAGCGCCACCTCATTTGAATGTCACTTAAGTGACCTACAGAAAGACTGGCGAGCGATGGCTGGGGTGAAATGTGCCGCTTTTCTAGAGGCGTCATTAGTGATTTTCTAAATAAACAGATCTAAATACAATATCTGATCTGGAATTTGGGATGTTTCCAGTAGTGTATAGAGTAAAACAGAACTGCTTGTTTTGGTCACAAACCAAGAAACTGTAAAACATAAGAAAAGGGATTGTCTTGAGGTGTTCTCTTAAATTTTTCCAGAGCTGTGTATTCAGTGCATGTTATGGAGGTAGGCCTTCAGTACTCTCTCATTCCCTTATTTTCTTCCCTAAAATCGTACATGCACTGTCCAGTGTAGTGTTCTGAAATCAATTATTTTAGTTTGTCAACTGATTCAAAACCTCCAGATATGCCCGGCCTTTCATCCAGTCTACTGAGGGCACCATGATGCAGATAGGGAACACAACACTTTGAAGTCTATAAACTGATTGCACCCATTTCAGGGATATTTTAAGCCAGTATTCCAATTACTGTGGTTTGCGTTTACATCTGAGAGTCCAAATTAAAGAGGGAAGAGCAGTTTGTTAAACTCATTTATTTGGGACTTGAATTTTAATGATCAACAATATTTACTGACAGTGCTGTGAATGAATTACAGAATGGATCAAGGACCCATTCCCTGAGCTAATAATGTGGTCATTATGATCTCTGTAGTTACCAGATTATTCAGGTGGTCTTTTAAAGAGCATACTACATCTTGAATCAATGAATCAATTGATAATATAACATAATTAATGACCATCAGTACTGGATTCTAAGACATATTTACTCTTTTTTATCCCTGCTTAATATATATATATATATATATATATATATATATATATATATATATATATATACATATATATACAGGTATATATACAGGGGTTAGACAATGAAACTGAAACACCTGGTTTTAGACCACAATCATTTATTAGTATAGTGTAGGGCCTCCATTTGCGGCCAATACAGCGTCAGTCCGTCCTGGGAATGACATATACAAGTCCTGCACAGTGGTCAGAGGGATTTTAAGCCACTCTCCTTGCAGGATAGTGGCCAGGTCACTATGTGATGCTGGTGGAGGTTCGTCCTTCTTGGTGGTATGCTGACATTACCCTGGATACCGTGGCTCTTGATACATCACAAAGACTTGCTGTCTTGGTCACAGATGCACCAGCAAGACGTGCACCAACATTTTGTCCTCTTTTGAACTCTGGTATGTCACCCATAATGTTGTGTGCATTGCAGTATTTTGAGCAGAACTGTGCTCTTACCTGCTAACTGAACCTTCACACTCTGCTCTTACTGGTGCAATGTGCAATTAATGAAGATTGTCCACCAGGCTGGTCCAATTTAGCCATGAGACCTCCCACACAAAAATGACAGGTGTTTCAGTTTCATTGTCCAACCCCTGTATACATATACATATATATATATATATATATATATATATATATATATATATATATATATATATATATTCTTTTTGATTGTGGGTGAAACACCTGTTTAGGAAATGAAAGTGTTGTTTGTTAGAAAGTGTGCTTCCTTTGTAAGTTAGCATTTTGCCCCTTTTAATGTCTCTGAGGTGTTTCTGAAACAACATGCTGCTTGCGGCTGTCAGTACAGCCAAGAGAAGATGAAAGTATGGCAAGAACAGCAATGTTATGTAAAAAAAGCACTGAGCTTCAGCAGACAATGTGAATGTGGCTTTATAATGACTCCCTGAAAAAGCCCAGAGGTTAGCGTTAAAATCTGTGCCCGTGAAACGCAGCCTGTTTGCTGCCAACAGACTCTCTTTAAACGGGTTTGCACTTTATATTCTCTTTTAACTGATGTATTGTGTCCTCAGAAATGAAAACTGGGGACATTGTGAGATTTGTCACTTGTTGGCTTTTATAAGTAAAGTAACATCTAGTGGCTTAAGTAGTGATAGGACAGCGGTAGGTTTAACACAAAACACAGTGGGTTTATGAGCCCATAGTACACATTCACAAGAATGATTTTGGCAGTAAATAGAGACCTGTAACCTATGGTCATAGCCTAGTAGCCAGATGCTTAACTGAGCCCTGTGCTAGATCCAGTTCTGGATAGACAGAGACAACTACAATCAAATTAAAGGTGATGTATTTTCTTTTTGTGTGTTTAAATGATGCAGATTTAAGTAGACCATACAATCTGTACAAATCAGAGTTCATATCCCATAATCCCACCCCTGCTTTTAATCCCTGGGCTGCCTTGTGTCGTGAAAGGACTTTTTTTCACAAAGCATTATTCTCTGATACTACACTCTTAAAAATATGGTTCTTTAGTAAAGACAATGGTTCTACTGTGTATAGAACCATAATCACTCAAAGATCGATTTTCATGATCAAATGGTTCTTTAGAATTTATTGGATATACATAAAACCTTTTTTAAAAGGGTTCTATATAGCACCACAAAGTGTTGACAAGCTTGACATTGCAACAATGGTAGAACCTTTTTTGGTGTGTTTGTAAATAACAGGGAAAAATGGGAACATTTTCAGAGACAACTCCGGACATGCAGCTCCAGCAAGAATGGGGGCTGTCCCTGGAAAACAGGGACGTCTGGTTATACTACACTAGAGTAGGCTGAGTGCACAGCAGAAGTAAGTTTAAGCCCTTTACGTTATAACTGAGACTATGACCTGACCACCATCCACCAACTTCTACAAGCAACGGCACACAATGCCATTGTTTGTGTTGCGTCTGCTGATTGTCTCTGGTTTCATTAACTGAGTCGTTTTCCTTGTATCTATCTTTTCTGTGTTTTGACTGTTTCTCTGTCCTAGTTTATGATTATGGATTTGTCTGGACTGCTGCTGCCTCCCTGTTGTGACCTCTGCCTGTGAAGACTTGTTGGACTGCCCCAAATAAAGCCACTCTGTGCTTGTATTCTGCCATAAAGACCCATTTGTTACATATATTATCTGGAACTTCTTTAATCGTCTTAGTACACTCATTTACAGAAACGAATCTGTCGGAGGACCAAAAGTGGTTCCTCTAAAGCATCGCTTCAAGCTCTTCGAGCTCATTTTAGCTCATTTATTTTTGGAAGTGTGCACTTTTGTGTACACTTTTCTACCAGCTATTTTCATGTGCAATCTTGATATCTCTATGCCTCTACAGTTCTCTTTAATTGTGAGACGTAGAAGTCTGCCCTATTTTAGCCCTGCACAGTTAACTCTGTCTTTTCATGAAACTACTCAGTCAAAGAGCTCTGAAATGGCCCGCCTAATGAAATACATTTCTTATCTCAAAGGAAGAAGAAAATGTAATTTTTCAATTTGATGAGGAGCAAAGTTCTTATCAGCATGGCTGTCATGGAAGGAGCAGCGTGGCATTCCGGACATTCCAAGGCGAGCCACAGTGCTAATTAAAAACCACGATCCACAGAGCGATTATGTTCACTCTTGTCCGATCTGCTGTCTGCGTCTGTAGATGTCAAGTAAAGGAGATCAGTGTTAAAGCCGCTGCTGAGCTTGATCAAATGATCTAAACGTCAGGAAATATCAAACCCTGTATCGGACCCCCATATCTATAGGAAATATAGCTCCGGCAACATTCCAAGCATGATCACTAAGTCTTACCTCATAATCTCACCTAATGTCTAAATGATTAATAAAACTTTAACTGCGGCAATATTAAAGAACAAGTGGGATATCAGTGACTCTCAATGATTCTCCAGTGTTTTTGAGTAAATGTTTGCAGAACGATTAATAGAATTCCTTACAAGTTATCTACTGCTCCTCGCTTCTCATAAAAGATTTCAAAACTGGAGAGCATAGAATAAACATTCATCTAGCCACGGGTTGCATGACCAGCTCATCTTAATGTATTGATATGTTTTTTGATGTTGGTTTTTATCTGCTGTCATGCTCTACAATCACAAATAGGACAATAAGTGAAACATCAGGAAGATCCAAAAACAACCATGGAAGACTTGGTAGACCACCAAAACTATCACCATCAGAGAAACAGTACTTCAACCAGAAAGAATCAGGAGGCAGGCGTAATGGAGGCCAACATTTCAAATCTTGGAATAGATTTTACCATTGTGATGGATAATAACTATTAAGGTTAAAGAGACTCTGGCATAGGCCCTGTCGTTGGCCCTGGTCTTGGAGTGGTTGAAACCCATGCAGATGAGTTGTCCTGGGAGTAGGCTTCCCCTTGCTGTCCTGACAGAACCTCAAAGTAGCAGAACAGGCACAAGTCATTTTAAGGACAGGTGGTGGTCATCAATTGATCAGAGTAATGAATGAGTGACTAAGCATTGGAGTTTTTTTCTGGCAGAACTTGGGCTTAAGAACTTGCTCTCTATTTGAAGAGTTCATCTATAAGAGAGAGTAGAAAATCACGCTGCACTCTGGCTTCAAATCTGGAAAAAATAATTTGTTTCTATTCATCTTTCCACTGAGGAAAAAAGCAGTTCAAAGCTATGAGTCTGAAAGGATGTGTAGCGGTAAGTAATGGAGATACTAGATACTGAAAAAAATATATTTCTGTTACGCATTTCCTTTAGGCTTTTTCCAGACACTGACTACACTAAATAACTTGTACTTCCTGGAACTTTTTAGAGAGTTTAACTGGAAATATAATACATGAAGAGTGTTCCCTGGCATTTGCACATTACTGCATGTGAACAAACCCAATCTTCCATTCTGCCAACTGAATAGCATACTGTATTAGGCTAAACTTACCTCCCGTTTTTCCTAGTAGTTAAAGTGATACTTATATGAGCACATGGTTTGTGATCATAGTCTGTGGGCACCAGAGGGTGTGACAGGGTATAACAGTGACCACACTGAATGTAAAAATATTCATATGAGTTGATCAATATTTAATGTCTTGCCCACCCCAGGGCTGTCAATTGTAAGGAAATGTGAGAAACAGCATTATAGGTCCTATTGAACATGGCAGCAGTGGAGACCACTAACCCAGCCCTGCAACATCAGTGGCTTTGCATAGTCAGGTATATCATGCATCCTTGGCTAAACAATATCTTTAAGCCTTTAATGCTTTACCTGTAGTTTTTATTTGGATAAAAGTGCATATCTGGGACTTCATGGAAAGGTGAATGATGATGTTCTTCTTCCCACTCTTTTCACCTACTCATTCGGGTTTGTGGGCGATAGAGTGGACAAGCCTTAGGTACACTGGGTACGTTTCATCCGATAAAGGTTCATCTTTCTAAAAATCCGCTTTGTTTTAAGAAGGTTGTGATTTTTATGGCTTCGAGCATCAGTCTTTTGTTTCCCTTTAAAGAAGTTCTGCCAATGGAATAAGTCTGGGTTTGCCATCTTTGCTGGCACACACTACAACAAACTTAGTGGAAACGGCTTAAAGTTCTTGACTCCCAGCCAACATCAGCTTTTTCTTATGTTCCCAGAAATGCTAATGTAGATGGAATGTTTTTGTAGACCAATACATTGTTATTAAATGTATCAGTATTGTATCGGTACTTTGGACAAGGCTTCAGAGTGATCCTACGCCTGTGCTACCTTCTGCTTTTACTTATGCTGTTACATCTACGCCTTTCAAAACATCACTAACAGTCTTGCCAAGCTGTATGTGCAAGATCCTGACGGTGCTTTGATTCTTCTGTGATGTGTACCTTTTTGAACACTTTGCAGTCACTTCTTTGTGTCATTCATCCTCCTGCTGTGATGAAAAAGCCTCACCTGGATGCTCCTGAGATTTTAATGAATAGACTAGAATACGTTCCCCTCAAACTCCTGTCATGATCTGTGATTAGCTTTACGAGTGGAAAATGATGCCTACACTGCAACATAGCACTGCACTGGATTTACTAGATATACATGTATACATCAAATTACACACGTACCCAGTCAGCCAATCATGTGGCAGCATAGCAATGAATATGGGTCAAGAGCTTCCAAATTGTAATAAATTCTATTAAATATATATTTAATTTACAACAGTAGGATTAGTATGACTGGCACTATATATATATATATTTTATTATTTATTTATTTATTTATTTTTTTGGGCAGTGGCACTAAGGCTTAACGTTTCCGTTTTTCACCAGTGGCAAAAAGTCACAAGATTCATCAATTTTGAACTTCATAAAAACACACAGTTCTTTGTTCCTTTGTTGTCTGCAGACCTTTTTGTCTTCAAAACACCTTTTATCTAACAATTGTTTTTTTTTTTACTACTATAAAAATATTTAACTCTATTCTTTCTTCCTTATTCTTACCCTTTAGCTAAGCCATTAATATAAATGCTAGCAGATTATGTGGTAGGGGTGGACGTGTGATTTGTAGGTGACACCAGGTCTTCTGGACTTGTGACAAACCATTCATCTTGGAGCTGACCATGGCACTTCCACACACGGATTCCTTGGTCGTATCCACCAAGAGCAAAGTGGGACTGATCACTGAAGATGACCCGCTGCCATTCCATGACTGGCATGACTGGCACTACAAATTTTCAGGCTTATAATGTGCAATGGTCTTTGTGCATGTAGTTCTGTGTTGTGCAGCTGTCTGGGAAACGCAATAGTGCTGGCACAAAAAGGATGACTCATGGAGGGCATCACTGCTCGCTCAGTGTCTGCAGTCTTGGCTGTTCGGGTACAGCGATAAGGTCTGTCCTTGCTTACGTCACATGCGTGGTCGCGTGTGAAACTTCACGTCTCATGATGACCCACCAAGTTTTTGCTGTCAACTATTGTGTATGATGAGTTTACTACAATTCCTATGTGTTTGAATGTCTATGTGTATGAATTGGTTTCGCTACAGAATTACAGAAGTGCTTAATTTAGTCTGCTGAAATACATTACTGGGTCCACATTCAGACAGTGGTCAAAAACTTGATGCTTGCTGCCCTACAGTTTACACAGGTTGGTTGTAGAAACAAAAAAAATCCTATCTAGCAGCAGTTCTGTAAGAAGTAATGCTCTGCTGATGAGAGAGTTCCGAGAACGGCATTACTACTACATTACTTGGCTGACTACAGTATCTCAAATAAACACTCTTTACAAAAGTGATTATTTGAAGTGCATCTCTGAATGCACAGCATGTGAAACCTTTAGGCCGATGGGCTGAAGACCACATTGATTTCTACTCTTGTCGGCCAGGAGCCAGAATCTGAGGCCAAAACGACCCCAGGCGCACCTAAACTGGACAGTTGAAGATAGAAACACGTCACTCCTGCAGCAGCATGCAAATGTATCCATGGACCCAACCTGCCTTGTGTCAAGTGGTGTAATGATGTATAGGTATGTTTTCTTGGCATCGTTTGAATGCAACAGCCTATCTGAGTGCTGCTGCTGACCACGTGCATCCTTTTGTGACCACTATTTCCTCATCTTCTAATTGCTACTTTCAGCATAATAATGCATCTTGTCACAAAGCGAGTCATCTCAAACCAGTTTCATGAGATAAGCCTATGAATTCAGTGTACGTCACTGAATACTACAAAATGTACTTCTACTTGACCTTCCTAGTCACCAAATCTGAATCCCGCCCAACACATTTGGAGCAATTATGTAATGTAGTCATGTCTTCTTGTAATAGAACCTCTGAGAAATGTTTCCAGGAACTTGTCAGGGCCCTAGTACAGTGTTCCTAATACAAGTGGCCAATGAGTGTACATTAAATTACGTATATCTTCTAGTAAGACATAAAAAGCCCTATTAGTAATATTAGAACAGATTTTCTTCATATGTAAATCATGTTAATTCAAATAGTCTGTGGAATCTGTGTGTTGTAAAAGGCAAGTTTCAGTCAGTATTAGCTATTACTGGAAGTATACCTTTAAAGGAAGCCTGGGAGCTGTGCTGCATGTTGAGTCATCATTATCGATGCGTGTGACGTCACTTTTGGCTTTGCAAATATGCCGATTAAGGCAGAGTAAATCCTCAGATGATGTGAAGGTCATGTGCACAGCGGGAGACACGTGGGCTCTGCTCCTCATTGCCAGAGCTCTCTTGCTCACTGCATAAAGCCAGGCTATATCACTGCTTCTAAGAGGGAGGCAGAGGTTAGGCCTTTTATACACTGAATGTACACACTCAATTAGCTAACAGATTTCTTAATATCAATAATGTTTACTTAACCAGACAAGACTCAAATGGTATATACTTACATGTGTTCAATTATGAAGTGGCTTATATACACTCATCATCAAAAGAATAGTTGCACCCAGAGGAACTCGACCTGTAGAAATGAAATTGGTGGGCAGGTTTGACATTATAAGACGCTTGGCCATGCATGTGACGTATACAAGGACGGGCCATTTTACTGTACCTGACTGACTATATAAGGTCATCCTGTTGCACGTGCTTTACATTCTGACTTGTGCTGTGGTGTTAGTAGGATACTTTGCAAGCGAAGTATGCCATAGAGGAGGGTTTAAATGCAGACAGAGGACTACAACATGCAGGACTACATGCATGCACAGCATTGCAACCACTACCCATAACACTACAATAACATTCCCAAAGGCAGGAATGGTGTCATGCCAGACTTTCATGGAGTGACTCAGAATGGCAATGGGTCATCTTCAGTGACGAGTCCCACTTTTGTCTTGGTGGAGACGACCAACAAATCTGTGTGTGGGGTCACCGTAGTCAGTGTCACATGTGAACGGTCAAACGAACGGATTGTTGTCACATGCCCAGAAGGCCTGGTGTGATGGTGTGGGGTGCAGTTTCATGTGATGCCATCTTTGATGGCCCAGCGTTACATTAATAAGGTCCTGCAAACAGTGGGCCCTACCTTTTTCTGAACGTACATTCTGGTGTGCTATTCCAACAGGACAACGCTCCTCCACATACTGCTGCTGTTTCAAGAGCCTGCCTTGAACACACAGATACTACGCCATGGCCAGACGCATTGCTAGGCCCTATCCCTGATAGACAATGTATGGTATGCTACTGGACAGACTATCAGCACTAAGAGACCCTATTTATGCATGTGTAGCTCAATAAATATTGCCCGTATCAGTCTAGATTTATCATAATTTATTGTTCCGGGTAGCATTAACTTTCTTCTCAATATCACTGCAATCTGACTTTCTGAATTTCTTTCTGGATGCAACTATTCTTTTGATAATGAGTGTATTTGTATTCATATCCACTGTACAATGTGTCATCATGCACGTAAGCTTACATACACTGCTTGGCCAAAAGCATGCAGATGTTCAATTATCACATCCTTATATACTTGCTGAACCTCTCATTTATACTTGCTGTCTTGGTCACTCTTCACTCTTTTGAGAAGGCTTACCTCTAGATTTTGGAGCATGGCTGCAGGAATTTACTTTCATTTACCCACAAAAGCATAAGTCAGGCCACTCATTGGACAATAGGCTCTACTATAGGGCCTTGCATATGGTTGACGTCACAGTTCATCCCTAATACTTGGAATGGGGTTGATGTCAGGGCTGTGTGCATGCCAGTGAAATTCTTTCGCATCTTCTTAGCAGCCCTGTCTTTATGAAATGCACTTTGTGCACAGGATTATCAGCATGCTGAAACAGGAAAATGTCTTCAGGCCTTCTTCTAAAGCCACAAAGTTGAAAACAAACAATTCTCTCCTCTTTTGGTAGTCTTTGATTAGCTGAATGAGGCGTGTTAAATCTTTAAAGAGGTACTAGCTAGAAGGTGAGGAGTGTTGGTGGCCACTGCTCTAGAATGTCATGTACATTTACATTTGTGGCATTTAGCTGACGCCCTTATCCAGAGCGACTTACAAGGGTAATCATATTACAGGTAGGTCAGTGTGGTGTTAGGAGTCCTGCCCAAGGACTCTTATTGGTATAGCACAGCACAGTCACCTAGACTAGGAATCAAACCCTAGTCTCCCACATGTGGTGGTTCCCTGGAGGGTAGTGGTGTTATCCGCTGAGCTGCACCAACCACGTTGTTGTATTTAATGACATAGCATTAAGATTTCTCTTCAATCTTCACAAGGACCCAACCCAAACAATGAAAAATTGACGAGCGCCATTATTCTATCTCCACCAAACTTTATTTTTCCCTAAACATGTTCACCTGATCTGTTGCCCTGGCATCTGTCAAACTTGTTTCCATCTGTCAGACTGCCAAATGGTGAGGTATGAATCATCATACAAAAGAATGTTCTTCCACTGCTCTGGAGTCCAATGGTGGGCAAGCATCACTCTAGATGATGCTTGGCATAATGCATTATCATCTAAGGCTTATGTGCAGTTGCTAGGTTGTAATAATCACCATGGCTGCCATGAAGACCCAAACCAATGAAACTCCCAAAGAACAGTTCTCTGTGGCTTCCAAAGGCTTTTTAAAATGCAGTAATGAAAGCAGCAGCTGAAAACAGATTATTTTTATGAGCTACATGCTTCAGCGTGGTCCCAGCATGGTCTCATTCTGTGAGCTTGTATGGCCCACAGATTCACAGTTAAGCTGTTGTTGCGCCTAGACATTTCCACCTCGCAGTCACTCAACCAGGGCAGAATTTTCACATGTTGGGAATGTGCAATAGCATGGCAGCATTCACTGAGCTCTTCAGTACAATCCATTCTACTAAATTTATTCTCTATGGATATCACACGGCTATGTGCTTGAATTCATGCATGTGTTAACAATGGTTATAGGCAAAGGCATTAATTAGAAGGGTTGTCCACATACTTTTGGCCATCTACTGTATGTTAGATGTATAGGTGTACAGGTTTTAGGTACAGTTGAATTTTGCTTTGCTGTTTTCCCTAAAGAGCTACTAGGAAAGCCATTAGCACTTGATGTGAATCTTTGGTTTTTTTCACACATGGCCTACATTTAAATTGACATTTCTGAACACTGGCTAATTTAAATGCAGACCCGATTGGAAGGCATACTGGTCATACGGATTTATTGCACACTAGAGTGTAAAGCAGTTTGGAAAGCTAAAAATATAACTGGCATGATGTGCTTGATTAAAATCCATTTCTATGCTGCTCGGCAGTTTCATGACTATTCATATCTGTCGAATGGAAGCATGAGCAGGTTTTTGAGGAGCTTTTGTGTTCTTTAATGACGCAATGAATCAAAATTCCAGCGGAACGTTGGCTCTCGGCAATGCCATCGATCAATGCGAGGGGCTCCTCTATAAATGGATTTAATGGAGCGTACGGCCTAGGTGCTTTGCTGTATCTCTTTAATAGTGAAAGACTGCTCTAGCTGCTTATAGCTCTCACCTGCAAAGGTCAGCCACCTGCCCATCAACGCAAATACAGAGGTGGCTGCCTAAAGAAATATTTGAACTAAATTGTGTTAAAAGTTTTTTATATTTGTGGTGAAGGTTTGTAATGTAATTTAGGGGGCAACTATTAAACAACAGTGCACACTCCATAAAACCCTTATAAAGTTAACTACTTAAATTAACATTTTTAAAAATTGTCTATCCATAGTCTAAAGTAGTGTGAATCTAAAATGACTAGTGGTGGATAGTAACTATGTTTTATTGAGTAATATAATTAGTTACTGGACTAGTATACTGCAGTGTTTCCATTCTAGGGGGATGTTTTACTCCACTGCATTTCACAATCAAATATCTTACCGCTCACTCCACTACATTATGGCCAAATCTGCTCTTCCTTTTGGCTGATGTGTGAACAAAAACGTCCAGACGAAAGAAGTGTGAAGCAAGCCCACCAGTCAGGGTACAGCATCCACTGTGATCATTTGAATAGACATCAGTGTCAGACTATATAATGGCCTTATATTAAAAGACTGATGGACTGAGAGTGACACTGGAGTCTCATCAACTAAAACGAGTTGATTAAGCAGAAATGATCATGGGCATCATGGGAGCCATAATAAATCAAGCTATTTTTAATTTCCATACTTAAGTGCATTTACATCTGTACTTTTACTTAAGTGGAGGTCTAAAGGGACGTCTGCTTATACCAGAGGAATGTGGTTTGTGTTCTTTGTCCAGCACTGAAAATTACAGTCCAGCCAAAATGGTGTCCTCTAGATTGAGATTTCCCAAACTGGATATTAGGAAAAAGCTGCTCTGATCTTAAAGAAAAGACATTTTGAAATTTAAATTAAAGGAATAATTAGGCTCTATATATATATATATACACTATATGTATACGATACACGATTACTCCATATGTAGTCGATTAGCCTAGACATATTTGGTGCTAGACTAACAGCACTAACAAACACTTGCGGCCAATAATCACCCAAATTCTTTCCACAGCAAGTCTTTCTGTTATATGCCTAAATCTTCCTATATTTACTTCATTTTACTTAATAAGCTACAGTTCAATTGTTAATTTTTATTTTATTATTTATTATTTCAAATAATTATATGGAACATTATTTAACTTTGTTGTTAAAAGTGAAAGTGTAAAGCATCATGGACAGATCTAACTTACACAATAAAGCTAAAAAAGAACAATATTCATATAATGTCCCACTTTTTGGTTATATTATGACTCTGGAGCACAGGCGGGACACATCAGTATACAGGTGTGTAGCATTAACACAGTAAATACCTGGCTTCCGTGCTGCACGAGTCTAAGATGTAATATAAAGACAAACCTACGAAAATGGAAGCAGAGACGTCTTATATTGGTGGACATTATGTTGTATGAGGACTCGCAGGTGGGTGGTGGGTCCAAACTTTGGGCTAACTGATAAGGAAGCCAGAGAGGTAATGACACATTCCATTTAGCTTGGAAGTCAGATGTCGGGGCTGGGAATGGCATTCAATTTCCAGTATAACAGAGGCTAAGCAGGATGGGTTGCTAACTAGGTCCAAGAAGGCAAACAGATATCGCTCCACTGGCTTGATGAGGTCGGCACCCTCCTGGATTATGTTCCTGCACACACAGTGTAACTAGTTTTTACGCTTGAAAAACAGCTTTGCCGTAAGCAAGTCAACAGTGGGCTGCTAATCTATCACTATCAGGGGTTGACTATTGTTGTTTCACAAATCCAAACCCTGTGATAACATGTCCGGCGTTGGACAGTAGTCTGTGTACAACTGATTATATTAGACACAAGTGCTAGCATTTTTTGTTGTGGTGCAACACAGCCATCTTGGATTTCGAGGTTCAGTCGGGGAGGCTCTCTGAGTGGGAAATCCAACTTATAGGGGCATTCCATGGTGGGGGTGTTCCTGGTTAACTTCCTGGTCCAAAAAAAACTCACCAAAATTCTGCTGCTAGGAACTTGAATACCTTAGGGGAATTTTATAATGACGAGTAGTCAAGCAACACAAAACAACATTAGATGAGAAGGAAGACAAGCTAATACTGAAATCAACCAGTTAGCTACACGATCTCAGTTGAGCTTGTTTTGTCAAATTTATCATTATATGAATAGGGTTAATTTTACATGTGGAGGTAATGGGATAATTTCCAGTGTTTCTCAGTAATAAAGTGTCATCCAAATATGGCGTCAGCAACTTCTCTAAATCATATGTTCCAGTGTTAGTAAATCTTTTGTTCATTATATAATAAACCATAAATGTGTCTGCACATTATATTAATAACGCAAATTGCTGTCTGGTGTAAATGTCAATCATATCTTTTAGCACTGTAGACTTACAAGTTGTCTTAAGTCTGGATGCGCGTGAAGAAGCATTTACCTATGTGCTCCTTTTTTATGTGCTCATGTTTTTAGCTTTTTCCCACCTCCATTCTGAAGATTAAAATATGAAAAACGACAGAAAAAAATAGTTTGACTTTATGATGCGAGGTTGACTGCTGGCTGTAAATGCCCAAGCTAATGGGAATGCTAATGAGCCATTGCATCTACTAAAGACAGGACTGGGGTAAATGGACACTTTCTGTGGTGTTTGCAGCTTAACATCTTGCCTATGAATTATTTTTATACGTATAAATCTCTGTAATTCATATTGATATCTTTTATCCCCTGGTGGAATCGGTCATAAACATTATAGACATCCTGTGGTAAAATTACATTACCCACCTCGCTATGTAAAACTCAATCAGGGCTGGGCGTCCCAAAGCATCTTAATACAAAGATGAGTCTTAAAGCTTCACAGCGAACACTCCTTCTACCACTCTCTCATTTTTGAGCTGCTATTGGAAAACTGGGCCCTGATTTGTACTGTAGCGAAACATATCTAACTTCCATACAGTGACCTGAGTAAAGTATTCCTACTTTTGGTTATGCTATTTAGTAAATTCTAAGGATTGTAACTAAGATCATTATTCATTCCCTTAACAATGGCGTGACTCTCTGTCCCCAGAGTTCAGGAAAAGAAATGTATTCAGTATGCAGGGCAGACTGAGGCAACATTCAGCAATTAACCTCCATGAGGAATTTATCACATCACAAGGCACATGCATTATGTCTTGATTGCTTGTGATTACATGGTGGAATATGCACTAATTGACAAATGCATCTAAGTACAAACTAAAGGGTGTGAGTTGTCTCGGAGGAATGAATGACTTGTATTAGCTGCTTTTGTAAGTGCTATAATGGATATAGAAAATATGATTAAACACGAAGCCAGCCAGCTCCTTCATACCTTACACTGAAGAATCTGGGAGGTTTCGAGCCAGACGGCGGTTGGCACTGATGTATGCCCAATTAATCAGACCACCAGTGGAGTCCAGTGGGAGACACGCACCATTTTCCGTCATTCTAGAAGAAGAAAATGCCGAATATCTGCAGGCAGCGAGAAAATAGTGGCAGTTATGAAGCGCTTTATTTGACCCAAAAAATGTGAGTTACAGATGAAGCCTAGGAATAACTAGTTATATGGATCTCACTGTCTTTTAATGTGAGCCTGAAAGCAAACAATTCAAGCTCCAATGAAAAGCAGAATGGATGTGGTGATGTGGTTTGAGTGCAATTCCATACTTTTTAATTTATTTATTTGTTTGTTTGTTTGTTTATCTATCCATAATTTATTTTTTGGTTGGCGAGCAATTAAATCAGCCTGTCACAGTTATCCCCAAACGACCTAATCACAATGTAAGAATTATTTATTATGTAATTATAGGAAGTATTGAAGCTGTCTGCAGCAATTTTTCTTTTCATTGATTTCACAGCCATATTATGCTGCAAAATTGGTGATGATTTAATTTACAGGTGTCGTGACTTAGTGACTCCAGTTGACCAAGCTAGACATCAAAATAACGCCTCTTATTTCTAGAAAATAAACTCTCTTAAACAAAAACACGCCGGGTTCTGGATTAAAGAGAAAAGGCTCCAAGGTGTAATCTATGTTGAAAAGTATATTCCTGGGCAGATTGAATTCAGTGGAACCATATGGTACATAGCTTCCACACTTATACAGTGCTCAGGGGGTGATGTAATGCCCCTCCTGCTTTTCTATACCTTTCCAAACTAGGTTTTGTTACCGTTATCTCAAGGTTCTCTCCACAAATGTATAGGCTACACTGAATTTATTTTTAAACCCCATGTCTTCCACCAGAGTGCCTGTATTCCCAAAGAAATATGACCTAACTTCTCAAGTCTTAGGACTGCAAATCAAGTTATTTTCTGCTTTTAGTCCTAAGTTGTAAACTGAACACTGCTTCTGGCCGTGTAAAATTGTAAACAGTTCCCCCGACCTTTAGGTTCTGGTTACAGTAGAATTTTCCATCCCGTATCTTAGCTTTACTACACTGGATTTAACTGTGCCCTTATGTTTAAGACATTTACAATTATATTTTCCTTAATTGATTACCAGATGATTCCCTTACAGGCTTACCTGGGCTCAAGTAATCCATTGCCTCTGATTTGCCATTTATTCTGGACTTGCTCCCCCTCCACCGCCTACGCCTACCTAGTTTAATCACAGGCAAATTGAATGATAAAAGAATATTTGATTGCATCAAAACTGTAAAGTTGAATCTGATTTTCTGTCTGTAGGTGCTGTCACTGTGTTATGGCCAATCAAAGCATTGCCCTCTCTGCCAACCTCCGCCTTCATTTCTCATCCCAAACTTTACATTTAGAGATGCTAGTAAATATGGAACTGCTTCTGTCCCTTTTCTTTTAAGTAGACGTAAGGATGAACTGCCACACAATGAAGAGATGTGGGATTTTATGTTCCTGTAAAACAAGACAAACAAGGAGAAGGAGAGTTTGTAATGCTATAGCTACAAATAAAAGAACCCCTGCTACTGGATCTCCTTGGAACATACCACATCAGCGCTCTGATTATTCCCAACACCTGCTTCTTGGTGTGTGGCTCTGGTTGTATTCTTGGTGATTTCTGGCAGGCTTTCTGACTGAGATTAAGCTTTACAAAAAACAACACAGACAGTTAACACACTTTCCAATCATAGTTAATAACGTTCTATGTTAATCCAGGTGTAGATACTCAGACTGTAATTAATCCAGGTTTAAATATTCAGATTGCAAATAATCTAATTTTAGATGCTCAGACTGTAATTAATCCAGGTTTAGATACTCAGACTGTAATTAATCCAGGTTTAAATATTCAGATTGCAAATAATCTAATTTTAGATACTCAGACTGTAATTAATCCAGGTTTAGATAATCAGACCGTAATTAATCCAGGTTTAGATACTCAGACTGTAATTAATCTAGGTTTAGATACTCAGACTGTAATTAATCCAGGTTTAGATAATCAGACCGTAATTAATCCAGGTTTAGATACTCAGACTGTAATTAATCTAGGTTTAGATACTCAGACTGTAATTAATCCAGGTTTAGATAATCAGACTGTAATTAATCCAGGTTTAGATACTCAGACTGTAATTAATCTAGGTTTAGATACTCAGACTGTAATTAATCCAGGTTTAGATACTCAGACTGTAATTAATCCAGGTTTAGATACTCAGACTGTAATTAATCCAGGTTTAGATACTCAGACTGTAATTAATCCAGGTTTAGATACTCAGACTGTAATTAATCCAGGTTTAGATACTCAGACTGTAATTAATCCAGGTTTAAATATTCAGATTGCAAATAATCTATTTTAGATAGTCAGACTGTAATTAATCCAGGTTTAGATACTCAGACTGTAATTATTCCAGGTTTAGATACTCAGACTGTGATTAATCCAGGTTTAGATACATATACTGTAATTAATCCAGGTTTAAACATTCAGATTGCAAATAATCAAATTTTAGATACTCAGACTGTAATTAATCCAGGTTTAGATACTCAGACTGTAATTAATCTAGGTTTAGATACTCAGGTTTAGATCCCATGTTTAGATCCTGTGATTAATCCAGGTTTAGATACATATACTGTGATTAATCCAGGTTTAGATACTCAGACTGCAATGAATCAATTAATCTGTATTTAATCCAGGTGTACTTATACTGCAGTACTCGGATACTCAGCAGTGGTTTTAATCCAGGTTTAGATACATCATACTGTAATTAATTTCTAGGTTTAGATTAGACTGTGTGAGTTAATCCAGGTTTAGATATTCAGACTGTGGTTCATCCAGGTGCAATATGATCAATCTAGTTTTAGATAGACTGTAATTAACTCCATGTTTAGATCCAGGTGTGATACCAGGTTTAGATACTGCAGATTGTAATTAATCTAGGTTTAGATACTGAGACTGTGTTAATCCAGGTTTAGACTGTGGTTAATCCAGGTTTAGATACTCAGACTGTAATTATTCCAGGTTTAGATACTCAGACTGTAATTAATCCAGGTTTAAATATTCAGATTGCAAATAATCTATTTTAGATAGTCAGACTGTAATTATTCCAGGTTTAGATACTCAGACTGTAATTATTCCAGGTTTAGATACTCAGACTGTGATTAATCCAGGTTTAGATACATATACTGTAATGATCCAGGTTTAAACATTCAGATTGCAAATAATCAAATTTTAGATACTCAGACTGTAATTAATCCAGGTTTAGATACTCAGACTGTAATTAATCTAGGTTTAGATACTCAGACTGTGATTAATCCAGGTTTGGATACTCAGACTGTAATTAATCCAGGTTTAGATGCTCAGACTGTAATTATTTCAGGTTTAGATGCTCAGACTGTAATTATTCCAGGTTTAGATACTCAGACTGTGATTAATCCAGGTTTAGATACATATACTGTAATTAATCCAGGTTTAAACATTCAGATTGCAAATAATCAAATTTTAGATACTCAGACTGTAATTAATCCAGGTTTAGATACTCAGACTGTAATTAATCTAGGTTTAGATACTCAGACTGTAATTAATCCAGGTTTAGATACTCAGACTGTGATTAATCCAGGTTTAGATACTCAGACTGTGATTAATCCAGGTTTAGATACTCAGACTGTAATTAATCCATGTTTACATACTCGGATTGCAGTAATCCAGGTTTAGATACATATACTGTAATTAATCCAGGTTTAGATATTCAGACTGCAAATGATCAAATTTTAGATAGACTGTAATTAATCCAGGTTTAGATACTTATACTGCAGTAATCCAGGTTTAGATACTCAGACTGTGGTTAATCCAGGTTTAGATACTCAGACTGTAATTAATCTAGGTTTAGATACTCAGACTGTGGTTAATCCAGGTTTAGATACTCAGACTGTGGTTAATCCAGGTTTAGATACTCAGATTGTAATTAATCTAGGTTTAGATACTCAGACTGTGGTTAATCCAGGTTTAGATACTCAGACTGTGATTAATCCAGGTTTAGATACTCAGATTGTAATTAATCTAGGTTTAGATACTCAGACTGTGGTTAATCCAGGTTTAGATACTCAGACTGTGATTAATCCAGGTTTAGATACTCAGATTGTAATTAATCTAGGTTTAGATACTCAGACTGTGGTTAATCCAGGTTTAGATACTCAGACTGTAATTAATCCAGGTTTAGATGCTCAGACTGTAATTAATCTAGGTTTAGATACTCAGACTGTGATTAATCCAGGTTTAGATACTCAGACTGTGGTTAATCCAGGTTTAGATACTCAGACTGGCATTAATCCTGGCTGAGATACTCAGACTGTAATTAATCCAGGTTTAGATACTCAGACTGGCATTAATCCTGGCTGAGATTAACCAGGTTTAGATGCTCAAACTGTGATCTAGGTTAAATACTCAGGCTGGGATTAATCCAGGTTTAGATACTCAGACTGTGATTATTCCAGTTTAAGATACTGTGATTAATAGTTTAGGTTTAATCCAGAGAAGAAAAAAACATCCTGTATCTCAAAGGTACTGAGGTAAGTGTGCAATATAGTGTGAGGAGACTGTAACATTGAGAATATAAATCTGTAATTGAATTCATTATAACCGCAAATAAGCTCCCAGTATTAACAATACACAAATGAACAAGCACACTGTCAGCAGCACTTCAGGGTGGAATTATGCATGTCTAGAACAGTCATATAGAAAATTAATTAATGGGATTAAAATGCACCAATAACAAATTATCGTTTTTTACTTTGCACAGTTTTTTTTTTAATCTAAACCTTCAATATGTGACTGTGTTTAGAGCTCTTACAGTGTTGTGAACTGCTCACCATCGTTTATGAAGGTCTGGGTGAAGACTGCTGTTGCTAATGTTCCTACACACACATACAAATGCTCACGACGGCAGCTGCTTTGGAAAAAGCTGCATGCTCTCTCAGGGGGCCCTGCTGTAGCATCTGGAATGCTGTATCATTTGCTGGCGCCTTTATAGCATGCGCCTGTGCTCTGCTAATTGCTGGCTGCAAGAAGCTCTGTCCTCAAATCCGTGCCACTCTACTTGAGTGTTTGACACTTCATATCGAGGATGACGAAAAAATTTGATCCTGCTTCCGCAGACCGCAGCTGCTTCCATGATAACAACCTACCTTAATGTGAACTGAGCCTCGACCATGTGAAAGACCTGCAGCCACAAATCCTATTTCAAAAGTTCTGTCAGGACTTCCTTCTAATCCAATTTTTCATCAGGTTTCTGGCTCACAATCAATGATTCTCCCATTCTGGGAGGTGATTTATTGAGTGAGCGGATTAGTTCTTTCTTTTAAAGGGCCCATGTGCTGCTTTTATCTTATTTTCAGTCACTGTATCTCTGTTTAATAACAGGCTGCATTTGTCAGCATGAAACAGCAGGGCTGAAACACTTTTTATAACTTCAGTGTAAATGGGCGGGGCCAAGCATTCTGTATATATGTAAATATTTATCTTTTCATGTGATCAAATGCAAAAACACTGTTTTGAAAAGTAAACTTCATGAATTTAGCTACAGCTATAGCAGCATTATTCGAGAACTGGTCATTTGCTTTGGGGTTCCACCTACAGTTATGGACTGTAACTCACTTTTAGGTGGTAAGGCCAATCATTCTCTGAGTAGAGAGTTCAGGCTTATTTGCCAGATGTGTTTGCCTTTTGCCTTTAACCCATCCGTGCAGTAAAACACTCACATAGACATACACACTAGTGGGCAGTGAGCACACATGCCCGGAGCTGTGCTGCACTTTAGTCATTACTGTCAGTTCAGAGAATCAAACCGACAACCCCCCAGTCACAAGGCTGGTTCCCCAACCTCCAGTCTGCCTCTGTCATAAATACTAATCATGTTTTAAGGCCTTCTCATTACCAGATGTACTCATGCTTTTGTTGACGAGCTGAAAGAAACATAATCTGACTTATAATCTGGCATGCTTATGAGTGTAATCTGCATTGTCCATATGCCTGTATGATACAGGTGCACAAGAAGGGGAGTCGGACTCATGTGCTCATGGACTCAAGTCGGAGAAAGATTCACGTCGATTAACAAGAGCAGTGGTTAACAGCAGTGGCAAAAATCCCTGTTTACATGGAATTCTCCTCAGGACAGGGCAGGCATTTACCAAATCTGGCCCATCTGTGCATTTCCTTGATGCAAGAGTGGCTGAATATTGAAGCTGGCTACATTTCAGAAGGATGTCCAGTCCATGCCAAACGGAATCACCGCTGTTATTCATGCTCATGGACGTAGTAGGTATGTTTCAGTCACAGGTGACTCATTTTAGTCCATTCAGCATCAAAATGATTTTAAAGCTGCTACTTGAAGGCAAAATCTCTACACAATGTTGCTTTAAATACTACACACTTTTTTCCATTCAAAATATCCCATAAGTCTCTGTGATTATTCACAGATTTCTGGGTTTCTTAAGAAGTTTGGCTTCTTGTTAGCCCCACTCATATAACAAGCCGTTAGTGCCAAGGCAGTGTGCACTTTAAAAGACAGCATCCTTCTTTGAAGATTCCTGTCTGGACACAATGCGGTACTCATTGAAGAGCGTTGCATAACATCAGTGGGAAAAGTGAACTCGGAAGGCTATTCACCCTCCTTGACTCATGGTTTAGTATTAATATTCATGGGTTATGGCATACGGGCAACAGCCCCATTGAACACTGCTACTGTGGGAAGCTCATTATCAAAGATAACACATTTCTCCTTTCACTGTAATGAATCAAACACATGTATTCCAACGTGACATTTCCACCAGCCTGAACCATCCTATGCTTTTTCATGTCTGTATAGTTCAGTCGTTAAGAGAAGTGGTTCACTGGGGAGCAACTCAAAAACTTATGTTTTTGTGAACAAATTCATTGAAAGAAATCAGGCACCCCAGTCTCTGTGATGCAAATATCACATTTATGTATATCTGAAAAACCAAATTTTTTGTAGTACCGCTTGCCTCATAACACTATAAGTGTACAATTTCATTATGAACAGATTTTAATACACACATTTTACATTTACATTTCATCTCAATCGTAATATTGTCTCAGACATGAAGCAGCGTATTCCTAACTATTTCATGTAATGTGATCTGTAGAGGCACTGACCTTTTGTAGACGTCTGGTTCCTATCACCACTGCTGTGAACAAATCATGCTGGTGTTTAATGCAGTGTCATCTCAAAAGGTCAAAGGCCATAGACATACCTATAGAGATTTCTCTGGATTCCCTGACCCTTTTCATGATTTCATGCATTAGGAAAGCACAGTATCGGAAAATCTTTGACACTGCAATCATTTCTCTGCAATATACACTTATTATCAAAATAATAGTTACCCAGAAGGAAGTTTGGGATGGCAGTGCTACTGGGAGGAAAGATAAAGTTCACCAGGAACAATAAATGATGATAAATGTAGATTAATATGGACAATATTTATTAAGCTACACATACAGAAGTAGTGTCTCTCAGTAGGTCGTTAACTTTAATACTGTACAGTGGGTTTCAGTGCACCAAACACATAAAGAAGTTTGTACACCGGTTGACTCATCATCACACCTCTGTGTTCACTGTATTCAACACTCTTCTGACAGTCCAGGTTAAAGTCAGTGATCTAATAGCTCATGATATTAATATCACACGGTAGCTTTCTTTCAAGCTGTAGCAATACTGAAACTGTGAAACAAGCATCCCTGTTATCTATTTCTGAACTTAAGTTACTATGCTATGTTGTTTAGTGCTGGCTCTTATTAGTCTCCTATATTGTTGATGATGTTGTCATGCCTTGCCCTGTCTCTCCCGCTGCCCGTTTCTGTTTTTCTTTACTTTTCCGCATGTTCCTGTCATTTTCCACCTGCTTTTGTTTATTTTGGTTTATGGCTCTTCCTTGTCTCCACCCTCTTGTCATCGCCCTAACCTGCCCCTAGTATGTGGCCCCGCCCCTTCCTAAATGTTCCTTGTTAGTCCTTGTGAATTTAAACTCCCAGTTGTTCCCTTTGTGTTGGCTTGATGTTTGGTTTCTCTGTCACTTGTTCTGGTTCTCTCTTCCTATGTCTCTAGTATTCTTTACTTAGTGTCTTTATGTTGAATTGCTAATATTGTATGTTCATAATAAGAGTTTTGGCTTGCACTTGCAACCTACCTCCATTCCACTCTCTGCAATACAGATGTAATTAAACCCCAAAAAATTTTCCCAATTATTTTGTCATTCAAAATTAAATTAATTAAAAAAGTAGCATTAATATGATATACCTTTTTCGCTAAAAGACTAAAATGGTGAAAAACTTGTTTTGTTGAAAAAAGTTTAATTCAAAGTATGTATTTGAGCTAAATTATATTAGTTTGCTTACATGTTACCACATAAAGTAACTTTTTAGGTTAAAATAAAATTTGCCATCTTCTTGTGGTACAGAAACACAAACCAACGTTGAATTCATTAGCAGCATTAAAAAGAGTTACAGAATGGCCTTTAGAGGTTTTACATTTAGATCATAGGAAAGAAGGGTGTGGCCATCATGTACATGTTAAAAGAACACATTTAGTCTCATGGTAAAAAGTCTTTAGTTGGGTCAACCTACAAAATGACTCTAATTTGTTGCAGTCAAATAAATTGGGTTGATTTAACCTAATGAAAATGACTTTGAAACAATTCTTTTAATCAGAATAGTATTTGGGTTGAATAAAATCCTTTCAGTTGCATATGATAAACATTTTTTAGCTTGTACTTTTTCAGAGACTTTTGCTCTTTAAAGTGACGTCTCCTTTTTACCTGCTGTGGGCTCGTAGGAGCCTCCTTTTAATGCCACCTCAATGTTCCAGGATCTACAATTTCAACTTCATGTTTGTCTTAGCCGCTGCTTAATCAGGGCCACTGCCCACTGAGATTATATTTTAATTTAGCTTTTTAATGACTCAATTCACAGCTGTCAGATACCGTGTCACCCCGTGACACCATCAGAATGTAGGAGTAGATGGAATGCACAGTAGCAATATCTCTATTTTTTTGCTTTTCAGAAAGCAGCCTGATACTCTCACTTGTGCTTATCTGAACAGACAGATCTACCAAACAGATGTAAAGCTCTTGCTGCCTTGTGTGTCCATTCTGATTACTTCATCGGTGACGTTTCACTGGAGTCCAGCTGCATAACATGGACATAAGCATATAATAAACTTGCCATGGCAGATGTCATATGCTGTCATAAGTTGTCATGTTATCAATACAGACAGTTATCATGACAGATACCATAAGAGTATTTGTCATGTGATATAAGCTGTCATGACATTAAATATTATGGGATGAGTTGTGACAGTTATGAGTAAATGTAACATGGCTAATGGTTTATTACGCACAAAACAAAATCTCTCATGACATCCAGGCTTGTGTCATCAAGTTATTAGTAATAGTGTAAAAGTAGTGACTGGAGGAGAAAAAGAAATGAACGTTGAGAGAACGGCAAATTTATGATCTGCCTATAACACTAGTGGTTTGGGCCCATGGGGATGTGACCATAAAGCACACTGGGTGATTCCCACCAGAAGATAACTTGTGACATGTTCAGGGCAGAACAAAGTAACAGGGTTCTCACACATGCTATGAGAAATGACTTCTTGTTACATAAACATTCACAGTCATATGGATGCTATATATTTTTGAATGTGTACATCTTTAATTTTTCAGATTTTGTCTGTTTCTAAAAAAACATTTCACATTTTCAAAATAAAGAATAAAAAGATATATCTTAATGTGATGTTTCATTTTTTTTACAGTTTGAATGAAATTCATTGCACCTATGAAGGTAAAAGCTTTGTGCACCCCTTGCAGCTTTTATAGCACCAATGCTGTATGCTCAAAAAGATGTGTTAGCCTGTCAGTTATTAACAGTAGCATATTCTAGTTTATTGAAAACAGGTGGTCTTACTGGGCCATGGTCACATAAAACCACCTTCAAAGACCTCACATCGTGAAAAGCCAGATATACTTTGCTGTTTCTGAAAGTTTGATGTAGTCAGAGCTAGAAATGGAACAGCAGTTGATATTATTAGCATGTGCAGTGTTTATTTAACAGACAAATACATTTCACATTTGTTTTACACTGTTTCATAAGCATGTGCCTAAAACAACATGTAATCTGTTATACTGGTATCCCAATTCCAGCCTACAGCCCATTCCAGTGTGAACGCCTAGTACTGCAGTGTCCCCTACTCAGAGTTCTGCATTCTGCAAGCAGCCAGTTAGTACCTCATGAGTTAATGGAGATGTTCTGCCTATCTTTGCCCCTTAAAGACTCTTTGTAGTGTTTTTGTACCAAATGATGATTATGGTCACCTGTTGACATGACCTGTTTGAACTAGCATCATTATTTAGTCCTGAATTTCCCCCATCCCAACTGTTTTCTGGTATATTTCAGGCCTGAAATGAAGAAATGGATGTATATAAACAAATTAAATGAAGATGACCAGACAAAAAATGACGTCTCTTGGGTTTATACTGTTTACAATGAAACAAAAGATGATGTCAATGTAAGGAGCACTGCATTTGCATTTTCCCTACTGTCCCCACCTTTTCTGAATGGTGGTTGTAATAAAATATAAGCTTCTCTCCAGGGACATTATTAGTAATCATATCTTCCTATATAACATCTGATATCATCATGTATCCTAATCTGATACACATCAGAATGGAGATCGTGTACAGATATTGCTTTTACCATCATGGTCTTTTTAAAAGGCTGTTTAATTGTGAGGAACAAAGACAGGTTGAACAACAGTTATGTAATAGAGAATTCTGTCCATTTTGGTACATAAAACTAGGAAAGGAGAACGAATAGCTGGTGCCCTTGTTTTATTCGTCATTAGGCATGCTGTGTTTCAGTTAGAGCAGGACTGAGCTTTTCTACAGAAATTCAGCTAAAACACTTTGTACAGATTATTCATAAAGAAATTAGTAGCGGTTAACAATGCTCACTGACAAAAAGCATGGCTAAGCATGAACTGACAGTCTTCAATCATGAATTTTTGCATCTTATCAGAATTTAAAATTACATTACAGTTTCTGTAGGGAGTAAAAAACACTGTGGTCTGTTCTGAAAACAAAACACCTTTTTACTGTACTAATTCACCCCACACCTCTATCTAGCATTAGTGACTGGGAGAGAAAACAGTAGAAAACCCCCAGCCAATTAATTACTCAGCCTTCCACATGTGGCAGGGTGGGGAGGGGCTATGGGTGAAATCCCTTAGCTGGGGGGCAATATATTTCCAGAAAAGCAATGTCAGCACGGTGGCAAATACACTGCGACAAGTGAAAATGATTAATGAGCTTTGAAGGACTGCTGCAGACGCTTAACGAGGGCAATATTTCTGATGAAGGAGCTTTGCAATACGGGGTTTGAATGGTTACAAATATTGGGACTGCCCCTGACCTTTGAACCTGAGCTGTTTAAGGGGTAAGTGTTTTTGGCATTTGGTGTTATTAATGTGTTTGTATGTCCTTTATGGTCTGAGTGATTTAGGAACGTCTGATATTTCTCAGAGGAGCTACATACAGTACTTGTCCAATACTGATTGGTGTTCAGTAAAAAGGCACAATATCTGATACTGATTCTGAAACATCAGCTGATACCAAAATTCTGCTTGAAAATTAGCTATTTACTGAAGCACTTCAGAAAAACTACCCTGCCTTCTAAATACTGGAAAAAATGCAGTTATTTCTAGCCAGTTACAAATTTATAATGATGTAATAACAAATGAACAGGGTTAGTAGCAGAATAAAATGTAAAATGGGAATGTTAATGTCACTTAATGTCTGTTATTTCAAAAAACTACATATATTCTGTTACACTGCCTGAGTGGCAGTGAAGGGGAGAACTCCTCTGCTGTCGTCAGTCATTAGACCTTCCTTCCACTGTTCTCGCTGGATGAAGTCTTACTCTCAGAAATGAACATCAGATTTCTACAGCAGGTGGTGCTTCCTGTTTTCCTGAGCGGAAGCCAAAGAAATACATGACTCAAGGCTGGCCGGACTCCGCTGGGCACGAAGGCGAGCTGTGTAGGGGAGCATCTGAAGCTCATTCATAATACCGTCAACAGTGAGGCTCATAGAGGAACTCCTCTTTTTCAGGCATCATCCTGGATTTGATTAATGCCTCTAGCACACTGATGTGAAAGCAGTGCCAAGACAATCCTTACTGTATGCACATGACTTTCTCCTGGTCTTGCTGTAACAGGGTACACTGGGACCAATATTGCATATGCATTAGTTCATGGTGTAATGTTATGGAACAGTCCACAGCAAGACCAACACTTTGTAGCAGTCAAATCCAATACCAGGAGTGAGACAAGATTGAGACCGAATTTGGATCTTTGCACTAAAATAAACTCTAGAAAGGGAAAAATTTTAATTCATTTGTGGTTCTTTGTGCATTATATATTAGATGGAAGAACTTCAGGTACAATGCGTGCCTGCACTAATGGCTCTGAGGCTGACTGAGGTTTATAGAAGACCATGAAGAATGTGAAGTGAAATTGGGCTCTGTGCTCTAAAATCATTCAGACTATATTTGAAAAGTAGTTTTGCAAAGAAAAAAAATTAAAATAAAATAAAATGTTATATGTTTTATATATATATATATATATATATGCACTAATGCAACTAATTGCAAAGATGTAAAGTAGTCTTGCATTAATCAGTAAATTTAAACATGTACAGGGAACTCATTTTTTACCACCGTGTGTAAGCTCAGAACACCAGTCAGACCAATCATGATAGATGCTAGCTGGGTCATAAATATAGCTAATAGCTAATAGGCACATATGTCCCAACCTCAGTGTTCTTTGTATTGCTCCTCCTCCTCAAAACTAACACCCCACAAGCATTAACCCCCAATTCATTTAATTCACGGCCATAATGGGAATTCCCCAGGTGATAGGAAGGTTCAAATTTGCTTTCTTGGACTCCCGGTGTAAGAAAAAGTTGAGACTTGAAGCTCAAACACACATTTAGCTTAAACTTGCATATATGGAAGTTTGAGCATGCATGCAACCTAACTTCACCTAACAAAAAGTATACATAAGAGGTTTGACTCTCTAGTGGTGTAGAGGAATATGCTGTGTTTACACTGGAGTGCAAGACTTGGATTATTCTACTCAATAGGTTCAGAGTCAGAGAGTGGCCTTTAGACTCAACTTGGACTCTGAAATCTTTTGACCCTCTACCTTAATTATGGTTCTTATTTTTTATCATGTGTCTGTGGTCTTGTTAGTCTAACCACGAAGACGTTCACTAGCAGTTGATCCTTTGAGAATCTCACATCAACTTTTGACACCATCAGCTATTTTCATTACAAGGAGGGCTGCGGCATCAGCAGGGACTGAACTCGCAGTCTCCTGACAATAGGGCCAGCTCTTTGATGGTTGCGCCAATTCATGAGCCCTCCTAAGCATGAGGTGGTGGATTCCAGACTTCCACTCTCTTACATTACATCATACATATCTAAATTTTGTTTATGACAATTTTTTAAAATTGTTTTTACCAGGCTTTTGGAAGTGATGTTGATATTGGACTAGGCAGTGAAGTAACCCAACTGACCCATATAGCAGCTTGAGTATTCCTCTCCAATTTTTCATGAGCTTCTATGAGTGTTGTCTCTTGGGACTTCTTTGAAACTGCATTTAGTCAGTTAGCTATACATAATGCATGGGATCGCTTGAAATGGATGTTTTTACAGTGGACGTATTGACAGAAGCTTTTTCTTGGAGGCTGAGATCTTGTCTGTGGCCATAGTAGATGCACTCTTAATTAAACGAGCCCATTTATTTTCTTCAAGATGCAATCTATTTACATTAATGCATTAAACCTGTCACTGGGGATTTACCTTCCTTTGAAGTCTGGCTATAATGCAACACACATTACTCTTTTATGCAGAAGCTCCTGAGGAGCACGTCTAAATATATCAGCTGTGTTAGAGTTGGAGATAATCTCTGCAAGGTGGAAAAGCTCCAGGTGCAGGGTGTGCCTGTATTAATGGCTGCTCTCTGAGGTCAATAGACCATTATGGAAGATCATGAAGAGTCAGAGAGAAAAATGAGCATTCTCTACCTGGGAACGGTTATGGTCATTACAGTTTATTTTCTGGGGTCTACAATTATTCACACTACATTTGACATAGTTAACCAGTGAAATACCCAAATCCTGCCAGCAAGGCTCGAGTGGGACTCATTGAAAGGTAAAAAAAATAGAATATAGTTTTAAATCTGCAAATGTTCATCTTCATCTCTTGCTCTTGTTTGTTATTTACTGTATGTGCTATGCTGAAATAACCAAAATAGCTTGAACTGATTCAATGTAGACAAAAAACAAAAAAAAACTTTTATCTTAAATGACATGACATAACAACGGTAGTCAATATGCTACAAACTAACACTAAAAGTCTGTTGGGTCAGCATTTTTTCTTGTCCACCTGCCCAGATATGGCCCCATCCTTCTTAAGCATCTTTTTCATATGTTTATCCTGGTGCCACATAGGTTTTTTGCTATTATTGAGGTTCACTTACATTTACATTTACGGCATTTAGCTGACGCTCTTATCCAGAGTGACTTACAAGGCTAATCATATTACAGGTAGGGCAACGTAGTGTTAGGAGTCTTGCCCAAGTACTCTTATGGATGTAGTACAGCAAAACATGTCTGGTTTCCAAGTCTCGCTTCTTCAGTTGTAACCTGGGGCTTCAAGGGCTAACATTGCTTACTAACACAAGAAAATCAATAGTCACCCAAATCATCCAAATGAACTACCTTTACACCTCTACATTCTGCATTCCTACTGTGTAACTGGGCTCTGGGGACAGCCATTTTGGGGGCAACGTGTTGGTGCCAAATTCTAAATTTATTCACACATATGGACCCTTCACAATTTCTGTAGTTTCTCTTGACAGACACGTCTGCGCGTCTTTAGTTGGAAACACGGTTAATTAAAGACAGAATCCACAGTGAAAATGCAAGCTTAAACTGAAACATGCACAACAAGAAAAAACGCATTTCAGTACAGCACCCTTGTAGTCTAAATGAGCTAGTACCAGTGTTCACAGTAAAGTTCTGGGTCTGTATTTACAGAGTATGGTTAATTACTACTGATTTCTACTATTTGTTTGCAGTGTTGGTCTTTTCAGGGTTTTATATGCAGAACCACAACATTACAGCGTAAACCTCTCACAATATTTTTCTCAGAAACAGATTTATTGGACCCGAATTTACTTGCAATCTGGACTCATCAAACATGCAGCACTTCCCACAGAATGTCCAACATACTAATTTCTTCCAGCATTACTTTCCAGAGCCATTTTCTGTTGAAGGCAGTTTGACACATTGTAGCTTGCTAGTCAGTGAACACAGGAAATGTGTTTATTTTCCTGACATGAATCTGAATAATTTTTCTGATGCTTGTCATTTATGAATGTGCTTGTTTTCATATATTTTCAGGAAAATTTGTTTTTACAAGAGCATATCAATTGTTACCCAGTCTACGAATCCAATTCGCCAAAATAGGCTTTGCCAGTTGGTTTTGTCATAGCGTCATTAGATGCGTCCATAGGTCTATTTCTCGTGTGTTGCCCTGTTAAGCCTCTATGTGTAGTCAGTGACAGTATCAGTGACTGTAACACTGCTGCTAGTTGGCAGCAGTCACTGGTCTGTATAAGTCTATGTCTTATGTGCTACACTGAAAGGCCTTTGGAGCAACAAACGAGAGCACGTTTCTAAGGAGGTAGTAAACTGGTGACAGGTATTACACAAATGGTTTTTATAGATCTATTTCCCATTGGTTCTTTAATAGTCAGTTATGAAAGCTTAATCTGAATACTTCTGTCCAATGACAGGCTCAGTTCTTTCCTTTTATCTCTATTTCTGCATTCACTGCTGTATGGTAATTGTTAAATCATGTTCTATATTCCCAAAGAAGAAGAGCATGTATAATGTAATATATTTATAGGTGGCAAAAAGCCTGTTAACTTTATTTGTTACAAATGATTTTAGCGTGTTTCTATTGGTCCATTTATCATAAAGGTATTACACAATGTAAATGGGAGGCACCAAATCCAAATGACTTAAAAATCAACAAAGCCGGAGGTTGAATGTTCACAGTCCACTCAGAGCTCTTTACATCTATGAATTATATAGACATTCTAGCAACATTAGCCTCTTTATTTCTAAACGATAAAGAAGGTTGGACAGTGGTTGGGAAAATAAATAGCATGGGCGTACAGTCATACGCTTTCAACCAAACATACAGCTTTACTTTCAGTGCAAGGTAATGTTTAGAGATTTTATTCCAAGCTGTTCTGGAGCATTTCTATTGGTCCATCCATCATGCAACTTTCACACAGTGTAAAGGGCAGCTGCTGTATTCTGACAAAAATAGAGATAGAGAATTTTATAGAGATATAAATAAAAAAATGGAGATACATATTTTTCTTAGGACAGCAATGAGCAATGATAGAACATGATATATGACCCCTCCTCCAGACACTGAATGAAAACGCGTTTGCTGGTGTGTGTGTGTGTGTGTGTGTGTGTGTGTGTGCACGCCGCCTGCCTTTGTCTCACGAGTGCACCACCTGGCAGAGGCGCCTGGCAAGAAATGCACATTAAGCTGTGACTGCGGGCGGGTTGGGGGGGGTTGTGGTGACTATCGAAAA
>JAMWET010003460.1:10000-139951 GCA_024036415.1 Prochilodus magdalenae | reverse complement strand
AAGGGTATTTAAAGGTATTTTAAATGCATGTCACATTTCTAGGTTATTCCCCCGTTCTTGCCGCTCCTCCTCCCCAGAGTGCACTGTTCTGTGACGTCACGGCCACGTGTCCCCCTTCAACTAATCCTTTTCCTCCATCACATTTGTCATTCTGGAATTCTAACTATTCCCACCTGCATCTTATCGTAGATGTACATGCCGGTTTATGCACTGTTACTTGGCGAGGTATTGCCATCATACGTTGCTCACTGAGTGTTTGGATTTTGTTCTGTTTTGATACGTGCTTTGACCCCTTGCGCTACTTCTCCAGTTTTTACTTAATCATCGTTTTTTTCCGGCTTCGAGTGTGAGATAATACCTCGCCCGACCAACAGATGACTTCAAAGACTTGCAGGTTGCTGTTAGCAACCAGGGCAGACTATTAGGCCAACACAGTCAGCAGGCTGACTGGTCAACAGTCCAAACAACAAGCACAGTTTGTCCATATTTCCGCTCACCTCAGGGATATCTCCAACCAACTAGCCCAGCTACACTTGAGTCCTGTTCTCCCTGAGGCTACCTCTGCTGCTGCTGCCGGGTAGTTAGCAAGCCTGATAAATATGTTTTTAGTTTTTTTTTGCTTCAGTGCTCAATTTATATTTTTTAAATAACGTCAGGGGTGTGTTCAGTGGCACAATTCGCTCTTGAATTTAGAACATTGGCAGCGGGGCATGGATGGAATGAGCCAGCATGGATGGTAATGTTCAGAAACTGACTGAACTTGCTTATCGCGATGATAAGTTGACTTTGGATGACCTCATGCCATTGGCCATTCATTTCGATCACCTTAAGCTCTGCTGGTCAGCAGACTATGCTCCCTAGCAACCTGGTCTCTGCTCACAGCTATCCTGGCCAGGCCCTGTTTGAATACCTAGAGGAGAGGTTCTGCAGACTGCATGGGGTCTGTACATGTATTGCGGAGCAGCTGGTCATGTTGTCTATGACTGCCAGGCTCAAAGCGCAGATCTCAGGCACCATCCCTGGAAGCGCATGTGGGGAGCACTCCACACACTAATGTGGTGAGTGCTTCCACTCCGGATATGGGCGCAAAGTCCTTTTTCCTGCTGGTCATGTTATGCTGCCCACATTCTTCTCCTGTCTTCCCAGCACTGATTGACTCCGGAGCTGTGGGGAACTTCATCCAGCGGAGACTCGCCAACCAGCTGCAGATACAGCTGGACCCACTAGAGAAAGCCCAGAAATAACCCCTCCTGTATATGTTCCCTCCAAATATTCAGACCAGGCACCGCTCACCACCTGCCCAATACAATCCCAACAGTGAAACATGGTGGTGGCAGCATCATGCTACGGGGTTGTTTTTCAACTGCAGGGACAGGACGACTGGTTGCTATTGAAGGAATAATGAATGTGGCCAAGAACAGAGATATTCTGGAGGAAACCTCTTCCACAGTGCTCTGGACCTCAGACTGGGCTGAAGGGTAAACAGGACAATGACCCTAAGCACATAGCTAACATAACGGAGTGGCTTCGGAACAACTCTGTGACCATTTCTCTCCGTCTCTTCGTCTCTCTCTCTGCATGTATCTATATAGTAAAGTAGATCAGTAATTTAGTCACACAGTGAACTGTTACTATTAAACACTTTTAAACAGAAAAATGTATTTAACTTGTACTAGAGGAAATTCTCTATTGAAATACATGAGGTGGGCTTAAATGGAGCATACTGGGCCTAAATGGTTCTGCAGTGAGGAATGCTGAAAAAGGACACTGCTTTCCTTTCAAAATGTAAGATATGCGCACAATACCATGCATGAAGCCTAAATACAGTTTGCATTAAACGTTACAGCAGCTACTACCAGCAGTGCCCACATTTAGAAATATAACGTTTTTGTCATTGAATATTAGCATCTGCTCGCTGTCGTTTGCATTACGGTTTTGATGGGATGTGTAATTTAAGTCCACCTTTTTAAAAAAATTTATTTATTAATTAAACAGCTCCATAGAACAATTAATGGTGCATTTATTTAAATATCAATGTTAAATGAATAGCAAAATGCTTGCTATTTGTAGCTGACAACCTTGATTCTTGTGGCAGCGTTGCATTAACAGGGCTAGGGGTGTTAGCATGAGTTTAGCTATCTCACATAAGAGAGATTAGATAGCTCATAAAACTCATATTTGCATTTAAAAGGAAATAGTGTAATTAGGCAACATTGGTACATTTACCTCTTATTTTACATAATATTGATGTAGTTACCAAAGATGTGGCTGAAAATTGCTGAAAATGGATGATTTCTGACAGGTCCCAAAACGCCAAAGTGGTGTCTTCTTGTCAGGGGTCCCAAGACTGTGTACACTTGAGCGGGGCTAACTCAAAAGTGGAAAATGTAATTTGTAGGCAAAAAAAATGTTGGAAGTAACAAACCATTTGATTGGATAAAGTAATGGATGGCAAAAAATCCTTTTTGTTGTAAACTGACAAAGTGGGCTTAAAGGGTGCATGTGCCTAATGGATACACTTACTCTAGTCATATGGAGAGGAACTGGGTTTACCCTGCTATCATTTAGACCGGCTATAGGCTAAACACGACGTTTGTGAAAATGGTCTGTATAGTCGAGTGAGGAGCTAAACTGGACTACTAAGTTAAGTTATGAATATAAAGCTAAAAGAAAGCATGACTTGCAGTCAAATAAAGAAAGTCGTCTGTTTTACTGTTATAATTGGAGATTTAAAGAAGACTAGTTCGTCTTCCAGCTCTGGCTGGTTCTGTCTGTTCTCTAGCGGTGCGTCTGCGCATGCGGACACAGCGTGAGGAGCAGCACACAGAGAATCAGAGTCTGTACACAGAGAGAGAGTGTTTATTCTGATTTAGTTGATACTCAGTAATTGTTACGTGGCTGGGCTCAGTTTATCTGCTCCAGTGTGTTTCCCTGTTCTCTTGCGCTGTTTCTCCTGCCTTAAGCGTATAGCGGTGGTTTGGTTATTCTACTACTAGTTTCTGAATCCACAAATACAAGTCAGAATTCTACACCACAAAGAAGAACCCAGATATAAACAGGTTCAGGAAACACTGCAGCCTTCTCTGGACCTGAGCTCATTTACTCATTGACATTAAAACTAGAGTGTGTGTGTAAGTTACAGATGCTGCGTCCTCTGTTCACATATTTCACTTTCAAACTACAGCACTTGCTCTCCTCTGTTCACATACACATACAGAGAGATATTAAACAAAGAGGTGATGGAACACAGTGATAAACATCGATCTGTCCCAGCTTCCTAAAGCGTATTGCTGGCATCAAATTCAAAATAGACACACATTTTTTTCCCTCATCATTTTTATTATTTTTAGAAAATACAATTATACTACAGTGTGAGCACATCTAAGCACACAAACATATACAACACCCTTACTAGAAAGAAAAATAAATAAATAAATAAATAAATTTACTAATTAATAAGAATGTACATACATACATACATACATACATACATACATACATATGCATACACATACCTTACAGTTTACTAAGATCTATAAATCCCTTTATTGCACTTTTCATTCCGAATAGGCTAAGTACCACCTGATTCTAGGGGGTCCTCCACTCCAAAGAGTACTGACACAACAATTTTTAATAAACACTCAGTTTTCTTAGTTTCAGCATTCGATATGTTAATAAAGGATTAAAATAATTTTCACATCATTTATTCTGATTTTATTTACATTTTGCAGCTCAACTTTATTAGAAACAGGGTTATAGGTTTGAACGGTTTAATATTTGGAGCATATGTATTGCTAGGCTATGGAAACTGACTGCAGTGATGTCTAAGCAGCAGGTGGAAGGTTTAAAGTCTGGAATGAGACTAAAACTCAGTAGTTTCAGTTGTGAACTGAAAATGTGTTTTTCTGTTTACCAGTTAAACTTGTGATAAATCTAAATCTCTCAACTTCAATAGAAATGAAAAGGGTTTAATGGAAGTATTATTTTCACAGTTTAGATGTTAGCTCTGCTGATCTCTTATATGTAAAGTTCTTGATGACATCACAGAACCCACATCACATTCCATATGACATCATAATAGAGTTCATGATATGCAAACTTATAAATTTCATCGTCTCGGTCAGAACACACTCACTAGGAGAAGGACTTCATCGTGTCTGTTAACGTTAGCTTTATCTTCTAACACTTACCAGACATGGTTCATCTCACTTTTCAGCAAGCTTTATTTAATCAGTGGATGCTGCTGAACTTTCAATTTACCTGGGCGGAAGAGCCCATGGAAATTGATGAGCAGCTTGATGAAGAGGAACCAATGGAGATTGACCTGAAAGAGGATGAGGAGGAGCCAATGGAGGTGGATTAGATAGGGAAGGAGATAAAGAACTGGATGAGGAGCATTTTCTGGTGAGCATGTGTATTCTTACATGGTTGAAGAGAAAGCTGTTTGTGCTCAAACATAGTTTCTCTCTTCTGTCTTTACTGTTTAATAGGCCACTCCTTTGTGTTCTAGATATGTTCTTTAGTGTAGGCACCACTTAGTATTAGACATGTCTGTATGACGGGGGGAAGAAAAAGAGAGAAGGGGGAGAGATAGAGGAGAAAAAAGAATGTGAGGAGACAGAGTTGTAGGAAGAACTCAAGCAAAGAAGAAAGATAACTAGAGAAACGGAGAGAATGAGATGGATTTGAGAGAGGAGGGAGAGATACGAGAAATGAAGTGGGGAGAGAAAGAAATGGGGTGAGAGAAAAGGAGAGCAAAAGAATCAGGAAAAAGGGGAGGAAAAAGAATGGATCTCGATAAAAAGAATAATTAGAAAAGGGAGGGATAGAGACACATGAGAGAGAGAGAGAGAGAGCACAGTGTTTAGAGATGAGGGATCAGGACTGTTCTACACCAAACTGAAGTTCTTTATGTTCTAGATAACAGTGGATTTTTTATACTGACTTTTCTCCCACTCTTTACAGATACATCCAGATCCCTCTGACCCAACAACAGCTACCACCACCACCTCCCTGTCTCTACTAGGACTACAGCACAGCACCCAACATACAACAGGATAGAACAGAGGAACCGTAAGTTATTAAAGTATAAACTGAAATGACTGAAATGATAAACGTCTACTATCTGGATAATCTGACCATTAAATATTTAAGTTCAACTTTAAACCTAAACATTCAAGTCAGATTCAATATTACACACAGTAACTGACTTTCATTCATGTTTCTCTCTCTCTCTCTCTCTCTCTCTCCCCCTCTCTAGCTGGTTTTGATGCCCATGTATTTGGGGCTCCCAGGTTTCCAGTGTAGTGACTCCCTGACACAGCAGCTGCAGGAGGAGCAGTCCACTACATATGATGCTGGGGACGCAGCAGGCCCACTGCAGTGATGGGTCGTGTTACTGTGACAGGCGAATGGGGGCTTGTCCCTCCAGGGCTAATGCTAAAGGCTACAACTGCCTCTAAACTAGCTGTTAACTTGCTAGCTAACTAACTTCCACAGTGGATTTGGAAGTTTTCCAGCCCTTTATTGCTCACAGTGCTACTAGTGATTTGAGTCCCAGCTGAGGTACGACAAAACTCCCACTCACCATGTACTGAAAAAAGAAGCTGAGATTGGATCTTTACACTGATACGTAATATGTCTACAAGAGCTCCTAATGCAGATATGATTTCTGTGTAAGCTAGTTTTGTGTAAGTCCAGTGAACTTTCAGCCAGAAGAACTGATGTTAGATCTTAGAGTTTAAGGAGTTGAAGTTGTTGGTGAGGGATGTGACAGTCTTACCTGCCAACCCTCATCATTTATCCACATTTGGCTACTTACCATAACTCTCATTAACCGTCTACACCCATAACACACATCTGCAGATGGAGTTCTACAGCTGTGCAGCCCCTGTTACTTCTCCTCTAATCTGTTTTTACTTGTTCTTCTTGATCTTCACTGTGCTGTATCTGTGTTGGTGCAGTGTATAGGTGTGACCTGTTGGGTGCAGAGGTGCTTCAGGGTGACTGGACCACAGTGCTTGCCGTTAATGACGCTCAAATGAGCTGAGGTTCAGGCTGACTGGGGTTCAGGACCTGCTAAAGGATGGAGACAGAGAGGACGTACTAGCTCACCTCAGAGATTTGCTATCCGGTGTCGACCCGAGGAGGATGGGTTCCCCTTTTGAGTCTTGTTTCCTCTCGAGGTTTCTTCCTCTTGCTCTGAGGGAGTTTTTCCTCGCCACTGTCGCCCTTGGCTTGCTCATTGGGGGCTTGGACCCGGATTCTCTGTAGAGCTGCTTTGGAACAACATCTGCTATAAAAGCCCCTGTATAAATAAAGCTTGCCTTAATTCAGAACATCCACATCTGTCATTCAGATCTTTTACATGTGTTTAAAAGTGAGCAGAGGTGACAAAAGTATACATGTAATGTAAAAGAACCTGTAGTATAGCAAAAAAGTTTAAAGTATGACAGTTTTTACTCAAATAGAAGTATTAAAATACTAAATAAAATATAAACATACAGTAAAAGTATCTCTTTAAAATTAATTTCCAGTTAATTTTTAACCATGAAATATTTGAGGGTTCAGTGTCTATGAAAGTGAGCATATGTAGTGATTTATACCAAGACCTCCTGCATCATCCAGAATGTGGAACTGACATTATTGGAAGAGGATATGACAGTTACAGAGGTTTGCTTTGGTATCTTTACTAAGCTCAAGCAGCGTTTATAGTAAAGCAGTGATGTACCAGATGATACCATGTTCAAATTTACACAGTCAGACTGAATTTCTTGAGACTGTATGTAGCTTCTTAGTCAAATTTCCATTCCATCTTACAAAGTCACATGGACACGCAGCACCAGTCCAGTCGTCTGAACATGACTGCTTTACCATTTAAGGTGGAACAGGAATGAAAGCTACCTTAAAATCTCTGAATCCACTTTAAAAGTCCCAGTAGAGATCAGTAGAGACAGGGGTCACTGGTTTAACCCCTGCATTACAGGTATAAAGTCGAGGGTAACATTTGTGGAGAGGTCTGGTGTTTATGTATGGGAGTTTACACATCAACTCACAGTAGGCGGACTAAAACACTACCGGCTATTCGGGAATTCTCGGCTCTCCTGATCACCCACTCTGGCACTAAATAGAATTGCCTGATTAAAAACACTTTAATAAAGAGATTAAAATAAATAGATTGCTCAGTCTAAAGTAATGAGTCTGTTTGGAGCATGTAGTGAGTAACAAGTGGATATTTTGTATTTTGGAATATAGTGAGTAGTTAAAGTAAAAGTAAAAAAAAAAACTTAGGTAAGAAAAACACAAAGGGAAAGTCACAGGTCAGTGACTACTTACAGTGTTCATTCTGCCCATCTGTCTGTTGAAGAGCAGCTGAGGAAAGGTGCTACCCTGAATCTATATGGCTGATAATTAATGAACATATCAGATATGACTATATTGATCAGGTGAGATTATTTAAAGGGTATTTAAAGGTATTTTAAATGCATGTCACATTTCTAGGTTATTCCCCCGTTCTTGCCGCTCCTCCTCCCCAGAGTGCACTGTTCTGTGACGTCACGGCCACGTGTCCCCCTTCAACTAATCCTTTTACTCCGTCACATTTGTCATCCTGGAATTCTAACTGTTCCCACCTGCATCTGATTGTCTCTGTTTGTATGTACATGCATGGAAGAATGGCAGAGGCTCCCCAAAACCCAAAAACTTGTTGCATCATTCCCAAGAAAAGTCATGACTGTACTAGCTGTACTGGCATTTTTCTTATCATCTTCAGCTTTTCAGCTGTTCTGGTTTTCTATGTAGTGACCTGAAGATTTCACATTGCTGTATAGCCCTCATTAGGAAGTCTATTCAAATAATTCCAGGAGAATCAGGATTCTGTTTGTGTTTACTTGAATAGTTTACTTGTAAAACTGCAACAAACACAAAATAACCCTCACTTTACAGCTGTCAATAAACATTTGACACATATTACACTAAATGAATGAGAATGCTAACATAAACATAACATAGATTAGCATTACCAGTATTAAAAACTAAATCAAACTATAGATGTATCTTTACATCAATATAGTTTTGATTAGCAAATCTACTTACAGACAATGTGCTTAACAAGCCTTGTAATGAGAGATGGAACAAGATTGTGGAGACATCTCAGGTTGACTGAGGGATGGCAATCAAAATGGACTCTACTGCCTGCTTTTCCTATACATATACACTAGGCTGCCAGAAGGTGGCACCGACAACCTTGTAAAGTCCATAGGGAACAGAACATCCCCGCCTGGGGTAGCATATGATGCCCCATATGATTCTTACTAAGGAAAAGAGTCCTCAGGAGATAGTAGGAGAACTACTTCTGTCACAGGTCTGGTGTAGACCTTAGGTGTGCCATCCTTAAGCACTTAAAAAAAAAACTTTTCTCACCATCCCATCTCGGCTGGGAATGGCTGCTGTGATGACTCGTTCCTATTTGCTTGAGCATCTTTCATTAACACTACATCCCCTTGCTTGAGAGTAGGCCTCTTGTCCATCCATTTTTGTCGGCTCTGCAAAGTGCTTAGGTACTCTCGACGCCATCTACCCCAAAAGGTGTCTGCCAAGCTTTGGACTTGTTTCCATTCTGCCCTAAGAAGCTCCCCTTGCCCAAAGTTTGTAGGTGGAGGTGGGAGTGATCCAGTCTTCAGTCTCAGTGTGAGGAGCATGAGAGGAGTGAGGATGGCAGGTGCTTCAGGGTCAAAAGACACAGGAATAAGAGGCCTTGCGTTCATAATGGCACTGACTCTAGCCATGAGAGTTGTCAAGACTTTGTGGGTCAGGTGTGACTTGCTTTCAAGAAACATGCAGTCTAGAATGTGGCGGGCAATCCCAATCATTCGCTCCCATGCACTGGACTGAGAGAAGGAACGGGCAATGTGGATTAAGTGTGCTAGTGCTTTGATTAGTCTCTGCAAGCTGATAAGGACACTAATGTCTTATGGACAGAAATAAGTTATAGTTATATATATAATTTATATAATAAGTTCTCAGGTTTGGTGAAAAGTACTCGCTCAATGGCCTCAGGTGCACCATAGGTCTCTTCCAGCCTATCCCAAGCCATCACAAGTCCAGCTGAAAGATCTCTGATGTTGGCTGCCTTTATTTGCTGAACTTGCTCTGCAGATTCTCTGCCAAGCCACTTGTTGAGAAGGCTGATCTGTTGCTGCACTAAGGTCTAGTCCACTGATTGCATTCTCAAAGGATGATTTCCAAGCCCAATAGTTTTCTGGCTTATCATCAAAGATTGTTAGACCTGTTTGCACAAGCTGATTACGAGCCAAACACTTTGCAAGATCTTGAGTGGTGGGGGTAATGCCATACTCTGACCCATGTGGAGTCCTGCTGAATGCTCCTTGTAGATGAGTGGGAGAGTGATGTTGAGTGTAGGGTTTTCTGCAGTTTCTTTGCTGAGTTGAGTCGTTTCCAGATGTGTCTCAGAGATATGATGAGTTAAAGTAGCCTCTGAAAGCCTGCAGTTGTACTTTATTCTGAAAGATGTACAAAAATTAAAAACCTATCTATATCTCTGTTCAGCTGTAGCTTCTAACCCATTATGCAGTACATGCGGGTGCACAAAATGGGCAAGGAAGATTGTTTTGTAAGAATTGGCGTGGGTGCCAGCCTTACCCCTGCCACTAGGGGGCAGCAGCAAACCAGCAATCAATCCTAACACCCTGCACCTGCTGAATGAGCTTTATATACACCTCAGGAAGCGGTCTGAGTTGCTGGTTCTTTGCTACACCGCGTGTGTGTAAGGTCCTGGCTGGTAATGGTAGAGGGTTACGAGTTTTGGCGCTCACTCTTGCTGGAAGGCTTCTCCTTTGATTCTTCTCCTTTCATAAAAAATAAATAATTAAATAAATAAATAAACAAACACAAAAAATCTTTCCTCCTTTCTGCTTAGGGCTGTGAGGTCTTGCCCTCCCCCTCATCCCTGTGTACACTCCTCAGAGGGGTTAAGGGTTTTCTCACCTCTCTCTCTCTCTCTTTGTTTCTCTGGCTTTTTCTCTTCTAAATAGTGGAGGGTTTTGAGTAAAAGGGGAGAACTGTTGTTTTCTCTTTTTGTTTGGTTTATTTAACTAGGTTTTCCATCCCTGTCCAGGGAGCCACCTCTTTGTTTGTACTAGGAGGTTTAGGAGGTAGTCTCTCCTGGCCTACTTTGGGCTGTACTGATAATTAAATATATCAAAGACCCTTTTACAATGACTACTTTGTCGGCCCTGCAACAGACAGTTGTAGGGAAAGTTTTAACAAAACTTTGTTGAGGCTATACGTTACATCTGTAAAAGAGTTAAATTGCTGACGGTGGTCTTTACACACAGCATCCATCACCCGTGTGTGCCTTAAATTTATTTATTTATTCCCCAGACAGTGTACGGTTTTCTCGCACCATGTTCTGATTTTGCTGCACTATTTCCTGACTTTTCTTCTGTTAGTATAAGGGTATGCTCGGTTAGTTTCTTTATATTTTAAAATCTCTTCTCACCACTTCCAAGGTCCTCAATTTCACTAGAAGAGAGAAAGTACCGCTTACTCGATGACCGATCGTCCTTCTGATTTTGCTCCCAAGTATTCTCTATCAATGTCTCTCAGGTCATTCAGTATTGTGTTTAGACCAACATTAACTGGTCTGGTGTCCAGTGTTTCATCCACCTTTTCTGTAAAGCTGTTTCCATTTCATGTATCCAGCAACTAGTTTCCAAATTTGTAAAAAAAAATTCAAACACTGTACTCACCCACTGCAACCATAGATTTGCCCAGTTTATTCTAATAATCCGATGATTATTTGTAGATTATGTAACAAACGTAAGATTACTTTGAACATTAACTACAAATAAATGAAATTAATAATAATAAAATGAGAGAAATTACCAAGTTGTGACCAATCACTCAGTGCTTGTAATAGCTAGGATTGCAGCTCAGATGCACCTAGACCAAGGAAAAACCTGTTAGTGTATATATCATACACCTTGTGTGACACAATGATTTATGACCCCTCGGTGGTAGGGTTGTTTGATTGACAGGTTGAGTTGCTTGACAAGCTAGCTGTCTTGTCAGCATGTCGATACGCCACACCCCCACTGTTGAGTGTGTCAGGAACCCGCTTTGGTGTGTGTGTGTGTGTGTGTGTGTGTGTGTGTGTGTGGCTTTTAAGCACATTCTCAGTGTTTTCGTGCGACTAACTCTGTAACAATGTCTAGGTCTAGTGTAGATCTGACGTCTCTTAGAAACTCTACAGCAACTCTTGATTCTAGTGGTTCTGTTAATAATCAGTATTTTGCTCCAGGGAAGAGACGGTATTATAGGTCTCGAACACTTTAATGAGATTAAGATCAACCTCTTTAATTCTCTGGTTTAAGACGTTTCTGGGGAGTGTCAGACGGAATCACTGCCCACACGTTGTGTGTGTTAAAAGGATCGTCGTCCATACCCAGTGCGTACAACGAGACATTACCCTGCATTCAAGACACCATGTTTTGGGATTTTCCTCCAGCAGGTCACCCTGGTACTCATGGGTGTGTGTGGAATAGAGCGGCCGACAACGGTTTTGTTGAAGATTATCGGGTACCAGGCTTTGATTATGACCTGCCCAACACAGGACCCGTCGTTGTGAATTACAGCCATGATGAACCAGCAGTATCGCAGCCATCAGGGTTTTTATTTTTTAACAAACTTATTTTTTCTGTAACATGTTTGTTTGGTACGGTAGACATTGCTATATTTAGAATAGCAAAAGCTTCTAGGAACTCAGCCCACCCCCGGAGTCTACGAGCGTCACTAACCTGGTGTGGTGCTGTGATACTTTTTACCAAATCCAGAATATGTGAACCTGAGACCGCTCAGCCGTTTAAAACAAATTCTCCCAATTCATTCTAAGACACGTCTTTTGATTTAGACATTTTATCTAGAACATACTCGACATTCTTCTTGCTTCGTGAGGGTACATTTCTAAGAACATCAGTGATTGCATCATTTCCACCATCAGGCTCAGCATTTGTCGCTGTATTAACATTACTTGTGGGCGGCAATGATGGTGTTAAAGCATTGGTTTCCATTTCACCCTGTTTGACGATGGTTAAATATCTCTGCAAAACAGAGGCGTAAAGCTTGGCCTTCTCATGAGCATCAAGATTGTTCCTGCCTAAAATATTTCATATAGACACATCCAAGTCATTTTCCACCACTTGTCTGATAGACCCCGGTGAATGATCATTCCTCAGCTTATCCAGCTGGTGTTGTGGTACCAAAAACATATTTTTTCGGCATACTCCATACTTTCAGTTTATTTGGTTATCAAACTCGTTATGAAAGGCAAGGCCATGCTCAATAAAGGTAGAAGAATACCACCTCCTTTCTGATTAATAACTTTTTTTTTTTTCGTAAAACAGCGACCTTTCTATCTGCAAAAAATGTTATTTCAGACGACTTCTTCTTTAGTGACCGTTACTGTTTTGTTGTGAGAGGTATGGTACCATTAAGCACGTTAAAGGCTCTCTCACACAGGGTTAAGATGAGTTCATTAGACGCCGTTTGTAAAATAACGCAGCTCTGTGCTGGTTTGGCTTTAAATAGAAGTTTAAGAAGCGACAGGTTTCTATATAGTCTGTCAGACATATCGACCTATCTGTGTTTTTTAATCTAAATAACAGGTCGGTTTGAAAGCAGATCAGTTCTGAGGCAAAAGTCTTCAGGAGTCTTTGCTTTATAATCGATCATGAGAACCAAATGGTTCGTTTTCCTTGAAAAAACAAATTCTGTATTAGTTAAATGACACTTACGTTTCAGTGATGTACATACTGCGTAAACGCCTTCTCAACCTCGGCGTTATTGCTAGCATCTTTCATTACATCATCAATAATCAATATATTAGTTCTGTTAGATGGTAGAAGTGCATCATCGTTTAATGTTGTTGGGATCCCCTGAACAAAATTAATGTTTCTTATTTTTAACATATCATCGTAAAGCGGTTGCCAGCAGTCATAAATGTACTGTTTTCTATTTTCTTGGAAACCATCTCATCAGTACGTTCAATTAAATGTTTTACAAAAAATGTTTCCCCAGAATTTGACGGACCACTTATTACACAAGGAAAAGGATGTTGTAATCTAAAATCAAAACTACTAATCTCGTGCATCGCGCGATAATCTTCGAAATGTTTAGTGTCCATAAGGAAGTGTTGAAAAATCAGACAACAGGACCCGTTTGTTATATAATACTTTAAAGCGCTGCAGCGTGAGCTTCTTTTTTTTTCGTACGATGCCGTCTGCACGAGCCAGAATGTGTCGACTACTGTTTTGATTTACCAAGTAATGGTCAACAAGATCGATCAGTGTGTCGAGTCTAACAACTTTAGAATTTTCCGAATTTAGTGTAATACCCTTAGCCTTCATACACGTTTTACCAGCAGCTGTGCGATAACCGTATGTCTTAGGACCTCCCGAGCAGAACTCTGTAATGTAATCGTCACCGCCAATCTCATCTGTTAAATCGCCTAAGTAGGGCCCCAGAGGTGGTTCCCAGTCACCATCGCGAGAAACAAAAATAACACTGTCAGTGTCTCTGTACAGCAGTCTATCGCCCAGTCTATCCATCAGATCATACAATTCTAATCGCGCATGTGCGGTAGTAAAGGCTCCGAGAAAGACATTAACGTCACCTGCCGGGCAATGGTCCCTGTCGGAATAACACCATTGGATCAATGCTGTAGTATCAGAGACAAATAAAGTGTTTGACGTCGTATCCATTGGCAACGATATGTTGTGAAAACTGTTCAGGGTCTGTCAACAACTCGGACACAGGCTCAGTTTTCCCTCATTGAAAAACGACCCCACAAACTGTTTAACAACAATTTAATAGAACTGCGTGCTGGGTTAAGACATCATGTCAGGATTCAGCTGAATCTTTTCCTTTTCAAAATAATCCCTGATGTATTCAGCCTTCCCCTCCTCTGTAACAGCTTGTGCTGGGTAACCACTTGCTTCCTGTTTATACTGTAAAAATGTCTTTACGTACTCACAGAACAGCGTCTCTGAACTGTCTGGAAAATGCCACACCTTGTGGATTTTGGCTAACACATAGCCCTTCTCAACGGCCTTCAGCAATTCAATACTAACCCAAGTCCCCGTGATGGATCTGTCTTCATTATCATGAACACACTGTGTGGCTTGATTCTATGACTCGGCGCATGTACGACAGAGTGGGAACATTAATTTACCATTACAACGGGCTGGTAAAACAGGGTGTAGGAGCTTTCTAGGTGGATACACGGTTGCCTTAACAAGTCTGTAGTATTCCTCAAGAGGTCCGAAATTTTTGAAAATGACTTTTGGATGACCTACCGGGTATTTCTTCCTGGCCTGACAGAATGGACACAAACTGGTAAAGCCCAAGTATCTGATTTCTCACTCTCACTAGCCTTGTGGTACAGCTTGTATACGTTGGTTCTACCCCCAAAAAGTGCATCTCTCAGTTTCAATCTTTCAGGCTGTTAGTACGTAGACATAAATGTCAACATCCAGATCAAACCTCTTAGCATTAGCCCACTGACATTCCCACACAACCTCAACCTCCAGACCATATGCACGAACAAGTTCCTCCACCTTGATATCAAACTACCTTCGTAATTCTCCATACGACGCCTTCGACATTGGATGGACATGATTGTGATCTGTAACGACATTCATGACCATGATGCACACATCCGTTAAACCCGTAATAACCATCCACATGGTACACACCAAACTTCATCTCGCCATGGGTTAGGGTGTGGTGAACGTCCACATCTCTTGTGCTTTTAACAAACTCAAGCCATTCAATAGAAACATTTGGGAAAAGTCTTGTTGTTTTACGCACACGTTGTGTCAGTGCTAGTGTGTCTTTTGGAAGAAAATGTCTTGTACACGGCCATGCAACACGATGCTAAAGTTGTAGAATTAAACGGGTCCTATTTTGTAGACTGGATGAACTCATGATACTTAATGCACACCTCTCGTAGTAAAACATCGTTCCTACCATGAACTTACAACTCCTTTTTGAAATCAAACACGCCACCAGAGACAGTGTTGTACCATTCGGCAAACTGCTTTCTGTCTTTGTCGTTCATTGTGTCGTAGCCATAAACTCTTGGCGGGTACGGGCCTACGTAATTTTCATTTTGTTTTAGATTAAACTTGTGTGGAAAGTGTCCTTTCTCTGAACATGTTCAATTTAATGCTGACGCAGCCTTGGCTAAACGCATCAGGATAAATGAATGAGTCGATGTAGCGCTGTTTGTACACCTCGTCATACATGGAGATCAGTCTACATGGCAATCCCCACTTTAGAAAAATATTCCAATAGCAAGAAATTGTCAAAACCGGCCGCATTGTGAGCCAACCATGTGTAACCCTGATATTTGGGACGTCTAAACTCTTTGACAAGTCGTGCGATGCAGTCCGACCCTTCTGCTGTGAACTCTCTACCATCATACGTAACTGCACAGACAAAATTTGCTTCATTCACATCTCAAAGTCAGAAAATGTGTATGATGTGCTGGGTTCTTTTAATTTGACTGGTTGTATGTAACATTCATGTACGGTATCCGACACTACTTCGTCATCGCAATGAACACAACGCCCAGACAGGCGTCTGTGGGGTTTTGGCTTGGTTAAACTAACATGATAACGACGCCCACATTTTTACAATAATTGGTCAGATCGCATGAGGAAGCCATCACTCCTGTAGTCGGCTGTTGTTTCTGTTTTTTATGCTGTTCATAACAGTAGTCAGACTTGCAGTAGCACAAGCAGTCGTTGCAATATTTGACATGCTGGGGTTTCGTGTGACACAAAATGTCTCGACACACATTGCAACAACATTTACAGCTATGATCCATTGCTGATGTATACCCCTTATAGCAAAACTCAAACATACGGCACACCCATGAACACTTTCAAGTTTTTTACCATGTAATAATGACCATCATGGAGGAACAGAAACACTGTATTGGCATGTGGTTTGTCATGTGTTTGATGCTTTTCTAAACTTCCTGAACTACTCTTGTGGAACACAACTATTTTAACACCAAACTTGTTTTCGAATTGAGCAACATCATTACCCGACTCTGTGATCACGTGTGTAGCCAGCGCGCGTCTGTATCTGATCAGCTATAGCTTCTAACACATTGAGGTACATGCGGGTTCAGAAAATGGGCGAGGCAGACAGCAAAACACAGGTTGTTTGAGATGTTTGTCGGGCAAAAAAGATTTAACCTGTTCTTATTGATGACCTGATCGTGTCACACAGCTTAAGCCGAACACCGTCATTTTTACTCATAGCTATGGTGACTGCCAATATCAAATTTTTGTCTGTTAACACCCTTGTTGCTCTGCATAACCCTTTCAATAGCATATGAAAATCTGTCAATGCTATAACCATCTCTTGAAGACAAGACAACGTTTACATCGGATGTTAAACTATCGCCTCTTAGTGTAACCTCAATAACGCTACCTTCGCCAGCCAACACCCTGGAGAATGAAACAATGTCTGACAGTACATTATGCACATAGGTTGCATATGAGGCCATGTCTGTGGTCGGTGCCTCACGAAAATTCAACGTCTTGTGTAGCACAATGCTGTTAAACCTACTTCTTGGCACTACGGTATAACCATCTACAATGCCACCACATCTCACCAATTCCGCTATGTCGCTATCAGACAAACCAAAGTTAGGAGTTGTTGGGTTGAGTGATGGTGATCTATGTGACTGTACACCAGCTCCTGTCTGTTCTGTGTTTGTATGTTGCGTGTGTGCTAAATCTATGGGCAACTCATCATATCTGCGACTATATAACTATTTTGGTTGTACTAATGAGATGGTTTATTGAATGAGTTAGTAAGTAAAATATATCAAACCTAACAACACCTACGTTGTTGAAGAACCAGCAACATCCAGTTCTGAAGAAAGTTTTAACTCTAACACTTTGTTGAGGCTATACAGTGGGGAGAACAAGTATTTGATACACTGCTGATTTTTCAGGTTTTCCCACTTGCAAAGCATGTAGAAGACTGTAATTTTTATCATAGGTACTCTGCAACTGTGAGTGATGGAATCTAAAACAAAAATCCAGAAAAATACATTGTATGATTTTTAAATAATTAATTTCCATTTTATTGTGGGAAATAAGTATTTGATACACCAGAAAAAGAAACTTAATATTTGGTACAGAAACCTTTGTTTGCAATTACAGAGATGAGACGTTTCCTGTAGTTCTTGACAAGGTTTGCACACACTGCAGCAGGGATTTTGGCCCACTCCTCCATACAGATCTCCTCCAGAGCCTTCAGGTTTCGTGGCTGTCGCTGGGCCACACGGACTTTAAGCTCCCTCCAAAGATTTTCTATTGGATTCAGGTCTGGAGACTGGCTAGGCCACTCCAGGACCTTAAGATGTTTCCTACGGAGCCACTCTTTAGTTGCCCTGGCTGTGTGTTTTGGGTCATTATCATGCTGGAAGACCCAGCCGCGACCAATCTTCAGTGCTCTTACTGAGGGAAGGAGGTTGTTGGCCAAAATCTCACGATACATGGCCCCATCCATCCTTCCCACAATACGGTGCAGTCGTCCTGTCCCCTTTGCAGAAAAGCATCCCCAAAGAATGATGTTTCCACCGCCATGCTTCACGGTTGGGATGGTGTTCTTGGGGTTGTACTCATCATTCTTCTTCCTCCAAACATGACGAGTGGAGTTTAAACCAAAAAGTTCTATTTTTGTCTCATCAGACCACATGACCTTCTCCCATTCCTCCTCTGGATCATTCAGATGGTCATTTGCAAACTTCAGACGGGCTTTGACATGCGTTGGCTTGAGGAAGGGCACCTTGCGTGCACTGCAGGATTTTAATCCTTGACGGCGTAGAGTGTTACTGATTGTTTTCTTTGAGACTGTGGTCCCAGCTCTATTCAGGTCATTGACCAGGTCCTGCCGTGTAATTCTGGGCTCATTCCTCACCTTCCTCAAGATCATTGATGCTCCACGAGGTGAGATCTTGCATGGCGCCCCAGACCGAGGGAGATTATCCGTTATTTTGCATTTCTTCCATTTTCTAATAATTGCACCAACAGTTGTTGCCTTCTCACCAAGCTGCTTGCCTATTGTCCTGTAGCCCATCCCAGCCTTGTGCAGGTCTACAATTTTATCCCTGATGTCCTTACAAAGCTATCTGGTCTTGGGCATTGTGGAGATGCTGGAGTCTGACTGATTGAGTGTGTGGACAGGCGTCTTTTATACAGGTAACGAGTTCAAACAGGTGCAGTTAATACAGGTAATGAGTGGAGAACAGGAGGGCTTCTTAAAGAAGAAGTAACATGTCTGTGAGAGCCAAAATTCTTACTGGTTGATAGATGATCAAATACTTATTTCCCACAATAAAATGGAAATTAATTATTTAAAAATCATACAATGTATTTTTCTGGATTTTTGTTTTAGATTCCATCACTCACAGTTGCAGAGTACCTATGATAAAAATTAGTCTTCTACATGCTTTGCAAGTGGGAAAACCTGAAAAATCAGCAGTGTATCAAATACTTGTTCTCCCCACTGTATATCACACTTGTGAAAGAATTCAACTGCAGTTCCTGTTCTTTACACTTGGTGTCTAGCACTCGCATCAGGTTAAATATTTGATCACTCTGTGTACGACTTGCATGCACAAATTTCTGATACTGCTGATTCTGTTGCGCTAATTTTTGAATTAGTTCGGTTAGTGTATAGACATGCTCGGTTAATTTCTTTATAGTGTTTTTAGACCTACGTTCAAGAGCCCCTTGTCTACATTTCTCAATGGTGTTTTTAACAATCTCTTGTCTCAACAAAAGTCTAGGATCCTCAATTTCGCCAGAAAGGTAAGGGCCGCTTACTTGTTTTTCATGTTCCTGATTTGCTCTCAAGTTTTCCCCATCAATGTCGCTCAGATCTTCCAGTAATGTACTCAGTCCAGCATCCAGTCCAGCTCCGGTATCCGCTGTTTCAGGCACCTTTTCTGTAAAACTGTTTTCATTCCACGTATGCAACAACTCATCGGTCCATCCAGCAGTGTCCAGGTCTGTGTCCCCCTTTACGGCGTTCACAGCATGGTCATGCACACAATCAGTACAATATAGCAAATAGACACATGCCTGATGATTCACGGTTATCCCCAAACGTATGGAGTCCTTTGTGTGAAACTGGTTTATCATATGCACTCGAGCAAGTGGATTTTCGTAATCCGTTGTATTTGCAACTCCTGTAACAACATGGGTTGAGGGATTACTTTGATTAACATCAACAACTACATAATTTTAATAAATGACAAAAATAATAATAAAATATGAAAGAATTTACCAACTTGTGATAATCCTTCAATGCTCCTAATAGCAAGAATAGTTTCAAGCTCAGAGCAATCAATGTTTATTTGTATAGTGCTTTTTACAACCAACATTGTCTCAAAGCAGCTTTGCAGAAAATCAGTTTGTTATATAGAAAAAAAAACCCCACAAAGTTAATGTACAGACATTTGAGGGGGGGGGAACTGGGTCCATGCCCCCTTGAGCAAGCCAGAGGCAACAGTGGCGAGGAAAAACTCCTGTGAGGAGGAAGAAACCTCGAGAGGAACCAGGCTCAAGGGCGGAACCCAACCTGCTTAGTCTGATTAGTCCAGGAGGGAGTTCATGATCAGAGCCAGACTCAGGTCAGTGTAAAGGTTATGGTCATGCCAGGCGATGAAACAGGGCAGGAGACCCATGGTGGTGCTGATGCTCAGGTGCCTGGGGGTTCTGATGTGATCAGTCCGGAGAAATTCTAGTGCTTAACTAAGAAGAGGAGAGAAAGAAGGAAGGAGAGAGAGAGAGACAGAGAGTGATTAAGAGGATTAAGGATTTAGAGGTAGATATTAAGTTGTTGGATTGCGTGTGCCTCAGTGTTGTCCATCAGCGTCGATCCACTGAGAGAGAGACAGACAGAGAGAGAGGCTGAGACTGAGAGAAAGAGACAGAGAGACTGAGAGAGAGAGACGTTTAACACCTTTAATCAAACAAAGTTAAAACAACAAAATGTGATTATCATTTCCAACCAGGATAAAACCGAAGAACACAGTGAAACACAGGGAGTGCAGCTCACACATTCAGAACAAAACCCCCATCATCATTTGGTTCACAAAGCAGACCCCCGGCCCCCCACACTGCAAAGAAAAGCTCCACGTCATTCACAAGGGTGTAATACATAAACTCAACACGGAGTCTCCTCTTCACAAAGCCCCTAACCATCAGTACAGGGTCAGTACCTCCATAACCCTTAATCCGGTTCTTCCTGGAGCACCAGATAGCCAGCTTTGCAGCACCATACAAAAAGTTTAAAAGCACAACCTTCTCTTTCCTCTAGACAGAGTACTTAGGACCATATATAAACAGGCTATGATCATAGGAGCCTAGGAACCTCACACCCCAGTCCCTTACCAGAGCTAGAACCGGCCCCAACCGTGCACACTGGAGGAAGGTGTGAAACACTGTCTCAGGTGCTCCACAGAAGGGACAGCCCTCCCCGATTAAAGGATCGATCTGTGCTACGTGTCTGTTTGTGGCTAAGATCCCATGTATAATCCTCCACTGGAGGTCACCCACCCTCTTTTCTATGGGGCGCTTATACAGGGACTGCCAGCTACCTTTAGGCAACGAGTCGGTCCGAACAACCCCCGTCCACTTAGTCTCTCTCACATCCCTCAGGCTGTGAACATTCGGGACTTTAACACATGCCTGATACAGAGCACGTTTAGACAGAGAACTGAAATGTCCGAGAGTCAACGTCCTGGAGGTCAAGAGCTTCCCCTGGTCCTCCTGCCAATCCTCCAGGTCCACATCCAGAACCAGCTCCGGGAAAACCAGCTGTTCACGGTGGCATTGTTCCACCGGATTCGCGTCCAGGAAACCATTTACAGAGGAGGACAGATCTGACCATACCCAGTTCAGCACCTGTAACGCCAGACGCACTGACCTCAGCCCAGCCATCTCCGCCAGCTGTTCAGCCACCACCCAGGCCATGCCCCTCCGTAGGTGATGGATCTTGGAGATGCCACGCTCCAGCAGGCTCACCCTCAAAGTACCTGAGATCCGGTCCAGCGATGGAAAAGCAGGGTTAAAAAACAGTGGCTCATCAAAAACCCATGTGGATGGAGCAGACCCGGCCACCTTGGATGACAGGAACAGTTGCCACGCCTCCACAGCTGCCAAGTAAAAGGACGTTAGACCTCCCAAATCCACCCCCGCCAGCCGGAGAGTGAACAAGTGTCTGTGTAGGCCCAGTCTGCCAGCAGCCCTCAGGAGAGCACAAGCAACGTTGATCCATTTGTGCCAACTTAGCACGGACCTTCTCTACTACACCCTCCCAGTTCCTCTCCTTGACCTTGTCAGTGTCCAGCCACACACCCAACACCTTCAGACCAGTCCTACTCCACTGGACACCGCCGGGTAGAGAGGGCAGCTTGTGACCACTGCTCCAGGAGCCACACCACAGAGCTTCTGTCTTAGCCCAGTTCAATTTAGCAGAAGTGGCCCTACTGTAAACATGCAATGCCTCTTTTAGGGACTCAACATCCTGCTCACCACGTATGACCACTGTGCTGTCATCAGCATAGGCGGGCACCTGAACTAAACTGGCGCCAATCTGCAGACCAGACAGTCTCTTCCTCAGCAGACACAGACGAGGTTCTGCTGCCATACTATAAAGCTGCCCAGAGAGTGGGCACCCCTGTCTAATCCCCCTGCTAGCTAAGACAGGGAGACTCAACCCTCCCTCACCCTTATCAGACATGAAGCCCCTGTGTACAACAACCTAATCCAGGATATAAAACCATCCCCGAACCCAAAAGCCTTCAGAGCTGCGAAAAGGTAAGTGTGATCCACACAATCAAATGCCTTTTCCTGGTCCAGAGACAACGACCCAAACTCTGATCCAGTGGATTTGGCAAAGTCAAATAAATCTCTGATTTAAAAACAAGTTGTCATAAATGGATCTGGTCTGCACACAGTAGGACTGATCATCATTAATAATCAAACCCAAAAACACTTTTAGTCCGTTAGCAATGCACCGTGACAAGATCTTATAGTCCGCACATGGCAGTGACACGGGTCTCCAGTTCTTGAGGAGGCAGAGATCTCCCTTCTTCGTTAGAAGAGACAGAACCGCACGCTGACAGCTCTTTTGGAGCACACTTGCACCAAAGCTGGCCATCGAACATCGAAAAAGTCTCTTCCAATGATCCCCCAGAAGGCCTTGTAAAAGTCAATCGGCAAGCCGTCAACCCCAGGTGCCCGCCCGGAAGTGAGCTGGTAGACAGCCTTGGTGACCTCATCAAAAGACAGTGCAGCGTCCAGGTCCTGTCGATGCTGTCCATCCGACTGCGGTAGGTCATCCAGCAGTATCCTAGAACACTGCTGGTCCAGGGCGCCGGCTGTAAAAAAGTCCTGAGTAAAACCCAACAGCCAGTCTCTTCACCTCAGCAGGGTCTGTAGTAACCGTCCCATCTTCTTTGTAAACAGACACCAGAGTCTCATGTTTGGGAGAAGACTTTTCCAGATTAAAGAAATAAGCAGTCGGGGCATCCATGTCCTGGAACCTGGACCTCACTAGAGCTCCCTTCGCCTTCTCATGCAGGAGGTCACTTAGCTCCTGTAACTTCAGGGTTAGCTCTGCCCTCAACCCATGTACCTCTTGATTTATCAGAGTGTCATGAATCCCGGAAATTTCTTGCTCCAAGGTTGCGACCGCATTTCTCAGCCTAGAAGTTGAATAGGATGTGAAGTCCTGACAAAAGACTCTAATCTGTGCCTTCCCCACATCCCACCACTGCAAGAGGCTATCAAAATCTCCCTTCCTCTTAACCCATTCTCCCCAAAACAGCTTAAAATTATCACAAAAACGTCTATCTAATAAAAGTGACTTATTAAAATACCACAAACAACTTCTAGGAGTGTGACACGTAAAAGACAAGTCCACAGTACATAGGTGGTGATCCGAGAAGGAGGTGGGCTGAATACTGGACTGGCTGATCAGGTTTCGACCACTATTGGAAATATAAAATCTGTCTAGGCGTGCTGCAAAAACACCTCCTTCCACAACCTTCACCCAGGAGTACTGTCTCGCAGCAGGGTGTTTGTCCCTCCAAACATCCCTCAGATCGAAACCAGATAAAACATTGGCCAGAGTGAGAGCAGATTGTCGGTGAGGCTCTTCCCCATTTCTGTCCTTAACAGAAAGAGTGCTGTTCCAGTCTCCTCCTAGAACAACAGCCTCCTCCGAGGAGAGTGACTGCAACACCTGATCCAGTTTAAGAAATAGTTCACTTCTATCTGAGCCTCTATTAGGAGCATAGATATTAATAAAAACACACGCACGGCCATAGACACTCGCTCTAAGCATGAGCAAGCGTCCTGCTACCACCTCAGTAACAGATAAAACATAAGTCACATTAGAGGCCCGAGAGAGCAGAATACCCACCCCAGCACTGACATTAGTACCATGGCTAAGGAACACCTCCCCCCATAACCCCCAATCAGACACTGAGCTCTCATCACTGTGTGTCTCCTGTAAAAAAACACACGGCCATCCTCTTAAGATTGAACAGCTCAGAGAAGAGGGCCTGTTTACCCCTGTCTCTAAAACCATTTACGTTTAAAGACCCCACCCTGAAGACCCCCATAGAGAGAGGAGAGAGTAAAAGGAAACAGTAAAACAGAATGACAGACAGAGTAAGTAGGAAAGACTCTCTCTCTCTGTGTGCACAGTGCTCATAGCTTATCAGTGACACGTCGCACACCACCCTTCGGACCTATAACTTTCCTAACTGTAGTCATGTGCTTCTTCAAACGGTACCGCTTCTGTTTGGAGAGAACATCAAAGCCAAATCTCTTCTGTGCCACCTCCGCGGAGCACACAAACCCGTCCAGATCAGGGAAAAGCTTCTTGACATCAACGGGCTTACCTTTTAGTCTCATCTAAGAAGGTGTTAATCTGCTCAACCGAGTACAACATCTCTTCACTGTCCTGACTCTGCCCGACATCAGACCCCACATCCTCCACACTCCCCTCCAGAGACACAGCTACGCTCAGCTGAGACTCATTCAGCACCTCAGACTCCTGATCCTGAACACCACTAGCCTCACCATTCTCGCTGCCCACCCGAGCACCAGACCCACCGCCCACCCGAGCACCAGACCCACCGCCCACCCGAGCACCAGACCCACTGCCCACCCGAGCACCAGACCAACTCAAACCGCTTATGCCTGACGCTCCCGCATCGGAAACACCTCAGGCTGTCCGTGCTGGCGTACAGCATATACGAACTATTGCCGTAAGACACGCGGAACGAAGCTTTGAGTGTTTTATCGGCACTGTTAAGAAACATGAACACCTGCCGTCTAAAGGACAGGACGTGTCTGAGCGCGTCGTTCTTACAACCCAGCGGGATCAGCCTGACCTCACCCGCTAACCTCCCAAACCGACCCAGCTCTTTGGTAATCAACTCATCAGGGATGAAAGGAGGGACGTTGGAGATGGTGCCTCTCGTCGCCGGAGTAAATAAAGGAGAAACCGGCACAAGTCTCCAACACCCATATGATATGTACATCAAAAGACAAGCTGGTGTCAAAGATCACGCCTAGATTTCTCAGAGTGGAGCTAGGAGTAATAGCGTGGCCATCAATATTCAAGACAAATTAGGAGAGTTTGGTTCGCTCTGCGTTAGGGCCAAGTAGCATGATCTCAGTCTTGCTTGGATTAAGCTAAAGGAAATTCTTGGCCATCCAGTTTCTGATATTAGTGATGCAGTTTATTTAGGTTTAAGGCCTCGTTTGGTTTGGGCCAAGCGTTTTCCTCCTAATAATTTTCCTCTTTATTGGAGCCACACTATCAAGAGTTGACTGAGGAGTGGACTGCAGGAATTCAGTGGTACTTTCAAGCTCATCGAGGCCCAGCGGGGCAGGGACGTTTGAAAGATCTGGTAATCTATTTATAAGGGCATCTATAGTAGATGTTGTGATATTTCGTTTATATCAGTAGTGGGGCGGCATGTAGACATTGTGGTCTAGAACGATTTCATATATTATCAAGTAATGATCTGAGATGCAGTCACTCTGAGGGACTGTGTCTAAATTTTCTACCCTGATTCCTCGTGATAATACCAAATCTAAGGTATGGTTACAGCGGTGAGTATAACTAAACCCTGTTGGGTAGATTCATTTAGAGCTAGATATTGACCCTGTTTGGCCCACGTCTCAGTGAGATCATAACACAACAGATGCACCTAGACCAGAGGAAAAAAACCTGTTTAAACAAGACAATTGAAAAGCTATTTAAACCATCTAACAACAGAAATGTTTAAATTCTGTAAAACACACAACAGGGGTGAACCCAACCTTCAGTTCCTTACTAAGAGCCTGCTGTACATGTGGAGATGCTGATTTAAGAAGAAACTGAAGTGGGCTCTTATTTATTTCCAATGCTGTATATTGTGTCAGACATATCATTAGCAGGAGCTGTTAAGTCTTCAGTCTTTAAGACCACCAACAACCTCAGTTTAGTAGGGTGTGTCTAAACCTTTGACTGGTCCTGTAAATTGCGTAGGTCAAATGAGGTGAAAATGGCTAAGGAACAAGCTTCCTGGATGCATCTGCTTCCCAGCTGTAGAAAACAGCCTCCGTACCAACTCAAGAAAGTCCTTGCAGTGCATTCTCTTGACAGCTGGGTTTGGCGTGTAAGCATTAGAGTGCATGTGGTCTTTTACAGACTGTGCGTTTATGAGGCGTGCAAGAAACTTGCAAACCCCAGAAGGCAGCCTTCAACTGGTTGTGCCCCTGCTAGGGATTGGGCTATTGTAGCTCTCAGTCTGTGAAATTCATAATCGTGTACTTGTATAACATGAAAATAAAAGTGGACTTCCTCTGACCTTGGGATGCTGCTGTGGTCCAGGATTTTGGAGTCTAGAAAGAATGGGACGGGGGACATGATTAGCTTTCCAAAACTAAAGCCTGTGTGAAAAGTATTACAGGAACAACTGCTGAAAGAGAGTCGTAGACAGGAGTAGTTTAAATCCCAGAGAGAACTTCCGCCACCTCTTCCTGTCTCTTCGGGTGCATGCGTAAAAATCGCTTTAAGCTGTGCTCCACTTCCTTCAAAATATCAGCGGGGGGCTTAGGGTTGAGGGAAAAGACATTCTCCTAGCCCCGGAAGGTGATGGTGGTCTTAGTTTAGCATTGCTTTCTGAACAACACTCTGCTCACCCGTAGACCGTATTAACCCATAACTGCTAATCTCCACAAGCTGTGTGCAGTCGCTCAATCCAGACATCCATCACTCAGCATGGCCAAGAACTGTCTTCCTTAACCGTCAACAACGTGAGAGTGAGATGACAGCACGGACTGCAGACATGGCACTGCGTGATGGCTCTTCTATGGTTTCTGAGTGCTTTAAATATGGAACGCATCTATGGAAAACCAGCCAGTCCATCCATGTTGCATGTGATCATCTTTTAAATGCATATCATCGCTGTCCAATGAAAAACATGTATCTCCATTTTTGTAGATTTTTACTTTTATGCCTCATTTGATCACATGTGTTGCTTTTTACACTATATATAAATTTCATGATGGATGGACCAACAGAAATGGCCCCAAACTGCTTGGAGAGATGTCTGGTTCCATTGACTTGCATTGAAATTAAAGGAGGTTTTTGGCCTCTCCTGGAAAGTTGCCATTTTGGAGATACCTGTTTTTCTTTGGACAGTGACAATATGTATCAAGAGCGAAATCTGTGGTTTTTCAGTGCACAGAGCACATTAACTTTGTCTTGTGGACCAGCTTTGTACATACCACACAGGCCAGAAACTGGTGCCAAGGGTTTAGTAGACATTGAGTGACCAAGGCTACAGTTAAGCATAGCAAAGGTGGCTGAAGAACACAGGAAGGTAGAACTGGCTGCGGTTAATGTGGCCTGATATGTGGTCTGTTGAGTAGTATGATAGTATGTTAGTAATGGGGAGGTTACATGGAGCTGTGGCAGTCCATTATAGTCCAAGCACATTGTCCTAAATTAGGAACTGCTCTTCGATCACTGTGTGATACCAAGGACAGATGCTCCTTGTCAGCACAAGGGTTGCAAAGCTTGATCTGCAGTCAATTGGAGGTCAACTGGTCGACTAACCATGTCCAGAGTCCCATTCATTTTTGGCCAAGGTCTTGTCATGATGACTCAAGCCAATCTGTAAAGTCTTCATCAGCACATCCCAGCACATACCACTTTCCACAAGAGAATCTCTCTCTCCCTGAACCACCCTTTCACAATCTCAGCCCAATGCATCTTAGGTTTCTGCATCCTTGGAATATGCTTGTGCCAACACGGAATAGATAACCCACTGATGGGATAACCTGGTCACCTACATCCAGGAGGTCAGCTGACCTTATTTAACGTCGCTGGACCCCACCAACTGAAGCAACTCATTGTTGGTATAGTGTAGTAGGTAACACCTACACTTCCCTTGCTGTAGACTAGGGTCGGACTATACCAGTAAGAGTCCTTGGGCAAGACTCCTAAGGCTACCTTTGCCTACCTTTGTGAATGAAGTGCTCAAGCTGAAAGTCGCTCTGGGTAAGACTGTACCTCCAGTGCAGTGGGCACTATGCTGAATGGGTGCATCATTTGTGCACTTGCCTTCTCATCCTAATGCCCTCACCCCTCATGACCTTTTTCCATTGATCCAGAGTCCAGTCTTTATGTGCCCTGCAAACTGAAGCCCTTTAATCCCAGCATGGCACCATGATAGGATGCCAACAAGTCCAGTCATGAAGTTCCCTCCCTACTAAATGTTCCACATTCAACTGTCAGTGGGTTTATAACAAAGTGGAAACAATTGGGAATGGCAGGAACTCAGGCATGAAGTGGTAGGCCATGCAAAATGACAGAGCGGGGTCAGCCAACTTTCTGCAGAGTCAGTCACTACAGACCTCCAAACTTCATGTGTCCTTCATATCAGCTCAAGACCAGTGTGTAGAGCTTCATGGAATGGGTTTCCATGGCCGAGCAGCTGCATCCAAGCCTCACACCACCAAGCGCAATGCAGAGCATCGAATGCAGTGGTGTAAAGCGCCGCCACTGGACTCTAGAGCAGTGGAGACAAGTTCTCTGGAGTGACCAATCACCCTTCTCCATCTGGCAATCTGATAGAGAGTCTGGGTTTGGCGATTGCCAGGAGAACAGGACTTGTCTGACTGCATTGTGCCGAGGGTAAAGTTTGGGGAGGGAGGAATTATGGTGTGGGGGTGTTGTTCAGGAGGTGGGCTCGGCCCTTTAGCTCCAGTGAAAGAAACTCTTAATGCTCCAGCAGACCAAGAGACTTTGGACCATTTCATTCTCCCAACTTTGTGGGATCAGTCCTTCCTGTTCCAACATGACTGCACACCAGTGCACATAGCAAGGTCCATAAAGACCAAGCCAACCACTCATTCTGAGGTGCCGTCGACGGCCTCAGTGCTACTACAAAAGGACACTAAAGGAAAGAGATTTTGAGCACTGACTTTGCATTCCAATATCTACAGGCACATCAAAACTTTATTTGGATCGGCTTCTGCATGGTGGGATCTGCGTGGTGTGCAGTTTTGGATATCGGGTGTGTTTGAGAGACAGATTTCCTGCAGTTGCCCTGCATCATTAACATTGCAAATCAGCGGTACTCGATCGTGATTCATCTCAGGCTGGGTGTGATAATTAGTGGCTGGATTCATTCAGGCTGGTTAGAGCAGGGAAAACAAGAAAACGTGCATGTCCATCCGGGTTAGGAATGAGAACCTCGGCATAAATAATGTAGCAACACATTTTCAATACAGGCTGTGGGCAGCTGGACAAGATCCATGAAATGAAACGACTGAACGAGAATATCTGAGCGTTACTGGTTTTAGGTGTTCCAGGTGACTGACAATTAATCGAACGAATTGACGTCCACCAAGATTAGTTTAAAGTGTAATCTACAGTTTATTTACAAGCGTGAGAATGCAAAATGCAGGTCAGTGATGTCACTTCCCATTACGTATTTGCACAGAAAATGCTTAACCATGTGTTATACCGCTCTCAGAAGAACACAGAAAGGTAGAACTGGCTGTGGTTAATGTGGCCTAGTGTGTGGTCTGTTTTATTTAATGCTAGTATGCTAGTTAACGGAGACAGTCACCAAGTTACATGGAGCTGTGGCCATCCATATAGTCCAAGCACATTGTCCTAATTTAGGAATTGCCCATTGATCACAGTGTGATCCCACAATTGCCCAAAGCTTAACGTTGTGGTCAGTTGGTCCGTTCCAGTTTGTAGCCAAATACAATCAATTGGAGGTCAGCTGGTCGACTAGTCATTTAATAATAATAATAATATTTTATTCTTATAGCGCTTTTCAAGAACTCAGAGACGCTTACAATTGTTAGTTCAGAAGAGTACACAATCATCAGATAACAACAACAACAAAAAACAGAGTTATGGGTGGTGCTAAAAGTCTAACAGAGCCCTTACTGAGTGTCGTTGTACCTGACTGACCCAATAGCCAAAGCTGCGGACGCTCAGTGAGCTGTGATGTCCTCCACGAGTCACCCCACCAGTGCCAGCACCACTGGCCAATGGCTGCACGATGCAGGACCATATTCACACAGACCACCGCAATGACCGTCCCCAACCATGGACTGGCGGACTGTCTTGGGCGTTTCCTGCCTTTTGTCCAAGGAGCACTGGGATCGGCTCCAGTACCCCAAACCTCGGTTGGCCTTTATGTCTAGAGTCCCGTTCATTTTTGGTCTAGGTCTTGTAATGAGTTGAACCGCTCCGTGAAGTCGTTTCCAAGGGACAATCTCTATGGTGACCAATCCATACATGAAAATGCTTCTTTATGCTTCCTAAACCACCCTTTCACCTTATCTCAGCCCAGTGAAGCTTTGTAGTCCTTGGAATATGGCCATGCAAACACGGAATTAGTAATCCACTGATGAGAGCATCTGGTGATTCAGTAGATTCAGGAGGTTATTGAGTTTACTGGACGTCGCTGAGCCTCAAACTGACCGAATGAAGCAACTCTGGCAAGTGTTGGCACAGAAAATGCCTAACCATGTATCATACTACTGCTGTTTCTGACCATGCAATGTGATTGGCTGAGATGTTCTATAAGTGCCAGTACTGCAGGATAATGGCATAATAGCCAAAGGTCCTATTGCTCTGCCACATGCACACGTAATTTAGCAACAGTGCTAATGTTTACAAGACGAAAGCACCAGCCATAACAAAGCCCAAGGTTATAACTGCACAAGTAACAGACTGTATTGCATTTGTTACTGTAGTAAGCTACGACGGCCTATTCTTCTTTTTCTACTTCTTCTAGTCTGCCAGATATTTCTCTGCTAACTCATCCCACAGTTTTCGAGATGTTGGTGCCATGCCAACTCTGGAATATTCTGGGTGATCAGAAATAGTGCTTGTGTGCAAGTTTCTTTCCCCCATAGGAATGTAAGGGGTGCAGAACTTTGTACACCCAGCTGCTGGCATATTGATACAACTTGATTATTAACACCCTATTAACAAAGTAAAGAAACATAGCAACCACCTGAGATGGTGTTACAGACACAAGCAGCTGTTGTTAGGAGGACTTAGCTGTAATTGGCTGGTTTAAAGATCTGAAGGAGTTAATAAAGGAGTAGAGTGGACTTAAATAAACAGTGGACACATTCAGTGCTGATAGATATGATATTATACTGGTGGGTAGTGTGCGGTATTCTGTTATATATGTTTTTGGCTTTTATTCCTTATAAATTTCTTATAAATATGCCCTTAGTTTTGTCATAATCATACAAAATCTTGAGAAAATATTACTGTCATTATTTAGCACAATCACAAAATTATGAAAATTAAAAAAAAATTTGGAAAAAAAAACTACATTAAAAAATATATACTAAAAATACACAACAATTATACATATATGTATATATTAGCATATATATTTTTTGCGTCTGGTTCATAAGAACAAGGTCCAGCAGCAAACACCCAGGACAACACAGCTACAGACTGGCAGAGGGCCAAACCCACTACCTACTGACCGTGATGACGCCACCTCATTCCAGTGTCCCTTAACCACTGTAAGATGACCTCAAGTGACCTATAGAGAGACTGGCGAGCGGTGGCTGGGGTGAAATGCCCAGCGAGCATGGTTCTAAAAACAGGCTTCTGGAGGTCATTAGTGATTTTCTAAATACACAGATCTAATACAATATCTGATCTGGAGTTTGGGAGACAGGCTTCCAGTAGTGTAGAGAATCAAACAGAACTGCTCATTCTGGTCCAACACAAACCCAGAAACATATATAGTATTTTCAGACGGGCTCTTAAATTTTTATGTATATATATATATATATACAGTTTTAAAAAGCCACTGAAATTCTACATTGAAAATTCCAGAAACAGCATCCACTAGGCTTAAGCTCTCCTCAGGAGGCCTTGCCCTTTAAAGAGCACAGCTATTAGGTCTGATCTCTCATGTGCCAAAAACCATTTTTTAAGATTTGACTGGCACTCCTCTGATCTACATGCCCATGTCAGACACAGCGGTATACAGGACTATGGCAGTTACAGGTTTGCTGAGTGTTTTAATGCAACCTAAGGCTCAGATCAGTTCAGTCTCCACCAGAAATAGCTGACAGCAACGCCCAGAAAAGCAGCATCTCCTGACAGGAGCATGATAGACAGCTCTGACATCTCCTCAGCAGCGGCTCCAAAAATACAGCACCACTCGTTCTGAAGAGGCCCCTTATGTGACGGCTTCAGAAATGATCGACTGTCTAACACTAATTACACCAGTTTAGGCGGAGTAAAGCAGACGCTGTTTATTTTCCGCTTGATTTCTTCCTTTCACCCTCATCAGGTGTTTCAGAGATCACTTACACATGCTGCTTACACGGCTACCCGAGATCAGATAGTTATGGATTACGCCTCAGCGAGCATAAATGCATATTTCAAGTCACCATAAATAAAAAAAGAGTGTTTCTACCCTCGTAGTTCATGTCACTGGTCATATTAGGCATACACAATACAATACTTCACTGTAATCAGACAACTTTTTTTTTTTTTGACAATCAAAGCACATCTTTAGAAAAAAAAACTTATTTGGACATAATCAGACAATTTCTCAATAAAATAATATTTATTATTTCAAGGTAATCAGACAAAATTAGGAAAATAATTAATTTAGAACATAAGCCTTCATTATAACATAATCAGATACAATTTCAATCAAACAATATTTGCTATTATTTCAGCTTAATCAGACACAATTAAGAAAACAAGTTCATAATCAGATAAATTATTAAGAAAATAAGCCCTTATTTTGACACAGTCAGATCAAATCTTGAGAACACAAGTTCTTATTTTGACATAATTAGAAAAAAAGAGGAACAAAAGCCCCTATTCTCACATATTAAAAAAAAATTCTCAATAAAGTTATATTTCTTTTATTATTTAAACATAATTGAATAAAAAATTTAAAAAATGCTCTTATTCTGACATAATCAGACAATTTCTCAATAAAATAATGTTTATTATTTCAAGGTAATTAGACAAAATTGAGAAAATAATTCATTTTGAACATAAGCCCTCATTATAACATAATTAGATACAATTTCAATCAAATAATATTTGCTATTATTTCAGCTTAATCAGACAACAAGTTCATAATCAGAGAAATTATTAAGAATATAAGCCCTTATTGACACAATCAGATCAAATCTTGAGAACACAAGTTCTTATTTTGACATAATTAGAAAAAAAGAGGAAAACAAGCCCCTTTTCTCACATAATGAAAAAAATTCTCAATAAAGTTATATTTCTTTTATTATTTAAACATAATCGAATAAAAATTTAGCCCTTATTCTGACATAATCAGACAAAATCCTGAGCAATTCTGTAATTATTTTAAATTTTAAAAATAAGCCATTATTTTGACAAACATAATCAATTCTCAGTACATTTACATTTACATTTAATGCATTTAGCAGACGCTCTTATCCAGAGTGACTTACAACCGTGCTTAGTGTTCCATTGGATAAAATTCCAGCTAGTACAGGAAGAGCCTAAACCTCACCATGAGCTCAGACACTGCCCGAACAGGGGCCAGCAGTAACAGAGTTAATTATTTCAGCATAATCAGACAAAATCAGGGAGATCAGCTATTGTTTCAACACAGTCAGATCTTGAGAAGTCATACTGGTTAGTGTTACAGGAGGCTGATAAAATGATATGAAAAATACAAACATATACATGAAACTCGTAAACTAGTGTTTTCACAGTTGGGGGTCCCCTAAAAGCCTAGGTGCTCCATTGGCTTCATGCCAAACACACCTCTGACTGAAGACTTTCTGAAAGTGTTCTCCAAAAACACTTCCCTGACAGGCTTCAGGAGCCGGTCACTGGGCAGGTGTTCCAAATTGCAGTTCTGAGCATGCGTTCCAAGAACAGGTCAATGTCTCAGACTTATTCCATGTGGTAATTGACAACGCAGCAGCCAGCGAGCGTGAAAAAACGCTGGAGTGCTTCTCAACCACAGTAAACATGAACGCACAAGGCAGCTAAATGATACCTACGAGCGAGCGAGCGAGCCGGCATGTCGGAGCTCCACAGGGCTCCCAATTAACCAACAGAGCCCATCAAAAACGCTGCACTCAAACCACTTTTGTCCAAACACGCATAAATTAGCGCCGTGGATATGAACCGTCTGGCACGCACGCGCACACGCTTCCTGATTAGCATGCTCGCCTCTCCGCAGGCGGGGCGTGGCGGGCCGGCGTTGTTTGTTTTGAGAATTAATTTAGTGTGCTCCTGGCCTCGGCGTGCCTAATTACGTGCCGCCATCGTCTGGCGGAGCGGAACGGAAACGGAGATGGCAGGTGAATAGATGAGTGTGTTTAACCTCCGTACGAGGGGCCCCAGCACCCCGTTAGCTCGGCTGACTCTCGTAGCCATGCAGAAAATCACTCCATTACCGCCGACTGCATTAACTCCCGAGCATCCATATTAAACAGTCGGCATTAACCTTGGTAAATGCTTCAGACGTGGAGAAGAGGAAGAAGGTGGTGACGGATGTCAACAATGGAGGACAAGTGATTTACAACAGGGTGTTGGACAACGTGGCCAATGTAGCACGTGCTTAGCAACGCGGTCAGAGTGCTCTTCCATTTGACTGTGGTTGCTAATAGCTTTCAAGGCTCGGATCTTGGAGTGTTACTGAGTTATGGAGGAACTAATGTCTGGGTGGAGCACCATGCCTGAGATCCCTTCCTCCTTCAACGTCCTATAAGTTCACATCCTTACCTTCTGTTCCCAGTTATTGTCGTCCTCACCCCAGCCCCGTCTTCCTTATGATCCTTAGGTCTATGTCAACCCTACCACAGTTGGGCCATGATGGATGGATGGAGGGGGTCCAGATTCGGGCTTCTAGCTACAGGGTGAAGGTGCGGGGAACTCCAAGAACCCAAGCTGTCAGATTTCTCTTCGCTCCCCCAATCACTCTTCTACCAACACATGTTGAAGGCACAGTCTGAACACTACTTCCAGTTAGTTGCTAACAGGAAGTAAACTATATAGAAGCAGCATTAGCACCGGAACTGGGTCAGGAGATTCATGGATTAGCTTTCCATGGCCAAGCAGCAGCATGTAAACCTGAGATGCAATGAAAAAACTTCACCACTGGACTCTGAAGCTGTTATGTGAAGTAAACAACCATGCTTCCATCATCTGGTAGTCTGGTGGAAGTATCAGAATGTGGTGGCTACCTGCCCAGATGCATGGGCTTGGTTTGCGCCCTGTAGTTCCCGTGAAGGGAAGTCGTTAATGCTACATCAGTTCTGCCCCTCCAGCGGTTGGGGGGAAGACTTTTTCAGCATCCTTCAACATCTCTTGGTCCAGAGTTTGGAAATTGTTGAATAAGGTGTTTAACACGTATGTTCAGATGGGATATCTGGGGGTCTACATTCTAGTGGTGGTGCACTTTTAATCTTGCTATGTTGTTATAGAAGACCAAATACAAAAGGAAACCAAAGTGGATCTGGTGTTGATCAGTTTTCCCTGATTTCTGAAGGAATAGCGTTTTTGGTAAAGGTCAACTGTCCCAGTTCAACTACACTATCATATTAATGAAGTGCTGCTACATTGGCTCTAATGCTAACAAAACCTGTGGTGCTTATTACTTAACTGAACCCCCATGTAGTAGAGAGAAAACCATACCTCTGATTAGGCCAGGCTGTAGGGATTTATAACATAATGTAAAAGACCAACGACGTCAGACTTTCTGGGGTTTAATCTTGGGACTACACTCATCATCAAAGAAGTTGTACGTTGTGGATTGTACATTGTATAGGGTGCACATTTAGGCTTGAGCTCATACTGCTTTCTGTCGGATGCTTTAGACACTGTGTTGATTGGAAACTACTTATTCTGGGTGGAGTAAATCCCTTAGGTTTAGACTTTGCTAAGCCATAGTAATCCAACTCATTGGCATGGTGGTAGGAAAGCCAAGGTTAGCAATTAGAATTAGCAGATTAACAGATCAAATGGTGAGTGACCAGTCATGGCATCTTGAAGCCTGAAGCTCTTTAGAATAGACACTTGGAGTGCATTGCATTCTTAGGATGTCCATATGTATGTCCTTAAGATACATTCATCTTACTTCACATCATATTCAAGTGAATATAATAGCACGTTTTGGAATTTTGGTTTGTCACATTCTAGCCTATTCCTGTTCACATGATGCAGTTACATTACTACTGCTACAAATAATAATAATAGTAATAATAATAATAATAATAATGATGATAATGAAAAAGTGTACTCATAAAGCACCTTTCTAAAACCCAAGAATGCTGGCATTCACACACTGGCAAGAAGTTCCTACCAATGTTGTGACCCAACCTATGGCCTTGCTCTAGATGGCAGTGTATAGTCCCTGGCTCATGGCCCAATCAAAGTCCCCAACAAGACACTTAGTAAACTTCCTCGTGTGGTTCAAAGTCCCCAGTTTGTGGTCTGATCAAGCTCTTCTATCACAGTGTGAAATCCCTGGTTTACAGACTACTCAGGCTTTATTGTCAAAATGTCCCCAACTCGTAGTCTGGTCAAACTCCTCCATCATCCTCCAACCAACTCAAACTCCACTGTCACTGTGGAAGATACCCAGCTAGCAACCTGGTCATCTTGCAGCCTGATCAGTGTGCGAAGTCCTCGGCTTGCAGCATAATCAAACTTTACTGTTACAATGTCCCGATACACACCCTTGTCTAAAAATCTTGCACCCAGCTTGCAGCCTATTCAAACCTTGCTACCATTGTGAGAGGCTTTTTTACGTTGGCCGAGAAGTGCAAAACTAATTTTTTAGGAAAGCCAAATTACAAAAGCAGAAACTGAAACACGTTTACTAGCTGTGAATTCTGACGGAAAAGAGCAGTCTGACACACAGGAAGTGCTTGTTGCGGACAACCCCACACTCTGGTAACCTTGCCCGAGTTTGGTGACTGTAGGATCAAAGGTCAGGGAGTTACAGCCAAATCTATTTTGTGAATGTGAATTGAGACATAAGACTCAAGTGGTATAAATCAATCATACAAGGCATAGCAAGGGCATGAAAAGTCCTAGAGTTACGAAACTTGGCACACGGTGACAAACCCACACTCTGATAACCTGGCCCAAGTTTGGTGACTCTAGACTCAAAGGTCCGGTAGCTACAGCCAAATTAGTTGGGTAAATGTTAATTTGGACTTATACTTCCTTAGGGAAATACCAATTGTACAAGACCTAGAGAGGGCATGGAATGTCCTAGAGGTACCAAACTTGGCACACATTGACAACACCACATTCTGTTAACCTGGCCAGAGTTTGTGTACTCTATGATCAAAGGTCAGGGAGTTACAGCCAAATCCATTTGGTAAATGTGAATTTAGACATAAACCTCAAGTCGTAAAAACCAATCATGCAAGGACAGCGAGAGCACAGAAGTTCCTAGAGTTACAAAACTTGGCACACATTGACAACCCCACACTCTGATAACCTGGACCAAGTTTGCTGACTTTGGCCTCAAAGATCAGAGTTACAGCCAAATCCACTTGGTAAATGTGAGTTTGGACATAAGCCTCAAGTGGTAAAAAACAATCATGCAAGGCCTAGTGAGGGCACTCGTCAATAAAACTGTTTGGCAGTGGTGGAGTCAATAGAGTTTGGGATGGTCACGAGGCATGTTATGTCCATTAGCTAAGTGGTTCTCCACTATAGCTAACGTTACACCCCACGTACTTTCCTTAACATTTCCAACTGTATGTGGTTTATACATTCACTTACTACCACTCACTCTACAACCACCAAAAAGTTTGATTGATTGGGTCTGAAACAAGGACTTCCTGTGTGTTGGACCTAGCCTTTCCGTTAGAATTAGCAGTTAAACAGTAAGAGTATTTCACGTTTTTATTTTTGTAATTTTGTTTTCTGAAATGTTCATTTGTTTTGCACTTCTCAGCCACCGTACATGTTGGCTCATGGCTTAGTTAAACTGCAGTGCTGTCATGAGAAGAGTCCAGATTCTTTAGCCTACTAGTTAAGTATTAACAAAATACTAATGTTTAGTCAACACAGTGCTAGCACAATGTTAAGTATTAACAAAATACTAATGTTTAGTCAACACAGTGCTAACACAATGTTAAGTATTAACAAAATACTAATGTTTAGTCAACACAGTGTTAACACAATGTTAAGTATTAACAAAATACTAATGTTTAGTCAGCACAGTGTTACCACAATGTTAAGTATTAACAAAATACTAATGTTTAGTCAACACAGTGCTAACACAATGTTAAGTATTAACAAAATACTAATGTTTAGTCAACACAGTGCTAACACAATGTTAAGTATTAACAAAATACTAATGTTTAGTCAGCACAGTGTTAACACAGTGTTTAGTATTAACAAAATACTAATGTTTGGTCAACACAGTGCTAACACAATGTTTAGTATTAACAAAATACTAATGTTTAGTCAACACAGTGTTAACACAATGTTAAGTATTAACAAAATACTAATGTTTAGTCAACACGGTGCTAACACAATGTTTAGTATTAACAAAATACTAATGTTTAGTCAACACAGTGCTAACACCATGTTTAGTATTAACAAAATACTAATGTTTAGTCAACACAGTGCTAACACAATGTTTAGTATTAACAAAATACTAATGTTTAGTCAGCACAGTGTTAACACAATGTTAAGTATTACAAAAATACTAATGTTTAGTCAACACAGTGCTAACACAATGTTAAGTATTAACAAAATACTAATGTTTAGTCAACACAGTGCTAACACAATGTTAAGTATGAGCAAAATACTAATGTTTAGTCAACACAGTGCTAACAATGTTAAGTATGAACAAAATACTAATGTTTAGTCAACACAGTGCTAACACAATGTTAAGTATTAACAAAATACTAATGTTTAGTCAGCACAGTGTTAACACAGTGTTTAGTATTAACAAAATACTAATGTTTAGTCAACACAGTGCTAACACAATGTTTAGTATTAACAAAATACTAATGTTTAGTCAGCACAGTGCTAACACAATGTTAAGTATTACAAACATACTAATGTTTAGTCAACACAGTGCTAACAATGTTAAGTATTAACAAAATACTAATGTTTAGTCAACACGGTGCTAACACAATGTTTAGTATAAACAAAATACTAATGTTTAGTCAACACGGTGCTAACCCAATGTTAAGAGCTCCCGAAATAGTAATTTTAGTAAGCACAATGTTAACACAATGTTAGGTGTTACCAAAATGCTAATGTTTAGTCAACGCAATGTTAATAAAATCCAAACATCCAAACAAACTACAACCCAACAAAATTCAGCCAGAATGAAATATAGCCCAACAAACATTTGCCTGATAATGCAATATTGTAAAAAGTATATCAATGTACCAATGGCGATACATCATTGCACATTCCCACATATAATTAATAAGAGAACATCTAGCTGTGTAGGCTCTTCTGCAGGCTTCCCTGTTCCATAATGTGTAAATCATCTCCTAACTGCCATAAAATATTAAAGCAAAGGGAAAAAACGTCATGAGACACACACAGTCTCCTCCTCATTAAATCCTCCATTCAAGACATAACTTATCTACAACCACGGCCACTGTCTTCCCTGTTGACTGTCTTTAAGTAGCGCTCTTTCTCTCCCTCTCCGGCCGTATAATACAGGGTTAGATAATAATCCCCTACAGAGGCTTCCTCAGAGAGCACTCCTCATCCTGATGCTACATGAAAGGGCACAGATCTGCTCGGCCGAATGGAGCGAATGAAGCAGTGGAGGAGATGGAAATAAGGGCCTAATGAAAGAATCTGCCCGCTCTACAAAGCAGCTTTAGATAAGGAGCCTGTACACCGGTGCAAGCCACAGGAGCACTGAGAACAGAGAATTCCCATTTAGGTTAAGCCAAGCCTTTTTCCCCACGGTGTGGAAGAATACACATGTATGCGCACACACTCTCAGGCAAGAGCAGAAGCAGAGGAACACAAACACCCTTGGGCAAACATGTATGCACACGCTCATATATTCATAAACACCATCATAGCTCCTCGACTTTTGTTTTTATTACCATCTTTTTCCATAAAAACACACACACAAATAGAAGATTAACAGAGCCTGAGGTTCCATGATATATCCCTGGAATACTGTATCCCAACAAATATCTATATGAGCCTAACAGTAGAACTAAATAAGGACTGCCTGAATCCAACTGTACCCCAACCACACTGTTTAAGGCTCACTATAAATACTGTCTGAATCAAGTGTAGACCCAAATGAATCTTACATAAACCTGATAGTCCAGCTTTGTTCTGTCTGTACCCCAATGTAGCCTACATCTTATTCAGAACCCAACCTTAAAGCCCAAAAGAAATGTGTGTAAGCCCAACAAATTTCTGGCTAAACTGACTGTAGCCCAACTTTTTTTTTTTTTTTTTGTAAAAAATTCTATCTGAGCCATCTACAGCATAACAACATTTTTTATTTACCAAATGTAGCCCAACAAATTTCTGCCTGAACCATTGGCAGCCCAACATAATTCTGTCTAAACTCACTATAACCCAATAAAATTCTACCAGAACTGGGTCAATAAAATTTTGTCTGAACCAACTCTAGAGAAAAGAAATTGTCTAAACCAATTCTAGAGCAACAAAATTCTGTCTGAGCTAACCGTAGCCCCAAAAAATTAAGCCTGAACTGATTGTACCTCAACAAAATTCTGTCTGGACCAAGGGCAGTCCAATAAAAATTTGTCTGAACTGACTATAGCCCAACAAAATTTTTGCCTGAATCAAATGTAGCCCAACAAAATTCTGTCTAAACTCACTATAAACCAATAAAATTCTACCAGAACTGGGTCAATAAAATTTTGTCTGAACCAATTCTAGAGCAACAAAATTCTGTCAAAGTTCAGCCTGAACTGATTGTACCTCAACAAAATTCTGTCTGGACCAATGGCGGCCCAATAGAATTTTGTCTAAATTGACTATGGCCCAACAAAATTTTTGCCTGAACCATTGGTAGCCCAATATAATTCTGTCTAAACTCACTATAAACCAATAAAATTCTACCAGAACTGGGTCAATAAAATTTTGTCTGAAACAACTCTAGAGAAAAAAAATGGTCTAAACCAATTCTACAGCAACAAAATTCTGTCTGAACTAACTGTAGCACCAAAAAATTCAGCCTGAACGGATTGTACCTCAACAAAATTCGGTCTGGACCAATGGCAGTCCAATAGAATTTTGTCTAAACTGACTATAGCCCAACAAAATTTTTGCCTGAACCATTGGTAGCCCAATATAATTCTGCCTAAACTCACTATAAACCAATAAAATTCTACCAGAACTGGGTCAATAAAATTTTGTCTGAACCCATTCTAGAGCAACAAAATTCTGTCAAAGTTCAGCCTGAACTGATTGTACCTCAACAAAATTCTGTCTGGACCAATGGCAGTCCAATAGAATTTTGTCTGAACTGACTATGGCCCAACAAATTTTTGCTTGAACCAAATGTAGCCCAACAAAATTCTACCTGAACTGAACTGTCTGAACCAATAACAGCCCAACCTATTTCTGTCTGAACCAAATGTAGTCCAACATGCAGTCCAACAAATTTCAGTCTGAACTGAACTGAATCATCTTAACCAACTACAACCCAACAAAGTTCAGTCTGAACTGAACTGAATCATCTTAACCAACTACAACCCAACAAATTTCAGTCTGAACTGAACTGAATCGTCTTAACCAACTACAACCCAACAAATTTCAGTCTGAACTGAACTGAATCGTCTTAACCAACTACAACCCAACAAATTTCAGTCTGAACGGAAATGAATCGTCTTAACCAACTACAACCCAACAAAGTTCAGTCTGAACTGAACTGAATCGTCTTAACCAACTACAACCCAACAAAGTTCAGTCTGAACTGAACTGAATCGTCTTAACCAACTACAACCCAACAAAGTTCAGTCTGAACTGAACTGAATCATCTTAACCAACTACAACCCAACACATTTCTGTCTGAACTGAACTGAATCGTCTTAACCAACTACAACCCAACAAAGTTCAGTCTGAACTGAACTGAATCGTCTTAACCAACTACAACCCAACAAAGTTCAGTCTGAACTGAACTGAATCGTCTTAACCAACTACAACCCAACAAAGTTCAGTCTGAACTGAACTGAATCGTCTTAACCAACTACAACCCAACAAAGTTCAGTCTGAACTGACTGTAGCCCCCTAAAAATCTGTCTGAACCGACAAAACCCCAACAGAATTCTATTAAAACCAACAGTGGTCCAATGAAATTCTGTCTTAACCAGATTACAACCCTCAAGATCTCTCCCTGAAACCACCCGTAGCCCAACTTTTAAAGTTTGAACTAATGCCTAACGCTCTTCGCCCAAATAAAATGGTTATTTTGTAAAGTAGAGCTCCTAGATTGGAGCATGAATACGGAAGCAGATGTTGGCTAATCCTTTAAGTCAGAAATCCCAAACATGCACAGCCTGTGTAATCCAAGACCAAAACATTTTTTTTTCAATCCCACACAGCCATGCAGAAATTACCCAAATCCTGCAGCAAAACAATGCACAAACACAGTCGCTGGTTTAAATTTTAGAACTTCAAATGACAGAGCTGAGCCACATGCACATGGCAAAATATAGTTGGCATTTCCGAGCTAGTTGTAACGAGCTAAGACACGTTCCATCTTTATTGGGTTACATGGTCATTCATCACCTGGTCACTGGACATTCAACAACATGTGTCTTCTTAACACCCGCTGTTTATTCTATACCACTTCACCAGATATGAATCACCCTGAGTCAGATGGCAACTCCCTGGATCCAATAACCAGGTGGAAAAACTGATCCAGGATCCAGCTGGTACTTCTTAAAGCTGCCACGGACACTGGCATAAATTTGTTCCGGATTTCATCTTGGAGAAACTATACCCAGAACTCTCCTGTCTACTTCTGTTCTGACACTCGTCTGTTGTGTTCCCTGGGCCTACCATCTTTTCTCTCCCTGTGTCCTTAGTCAGGCGGAGATCCCGTCAATTCCAGCTCAGTGAGGAGGCTCATGCTTTTCCCCATGGTCACCTTTCAGACGACCTTTCAGGTTATTCTGGGACCCGGAGTGACAAAAGGCAGCCGGCCTAAGATGCCAGCCGAGTGCCAGCCTCCAGAGAGGGTGTGGCGTTCCACCAAGTCCGTTCCTGAGTGCCCAGTTCATTGACCATGACTGAGAATGGAGTGGTCCAGTATTTAAATGAATGGAAGCGATATGGTCTAAAGTAGGGATACCCACGGTGCAGCTCGCAGGCCACAGTTGGAATGTGAGGACGAAGGATTCGTTAATTTGAGACCTGCCGTCTTTATTTGTTTTGTCTCTTGGCATCTTTTTTTTTGCCCACCACAAGCCTTGCATTTTGGGACCCCTGGAGACAGGCCTGGGCACCCCTGCTCAGTAGGAAGTGTTGGACCCTAATAACATAGAACAGAATTCCATTGGTAGTGAGATCGACTGACTCTGCACTGTGCCTTCTGGCAGCCCTGGAGTGGTGCCTGGGGGGCATTCTGTCATTGGCGTATCCTCCACAGAGCGTCTTTGGCTTCCTTCCCTCCGTACTGACACCTGCTACTGGCCATTTGGTGAATCGTTTTGCATCTTCTTGGTAGGGCTGCCACCTGAGTGTTTGTCTTACGCAGAAAGAGAAAGGTGTTGAGAGCTTGTGGACGCGGTGAAGCACGTTATGTGCAAGGGTACGTGTGCAAGCGCCGGTGTAATTATAGCAGTATCTATATTAAGGACATACCACTAAGACTTGACTTGTGTTCCATGGTGCAGCACTGGTTTCTCCAGCCTCACAGCTTGTGGTAGCACTTTACAGATTGGTCGCAAGTAGGTAATGCTATGGCTCTAATTTATTCATTAAATGCCAATTTACTAGTTGTTACTAATAAATAATAAATCAGAAATTGTAGTGAGTGTTAACAAGGCTGTTATGAAATGGTAAACTGATGGTAACCAAGTATTATTATATAACTCTGTATGTATAATAAGTGAACAGTGGTAGTGGTAACGAGGCAGTAATGTAACAGGAACACAATGATAATAGCTTTACTAAATATTATATGCACATCTTCTAATTACTAATAAATGAAAAGATGGTCAGGGTATCAGTATTTAGTAATGAAATGATAGTGATGAGTTTTATTTACCTAAAATGATCTGCTTATTTATTAGTTCCTAATGAATAATAATAAAGTACATGTGTATAATATATAATGTTCGAGTTATTAAACCAAAATCTATAAAGTGGTTCTGCTGTAATTATCAGATTTCAGGGCTATAAAATATTAATTTTAGTATATTACTAATATATTACTAATAATTAATATTATTAATTCACTTGTTTAGTTTTATTTCTCACCAGGTATGTGTTTATACACCTTCATCACGTAATAACATCAGTTCAAAATGGTCTTGTGCTTCCCATGTAGGCCCACCTATATCCCTGTACAGTTACCCAGGAATAGATGAGGTACATCTATAACATTATTTTATAGTTCTGTATGTATAATAGGTGAACAGTTGTAGTGATAATCAGGTAGGTTTTAATGTAAGTACAACTTGTGACTATTATTTTACCATTTCATAACGACCTTGTTAACACTTACTACTTCTGATTTATTATTTAGTAATAACTAGTAAATTGGCATTTAATTAATAATTAAATACAATTTACCATAAAATTACCATATCATTACCTACTTACCACCGATCTGTAACGTGCTACTCGGCTTTTCACAGAATTCAGAACTGTGTTTTTTGTTTTTCCGTGTTAGTTCTTCTGTGTTCTTTTTTCCCCTTTGTTAAAAAATGATTTAGATGAATAAATAAAATAATACAAATAATAAAACATACCCCACCCCCAAGTGTCCAACTCGGAGCATATACATACCGGTGTTCCCAAAGTTAAAACCAAACACTGTTGTTTTAGAGATCGATATAGGCTGAGGCCATCCATTGCCAGTCTAAACAGCATTTTATCCATAATTTATTCATTTTTCAGGGAATATTGGATATTAGATAGAAGGTAATCCACATCCGCTAAGAAGCGGAACGTCTCAGGAAAACAAGCAGTTTTCATACCTGGAGCTAGAAAAGTGCATTTCATGAAGAAAATGCGGAATGACTGTGGAGCTTGGCTAAAATGGTGCTAGGTGCTTGCTTTGGTGTCCAAAGTGGTTGCTTGTGGTTGCTGTTGTCCAGAGATTGAGAAACTGTTCAGAGTGAGGAGTGAACTACACTACAATAGGCTTCCTATTCCTTAACCAGTACTGGAGTTCCAGCCTGGTGCCTATACAAAGAAGAGGAACGTCACAGGAAAACAAGAGGAAAAGGGGAATGTCACATGGGAATGTGCTTACGCTGACGCTACCTAAAATGGTGCCAGGCACTTGCTTTGGTATCCCAGGTGGTTGCTTTGGGAGGGTTCTAGATGGTTGCCATTGTCCAAGGAATTGTCCAAGAAACTGTTGGGAGTGAACTACAGCTTCTGATCAACGTTGTCTGAGATCCTGTTAACGTTGACTTCCTATTTCTTTAGCAGTGCTGCAGTTCCATTTTGGCACCTACACAAAGAAAGGGAACGTCACAGGAAAGCAAACAGAAACGGACTTTCACAGGAAAACCAGCAGAAAGAGGAACTTCATGGAAACACAATTGGACAAACAGGAGTTTCAAAACCTTGAGCTAGAAACATGCATTCCCTAAAGAAAAGGCAAAATGGCTGTGCATCTTAAGCTGGCTTAAATGGTGCCAGGCACTTTGGTATCCCAAGTGGTTGCATGGGGGGTTGCCAGGCGCTTGCTTTGGTGTCCTAAAGAGTAAAGTTGCTAGATGGTTGCTTATTGCCCATGTTTTGAGAACAGCTTCTAATGAAAGTTGTCCGAGATTTCGGCAAAGCTGGCTTCCTGTTCCGGCTGCAGATCCATTCTGGCACCTATACACGCTGGAGCGCTAGATTGAGAAACTGGTAAAAAGAAACCCAGTTCAGCCTCATTCATAGACGAACATCACCCATGCCTGCTGAAAATCTGAAGGTCTGTGTGTGTGCGTGTGTGTGTGTGTGTATGTATGCGTGTGTGTGCGTGTGTGTGTGTGCGTGTGTGTATGCGTGTGTGTGTGTGCGTGTGTGTGTGCGTGTGTGAGTGTGTGTGTGTGTGTGTGCGTGTGTGTATGCGCGTGCGTGAATGTGTGTGTGCGTGTGTGAGTGTGTGTGCGTGTGTGTATGCGCGTGTGAGTGTGTGCGTGTGAGTGTGTGCGTGTGTGTATGTGCGTGTGTGAGTGTATGTGCGTGTGTGTGTGTGCGTGTGTATGTGTGAGTGCATGTCTGTGTCTGTGTGTGTGCGCGTGTGTGTATGCGTGTGTGTGTGTATGCGCGTGTATGTGCGTGTGTGCGTGCGTGTGTGTGTCTGTGTGTGTGTATGTGTGTGAGTGTGTGCGTGTGTGTGTGTGTGTGTATGTGTGTGTGTGTGCGTGTGTGTGTGTGTGTGTGTGTGTGTGTGTGTGTGTGTGTGTGTGTGTGTGTGTGTGTGTGTGTGTGTGTATGTGTGTGTGCGTGCGTGTGTGTGTGTGTGTGTATGTGTGTGAGTGTGTGCGTGTGTATGTGTGTATGCGCGTGTGTGTGCATGTGGTCACAGTGCCATTGCCAGCCTCTGTGTGCTGAAGTGCGATTCAGGTTTGGTGCATTTACATCCATAGGGGGCGCTACACGCGCAACACATATGTTTCCAGCTGTTTCTCCGCAGCCAGTATGTTCGATCAAGCTGCAACTTTGCAGACTTCGTCTTCGAGACACACTCCAAGCGAATTTCTGAGAATGACTTGTCACATCAAATTTTACCACCCCTATTAGCCAATCAACTTTCAGCAGGCATTTGTAAGGCTTAGCATTAACCAATCATCATGAAACTTGGCTAGTGTGTCTATAGAGGTAATCGCTGAGTGAAGTTTCGTACGATGCTGGTTCTATGTACTGAGCTCTCTTTTATTCAACATACAGTTTTCCACTCCATGGCACCTTTAAAAGGCTAAAGGTGTGTGTGTGTGTGTGTGTGTGTGCTGTCACAGTGCCAGTGCCTGTGCGTGCTGAAGTGTGTGTGCACCTTGATGTGTTTGTGCATCGGTCTGGCTGGCTGTCTGATAGAGAGAAAACCCTGCACTGCACAAGCACTGATATTAAACTATTGATTTGCCCCGCTACACAGGGCTGTAAATAATGTGTGAGTGTGTGTGTGTGTATGTGTGTGTGTGTAGGTGTGTGTGTGTGTGTGTGTGTGTGTGTGTGTGTGCAACCTAGTGTGTGTGTGTGAGAGATTCTGTTGCTGTGGCCGTGAAAACAGTCATTAGTTTGTCCCTGTGTGTGTGTGTGTGTGTGTGTGTGTGTGTGTGTGTGTGTGTGTGTGTGTGTGTGTGTGTGTGTGTGTGTGTGTGTGTGTGTGTGTGTGTGTGTGTGTGTGTTTGTGTGTGTGTGTGTGTGTGTGTTTGTGTGTGTGTGTATGGAATTAATGTGTGCTGTTGGTGGCTGAGGCAAAAACGGGAGTGATATTGATCGCAGGAAAGAAAGATAGAGAAAGAGAGGGAGAGAAAGAGAAGGAGAGAGCTAGACTGCAACTGTCCAAACGCTGTCAGCAATTCATGAAACGCACACTAATCAGGACTGTTTAAAAAAGCCCACAGACGTTAAATGCACAACGGGCCTCTCGGAGCGCTCGCAAAGCGCTAACAAGTCAACGGCTAGCGCGGGAATAAACGGAAAAGCCGACGCTGGACCATGGCCCCACCGCACACGGCAGCTCCTGTTTACCAATGATGGCGCAACCAACATCGAGCCACGCGACGCAGGGCCAAAGGATAGTTTGTGAAGCACGCAGAGGCTTTCTCGTCCATGGCTGAATATACACACCGAGCAACTTAGACAGCGATCCCTGCTGCTCAAATCCGATTTGCTTTGCTTCCTGACCTTCCCGGCTGGATTCATGTGTTCTGACAGTCTATTGGCAATGTCATCATTTGCTGAAACGACTGTGTTGATATAATAATGCAGCCCAGCTGCAGCCGGAAAAGGTCAAATACTGTATGGTGCACCAAGTCAAAGCCCGCATCGGATCAACCTGATCAGGTATGCATCGGATATCAAACGCCATTCCTGGTTGGAGTAGCTCAGCAGATAACACCACTACCTCCTAAGGAGCCATCACTACATGTGGGAGACTGGGGTTTGAATCCCAGTCTGGGTGACTATGCTGTGCTACACCAATACGGGTCCTTGGGCAAGACTCCTAACACTACATTACCCACCTGTAATATGATTAACCTTGTAAGTCGCTCTGGATAAGAGCGTCAGCTAAATACTGTAAATGTAAATTCCTGGAGATGGTAAAGGTGACCCTGGTTACTGCCCTTGCCCCCCAATAATACACATTAGTCATTAAGGTTGGTGCTTTGCTTTGCTTGGCCTGAGAAAAATAATTTTTCAGTTAAGCCATATGCAGCGAGTGGTCTCATAGGTACAACTCTGTCTCTGACAAAAACACTTTTTCATAAATACATCAATGTTTAAAAGGCCATTTATGATTTATAATAATAACTGCTGTAAGTTATTGGTCCATCGAGTATGTAGCTCATCAACAGTAGCCCGCACCTGCCGTTGAGTATTGCTCATTCCATGAAGGGTGCAGTACTTTTTGATGACATGGTGCATTAATACAGAGTCCACTTAACGTCACTTCACTTAACACTGGCATGTGTAAAGCCGCACGCCAAGATCTGAATACCTCTCTTCATTTAGTTATGTCATGCCTCCTGTTGTCCCTGCTCTCTCCGTTGGTCTCCTGGACTCCATTCCCAGAATGCATTGTCCGATGACATGTCCCCAGTCAGCCAATCACATTCCAGTCTCTCTCTATATCACACACACCTGCTGCTCGTTCCCCTCACTCTGTTTAAACCCCTCACAAACACTCAGTCACTGCGAAGTTTTGCCAAACCCATGTTTGCATCTCTAAGCCTTTCTTGGCGTTTGCCCATATCTCGGCCTCTGACCTTCTTTGTCTTTGACTCTCTCTCTTTCGCTCATCCCCTTTGATTTGTGTACCGGGTTGTTTTGCCTCTCTGGTTCTCGATTCTCCTTTTTGCCCCATTTGGAGTCGTTCACTGGTCTGTCTAACTTTCTGGTTTTTGTCTCTCTGCCTCCGAGCCTGCATTACCCCTTTTGTTATGATTACCTGAATTATCTGTTGTGCTTGATCATCGACTTGTCAAATAAACCTCCTTTGGCTTTTAGCTGTATGAGCATCAAGCCCAGTTCTTTGTTCCTGTCATCTTAATGAAGTTAACTCGTCGTCTACTGTCGTTTTTAGTTAGTTGTAGTGCACAGTTTTACAGCTTTGAACACAGTTGCTTGATTTCGTTTCACAGGGGGAACTCTATGGTTTTGTACAGCTATAAGCCTGTGATCTCTAATTTACCTGGCGACCCACTCATCTAGCACTGTTCCACTATATCTAATATAGTCTATGGTGGCCTTTAAGGGTGTGTTTAGGGTCATTGTCTTGTCGTAGAAGTCAGCTACTAGTATATTCAGTTTTTTACTGACTCTCTTATTTACTTATAAAACCTGCTGATATTTATTGGAAACCCTTCATCTACCCATCCAGTGTTTCCTGTCCCACATTGTGCCATAGAACCCCAAGGCATAATAGAACCAGAACCACAGTAAGCTAGGTGATCTTTGCATTAAATGCTGAACTTAATCAGTTCACAAGCAACATACATGCATTTAGTTGCAGGTCATGCTTTCTTCTGATGACTCCATGTAGGTCACTGGAAAAGTGCACCACCAATCTTGATGTTCCTGTAGATCTGCACAGGTTTATTTCAACAAACAAGCAGTTTCGTCTGTCTTGGTCGTCTTGCCTGGACTCACCAGATCTTCCTAACTGCAATTCCTAAACACATCTTGGCCATGGATTTAACCTTTTGGGCTTAACAGAACATTTTTGGAGGACATTCTTGATAAGGCCTTGGGAACAGAAGGAACTTAGAAAATAGAAGCCCCTTTTTTGGTACCACCCATTTTTGAAGGCATTCCATGGCTTTGAGCTTGCTAAACACCTCCCTAGGTGCCCAATAGGACATTGACAGTGGTGGGTTCTCATTGGAGGTAATGGTGCACAGTAGCTGCAACAGGTTACACACACACACACGGCAAAGGTATGATATCCCAGTGCATTCAGGAGATATATGGCTTCCAGTAACCATGAGAAGTTGATGAGGCATCTCTCGGAATCAGATATATTGACTCAGAGTTATATAATCCCCTGTAGCGGTTGAACGGATAATGTTGGTGTTTGGATTTCATTAGGAGCTTGTAAGAGGTAGGCTCAAGAGAAGAAACATTAACATCAATTCAGGGATAGTAGTCTTGTAATTTCAGTATGAATTCCTGGTGCACATTGCTTTGGAATGGCTTTGCTCATTTAGCCTAGCCGTTATGCAACTCCAGACATTGTGCTTCTTTCTATTTTGAGGGCTTCCGAGGTTCAAAAAGGTCAGTGTGTTCAAAATGTGGCAGCCTCACACTGGATAAACAGAGGCCTGTAGTGAGAGCGCCCTTGAAGTCTCATAATAACAGGTCTTCTACTTTAGCTCACGGCTAAAAAGTAGTTTTGACTCATAGCCATTGTAATGCTATCCGCATTGTGAGCTGACAGCAATGAAAGCGCTCTCAGACTGCAGGGATACAGTGCTCTGTTGAAGTCTTCTACTCCAGTGTAATTCACTAAACCCTGGGAACATTACTCATTCCAGTCAACAATCAGGCAACTTGTGTTCTTCACAGGTACAGGCTAGTAGTCAAAAGCTAATCATATTTGCATGCTACACCTCTTCTTTGGCTGTCAAGAACATGGCACATGCACGTTATACCCTAACACTAACAGCACATGAAATACTGCTACTTCGGCACTGCTAAACTTTATATGCATTTGGCTTTTATGAGGCCAGTTATAAAAAGTTTGCCTTTTTGTTTTGGGTGAGGCCAGTCATTTCCTGAGTGGAGAGTTTAGGGCCATTTCTGGCCATCTGTGTTTACACACAGAGGAATTTGGTTCACCCATCCGTAAAATGAAGTGAAACACACTCATACACACATGCTAGTGAACACACACTAGGGGGCCATATGGGCAAACCATGCCCATGGCGCCCGAGGAGCAGTTGGGGTTAGGTGCCTTGCTCAAGGGCACTCCAGTCATTACTGTCGGTTCAAAGAATTGAACCGCCAAGCGTCTGGTCACAAGGCTGGTTCCCTAACCTCCAGTCCACGACTGACCTCCAGTATTTTACTGTCTCCCTCTGATGCCCAGTGCTTGGCCCCCGATGATTGCCATTTTCCACATACCGTAATTTGTAGACAGCAGACACAGAAGATCCACTCTAAAGAAACTGAGTTCAAGTTTAGACATGAACTTTCTTTGGGGCTCTGGTGGGGTTATGCTATCCTTTGTCTTTATGGCAAAAGTTACGTAAGAAACAAACCCAAATATCGACGCTGTACAAAGAAAAACATGTATTTCCATTTTTGTTGGTTTTTACTTTTTTGCCTCATTTGATCACATGAGCTGCTGTTTATACTGTGTAGAAATTTCATTATGAATGGACTTACAGAAACAGCCCAAAAGAATGGAAAACAGAAATTAACCTCTCTTGTAAAGTTGCCATTTTGCCTTTTTTACTTTGGAAGCGACGATATGAAACCAGTTCACCCTTATGAAACGATGTATTGTATCAATATATTAAATGACTATGGGAAACCATTAAATGAAATGGCAGTATGTTTATTGGCCTATATCCTGTAAAGTTGCCCATTTTGGAGAAATACATATGAGTCTATACCTGTTTATATTCTTTATAAGTACAGCGACCATACGATATATGAAAAGCTAGTATTATACCAGCTTCAGTGCTATCACAAATGGACAAATATATGCATTTGTTTTCAATATGTTATTTATTAATATATTGCACTATATTTTCCAATACATTGCCATATATTATCGTTTCATAAGGGCAGTGCTCCTAACATGGACCTCTTCAAGTCATTATTACTTATTTATGGTCAGCTGATGAAAAATAAATTCTCCATTTGTATATAGAAGTAGCAGTATGGAAACCCCAGTCCCTAAAATGACTAACTCCACATAATCCACCTGAATGGCATATTCAACATTCAAAATGGCGGATGTAGCTGAAAGTTTGCGTATATGTGGGCGACTAGATCTCTGGGGAATTTAAACAAATGTTTGGACCAGATGTAGATCACTGCCAGACTACCAGTCAAAAGTTTAGACACGGCTACTGATAGAAGATTTACCATATTCCTAGCCTAATACTTTCCTTTGGAATAAACGTGAAGACATCAAATTATAAAATAGCACTCTTGGAATTATACAGTCCACCTTAAAAACCTCCAAAATGGAGCTTTACAGGTGGATAACCTACAGTAGAGGCTGATAGGACCAGATTTATTTCTACGCAGGTTTGGCCAATTCTATTGGTCTGTCCATCATTAATATTCACTACAGTGAAAGGGGAACTATAGGACCTGTTCACCAAAATATATATTAGAGGTGGCTATATGGCAGAAATATGATACAGTGATACATCAAAAGTATATATGGTATATCAGGATATGCATTGTGTCTGATGTATCATCAGTTGGAGCGGTTAAGTGTAAGTATAGAGTCTTTAAGATCACCAACAACATCCATTTATCTGGGTGTGTCCAAACTTTAGACGGGTGGACTGGTATTATATAGCAGTTATAGATCATCTCTCTGCCACACGCTTCCCTGGGTCTTCCTACTGTTCCTGTACGATTCATAAATGTATTCACTTATATTTTTAAAGCTTATTTTACATAATCAATCAAATCAAAGAGTCAAGGCCCATTTATTCCTCTGAGAAGCACATTTGGTGGGAATGTAGTCTGAAAGGCTTTGACTTCCTCTCTCATTATGTAATAGTACCTTTAGCATCTATCATTCTGACTGATTATGAATGGTGGTGGAAGATAGCTTCAGTCTCCGGAAAGTAGACGCGCAATTAATAATAATAGCGTTAATGAATTACACGTTACATAATTCATTAATTGCGCTTCTCACTTGAATACCAACGCATACGAATGCTGTACGATGCTGTCTGGAAACCCTAACTGAGGGTTAAGAGTAGTCATTTGAACTGGGGAAAAATGCTTTCATGATATAAGTCACTATATTGGCAAAAGTATTCACTCCCCATCCAAATCACCGAATTCAGGTGTTCCAATCACTTCCATGGCCACAGGTGTATAAAACCAAGGACTTAGACATCCAGACTGGTTCTACAGACATTAGTGAGAGAATGGGTCGCTCTCAGGAGCTCAGTAAGTCCAGCATGGTACAGTGATAGGGTACCACCTGCGCAACAAGTCCAGTCCTGAAATCTCCTCACTACTAAATATTCCACAGTCCACTGGCAGTGGGATTATAACACAGTGGGAGTGAATGGGAACGACAGCAGCTCAGCCACAAAGTGCTAGACCATGTAAAACGACAGAGTGGGGTCAGCGGATGCTGAGGGTCATAGTGCACAGAGGTCACCAACTTTCTGCAGAGTCAGTCACTACAGACCTCCAAACTTCATGTGTCCTTCAGATCAGATCAAGATCAGTGTGTAGAGCTTCATGGAATGGGTTTCCATGGCCGAGCAGCTGCATCCAAGCCTTACACCACCAAGCGTAATGCAGAGCATCGAAAGCAGTGGTGTAAAGCGCCGCCACTGGACTTTAGTGCAGTGGAGACGTGTTCTCTGGAGTGGCCAATCACACGTCGCCATCTGGCAATCCGATGGACGAGTCTGGGTTCTAGGCCTTCTTGTCCAACATCCATCTCATCCACAGTTTCTGTCCTCCCTAATGCTCTTCTGGAAGAATGGTCAGAAATTCCCATAACCACATTCCTAAACCTCATGGAAAGCCTTCCCAGAAGAGATGAAGCTGTTACAGCTGTAAAGGGTGGGCCGACATCATACTAAACCCTATGGATTAAGAACGGGATGTCACTCGAGTTCATATGCATGTGAAGGCAGACGAGCGAATTCCTTTGGCAGTGTAGGTTAACTCATGGCGTAGGGAATGATGTTATGGGTGAGTGCTCACAGTGTAGTTCGCAGGTACGGCGGTGCAGACGTTACCCTGTATTTCCTGTTTGTTGGTCTCTTCATTATATAGAATGTTTTGTCTGTTTTAATATCCAATTGGATTCCTTTCCTCACCCCGGGCTGGTTATTGATTGGCTGTGTAGCCTCTCTCCTCCCAGGCCAGTCCTGTAATAGACTACAGAGGCTCGTATATGTTATTACTTACTGTCGGCCTGGCCTACCGCAAACACAATCACCGGTTTAGATGACAAATAATAGCACCACGTAGCGAGCCCAGAGTCATCCGAGGTAACGTCAGGCGAAGGATTCTTATCTGTCAGTAATTTATAATTTAGTTTTGCCTTTCCGAATGCCGGACGCAGTAATAAGCAGGGAGAGGGATGCTTCAAGTGCATTTCCATATCTGTGCTGCATGTCATGTAGTTACAAGCAATTGGAAACGAGAAGGCTAGATAATCAGGACCATGTGTCTTATAGGTTTAATACCTTTACATAAGAACCCAGAGGTGCTGCGTCCCACCAGGCAAGCCAGGTAACTGTTCAGGACCCCAGGCCAGTGTAAGTATAAGAGCCTGGCCTGAGAGGGATGAATAATATAAACTATACATGCACATAAATAAAAAATATATATGTATATGTGTGTATATATGTATGTATATGTGTATATATATGTATGTATATGTGTATATATATGTATGTATATGTGTATATATATGTGTATATATGTATGTGTATATATATGTGTATATATGTATGTGTATGTGTATATGTATATATATAATATATATATATATATATATATATATGTGTATATATATGTATGTATATGTGTATATATATGTATGTATATGTGTATATATAGTTTATATTATTCATCCCTCTAATGTCAAGTTGATTTAATGGTTTAATTGGTTTAAATTATATTTAATTTATATAATCATATATTTAAAAAATAGATATGTGTTTATATTTGTTTTATTTGTTAACTGTTGTTTTATATATATATATATATATATATATATATATATATATATATATATATATATATATGTATGTATGTGTTTATTTGCTCTAGCCTTTTAATTTTTTCAAGTTGCCTATATTCATATGTGATATTAATATTTATATATTTATACATTGAAAATACTAATGTGTATAGCACATGTGTATAAATAATAACATAAAATATGTTAAAATGAAAGAAAAACCCCGTCACTACAATACCCTGCAGATATTTATAGCCCCATCATCCTCATGCAGCGCCATCTGCAGGAGCCCGAAGTTACTACCAACCCAAACCCACAAGGTGACTCATCTTTGGTCTGGTGTGTGAATATATATATACAGTATGTATATGTAGAATGATAGATAGATAGATGTATCATGTCCAAATGTTTGCGATGTTTATTTTTCTGCCTCCGTGTATTAGTATGCAACAATCTGCCTCATATGTATATGTGAAAATAAGGTAATAAGGTTACCAAGTCATTACCGGCCTGCCAAATGATTCCTGCCTCCATGGACCCCACGGAGCGTACAGGCATGCTCAGACCCACACGCCGCATGCCCCGCCACCCCTCAGATCCGGTCAAGTGCATTTTAACTGGCGAATCGCTGCTGCATTAATATTTCACTCCGCTGGGCATGAATATTTCAGTAATAAGTTGTAATATGTCAGGCGTGGCGTGTACGTATCAAACATTAATGGCCCCCGGGCTCTCCTAGCTCAGCTGGAGAAAAGCACCGCAGCCAGAAGCATTTGACTGATGCTGGATATTCGGCTAGTGGATGTCAGTAGCCAACCATTCGGAAAACACGGCTCAACAGAAGTGCATTTCTCTCTCTCCATAACCCTTCTTTATTCTCTTGCTCTTCCCCTCTCTCTCTCTCTCTCTCTCTCTCTCTCTCTCTCTCTCTCTCTCTCTCCGAGTCTCCGTGGCTGTCAGTTTGCAAGATGATGAGAGGTCAGTGGAAATGCGCGTTCAGATCCAGTTCTTCTTAAAGTGGGTTAAATTACAGCTGTGCTGCAGAGAGAGTGCCGTCCAGCAGGATGGCTCAGACGCACACGCACTTACACACAAGTCCTGCGCCGTCTGACTGATCGTCCAGAAGCACAACAGCAGTGATATGCCATTCAAATATCTTCAGCAGACGAGCTGCACTTATTCACCTCCACGAAAGAGTCGTTCACCTCAACCACTTATTCAGCCAGAGCCATCCCAATAAACTTCACAACTGTGTTTAAAGCAGCACGCGGAATCTAGTACGCTGGAGAACTCCAACCGGGAGCGAATGGCTTCATCACAGGACCTGAGGTTCCTACTAAAGTCTGAGTCGGCTGATTAACCAATGTGGTGGTCACTTATTGATCTCAGTGTTACCACAACCAGTATACATGCTCCACCACCCACAGTATGCATGCTCCACCAGCCACAGTATACATGCTCCATCACCCACAGTATACGTGCTCCACCACCCACAGTATACATGCTCCACCACCCACAGTATACATGCTCCACCACCCACAGTATACATGCTCCACCACCCACAGTATACATGCTCCACCACCCACAGTATACATGCTCACCACCCACAGTATACATGCTCCACCACCCACAGTATACATGCTCCACCACCCACAGTATACATGCTCACCACCCACAGTATACATGCTCCACCACCCACAGTATACATGCTCCACCACCCACAGTATACATGCTCCATCACCCACAGTATATGTGCTCACCACCCACAGTATACATGCTCCACCACCCACAGTATACGTGCTCCACCACCCACAGTATACGTGCTCCACCACCCACAGTATACATGCTCCACCACCCACAGTATACCTGCTCTACCACCCACAGTATACATGCTCCACCACCCACAGTATACGTGCTCCACCACCCACAGTATACATGCTCCACCACCCACAGTATACATGCTCACCACCCACAGTATACATGCTCCACCATCCACAGTATACATGCTCACCCACCCACAGTATACATGCTCCACCACCCACAGTATACATGCTCCACCACCCACAGTATACATGCTCCACCACCCACAGTATATGTGCTCCACCACCCACAGTATACATGCTCCACCACCCACAGTACATACGTGCTCCACCACCACAGTATACGTGCTCCACCACCCACAGTATACATGCTCAGTATACATGCTCCACCACCCACAGTATACATGCTCCACCACCCACAGTATACATGCTCCACACCCAACCTAAACCTGCGACACCACCCACAGTATACATGCTCCACCACCCACAGTATACATGCTCCACCACCCACAGTATACATGCTCCACCACCCACAGTATACATGCTCCACCACCCACAGTATACATGCTCCACCACCCACAGTATACGTGCTCCACCACCCACAGTATACATGCTCCACCACCCACAGTATACATGCTCCACCACCCACAGTATACATGCTCCACCACCCACAGTATACATGCTCCACCACCCACAGTATACGTTCTCCACCACCCACAGTATGCGTTCTCCACCACCCACAGTATACCTGCTCTACCACCCACAGTATACATGCTCCACCACCCACAGTATACATGCTCCACCACCCACAGTATACTTGCTCTACCACCCACAGTATATGTGCTCCACCACCCACAGTATACATGCTTCACCACCCACAGTATACGTGCTCCACCACCCACAGTATACATGCTCCATCACCCACAGTATATGTGCTCACCACCCACAGTATACGTGCTCCACCACCCACAGTATACTTGCTCTACCACCCACAGTATATGTGCTCCACCACCCACAGTATACATGCTCCACCACCCACAGTATACATGCTCCACCAGCCACAGTATACATGCTCCACCACCCACAGTATACTTGCTCTACCACCCACAGTATATGTGCTCCACCACCCACAGTATACATGCTCCACCACCCACAGTATACGTGCTCCACCACTCACAGTATACATGCTCCACCACCCACAGTATACATGCTCCACCACCCACAGTATACATGCTCCACCACCTACAGTATATGTGCTCACCACCCACAGTATACATGCTCCACCACCCACAGTATATGTGCTCCACCACCCACAGTATACGTTCTCCACCACCCACAGTATATGTGCTCCACCACCCACAGTATACATGCTCCACCACCCACAGTATACGTTCTCCACCACCCACAGTATATGTGCTCCACCACCCACAGTATACGTGCTCCACCACCCACAGTATATGTGCTCACCACCCACAGTATACATGCTTCACCACCCACAGTATACATGCTCCACCACCCACAGTATACGTGCTCCACCACCCACAGTATACATGCTCACCACCCACAGTATACGTGCTCACCACCCACAGTATACATGCTCCACCACCCACAGTATACGTGCTCCACCACCCACAGTATACATGCTCCACCACCCACAGTATATGTGCTCCACCACCCACAGTATACATGTTCCATCACCCACAGTATACGTGCTCCACCACTCACAGTATATGTGCTCCACCACTCATAGTATACGTGCTTCACCACTCACAGTATACGTGCTCCACCACTCATAGTATACGTGCTCCACCAATCACAGAATACCCACTCCACCACCCACAGTATATATGCTCACCACCCACAGTATACATGCTCTACCACCCACAGTATACGTGCTCCACCATGCACTCCATCGCCCATAGTACACCCACCCCACAGCCCATAGTATACCCACTCCACTGCCCACAGCATGCCACCTCAATTTCCCATTCTATACTCGCTTCACCAGTCACAGCATACTCGCTCCACTGCTCACAGTATACCCGCTCCCGCATGCCACCTCATTGGCTCATTCTATAAAGGCTTTACCGGTCACAGCATACCCACTTCACTACCCACAGTATACCCACTCCAGTCCCCACTGTATAATGTTCGATCACACTGTATAATATAAAAAGTTGTAAGTGTTGGAGAGGAGTCGCACCAAAGGCACTGAGAAGCCGGATGGTCGTTTTGAGGTATTGCATGCCATACAGGTCATGCGGATACTACTATAGCGTGCTATTGGTGGCAGCGGATAGAAGAAGGCATGCGCACCGGTGACGTTAAGAATCTGGGTGACCTACAAGAACCATGGAGCGAGAGAACAGATTAACTATTGCCACGATTGCAGCGAGCAGTGATGCCCTCCATGAGTCATCCAGTGCCAGCAACATTGGCAGACGGCTGCACGACACAGGACTACATGCACACAGACTGTCCTTAACACCACGTCAGCATCGCCATAGACTGCAATGGTGCCGTGCCAGACTGTGATGGAGTGATTCAGTGGTGTGTCCCACTTTTGTCTTGGTAGAGATGACCAATGAATTGTTTGTTGCCACATGTCCACACGGCCAGAAGGTCTGGTGTCACTCCACCTCCACCCCTATCGCACAATCTGCAGGAACTGTGTGAGAATATTCAAACTGCATGGGACGGATTATCACAGGACACCATTAGGAACCTCCACAACTCCATGCTGAGACACCTGGCATGTTGCAAACACGGCGGCCCAACACCAGACCGAGAGACATTACTTCTGTATGTGTAGCTCAATAAATATTGATCATATTAGTCTAAATGTCTCATCATTTATTGTTCCTGGTAACCTTTATCTACCTTCCCAACAGCACTGCAATCCCACACCTCCTTCTGGGTGCAGCTGTTCTATTGTTGTTAAGTGCTCTGTGTTTCTTTGGCCATTTAGCACTAGCTAATACACTACACTGAGTTAATATACTAATAAAAATGTACTAGTTTTGTACTAGTTTAGACTTCATTCTGGTGCGAATTTCATCAAAGCCTCTGGCAGATTTTTCATTAAGACCCCAGAGATCTGTGGTGACAGGGGACGAAACGTCACCTTTGACTAATGTAGTACCTCATGTGTTTTCCATGTTAAAAAATGCCTTATTAATAGTAAATACTCCTAAACAGATACTAACTTTATTCCAGCAGTATCACAGAGTATGCACCCCCACACACACACACACTCACACACACATCTTCATTCATCAGCTTTCTATCAGCTGTCGATCACTATGGGGGCCAGGCGAGCTCCAAACGGAAAATAACTATCATCAAATAATAACAGGGCAGAGAAAAGTCCAATATTGATATTAAGAAGCTCCATTTGTGGCCCTCCTCACAGCTCCATTTATATTCATTGACACAGAAGCCGTTCGGTAATTGTAGCCTGAACACTTTGCCATTCGGGGAGAAATGGCGCCCCATTAGAACAAGACCTTGGTACCGTGGCTGCCTGGGCCTATTGTGATGCAAATGACGGAATGGAAGAACCATTGGAATGGATTCTAAAGTGAATTTGTAATATTGTATAATATTCCGCCGGGGTCCGGGCACTATTACCGGCGGACGGAAAAGCAGGGGGAGGAGGTTGGACTGATGGGTGGAGAAATTGAGCGTGACGTCTCCGATGATGCGCCCAGTTTGGAAACATAACTGCCAATCAATCAGAAAGAAGCACTTAGGCAAATGAGGCCCTCATGCATAATCATAAATATTAGAGTAAATCAAGGCGCCTGGCTTTTTAAACAATAGCGAATGACATCTTTCACCGGGGCCCCGCCAAATATAACCAAGGCCCTCTGTTGTGATTTTGACTTTGGGACAAAGTAGAATGTTTAGGTAAGGAGAAAAATGTAAACTCTTATTATTATTATTATTATTATTATTATTTTACTGAATAGAAGCGTGAAATAGTTTCATAAAAAAGTGCAAAAAAATATGAAAAGAAAAGTGGGACTGCAGTGCTGGTGGGAAGGAAGATAAAGGTCACCAGGAACAATAGGTAGAGTCCCACTTTTGTCTTGGTAGAGATGACCAATGAATTGTTTGTTGCCATATGTCCACACGGCCAGAAGGTCTGGTGTCACTCCACCTCCACCCCATCGCACAATCTGCAGGAACTGTGAGAGAATATTCAAACTGCATGGGACGGATTATCACAGGACACCATTAGGAACCTCCACAACTCCATGCTGAGACACCTGGCATGTTGCAAACACGGCGGCCCAACACCAGACCGAGAGACACTACTTCTGTATGTGTAGCTCAGTAAATATTGATCATATCAGTCTAAATGTATCATCATCTATTGTTCCTGGTAACCTTTATCTACCTTCCCAACAGCACTGCAATCCCACACCTCCTTCTGGGTGCAGCTTTTCTAATGTTGTTAAGTGCTCTGTGTTTCTTTGGCCATTGAGCGCTAGCTAATACACTACACTGAGTTAATGTACTAGTTTAGAAAGACATCACTTGCTGCAGGATCCATAATAATGTTAAAGGTATTTGTTAGTTATATGAACCTTTCATGCTTCATTCTGGTGCTAATTTCATTCTGTTGTGATTTTGACTTTGGGACAAAGTAGAATGTTTAGGTAAGGAGAAAAATGTGAACCCTTATTATTATTATGAAATAGTTTCATATAAAAGTGTAAAAAATATGAAAAGAAAAGTGAGATTGCGGGGCTGTGGGGAAGGAAGATAAAGGTCACCAGGAACAATAGATGATGATACATTTAGACTGATATGATCAATATTTACTGAGCTACACATACAGAAGCAGTGTCCCTCAGTATGGCGTACTAATGCAACATTCCAGACGTCTCGGTATGGAGCTGTAGAGGTTCCTAATGGTGTCCTGTGATAATCCATCCCATGCAGCCTGAATATTCTCACACAGTTCCTGCAGGTTTAGCAGATTTTGACGTGTGACACATGACAACACTGCATTCACCGTGCTGACCACAGTGCCTCCACACAAGGATTCATTGGTTGTGTCCATGCTAGTCCCTCCATGACAGTCTAATGACTCTGGCAACACTGACATGGCTGTCGTGACGATCTGTGTGCATGTAGTCCTGCGTTGTGCAGCCGTCTGCCAATGGTGCTGGCACTAATAGAAGATGGAGCACATCACTGCTCTCTGAATGTCTGAATCGTGGCTTTTAGGTGACCCTGTGCATGTCGGACAGTCCGTCGGTTCTCTCTGTGGTTCATGTAGGTCTCCCAGCCCTAATGTCACTGGTGGGTGCCTTTGTCTATCCATATCTGCACAATAAATATGAATACTTCTCGCTCTATGATGCGACCGTCCTTGAACTTTTCCAACTGCTCTAAGTGCCTTCAAACTTTCAAAGGATGCTACCAACACAACAGCACAAGACCTTAACAGGACCACCGTATATAGTCATTCAGGTACAGCGATGAGACCCATGCACAGCCAAGAGCGAAACTTGAATCATTGGCATGTCTCCCAATGTCAAACCCACCCACCAAATTTCATTCCAGTGAGTCGATTCCCTCTGGGTGCAGCTACGATGACGAGTGCATATAGGAACCCTTTTCATATCACCATAAAACTGAGCAAAAGACATTATTCAGTATCTCCACTGAAACTAACCTGCAAGTCATGCAGACATGAGAGTGAGGTATTGAAGCATGCAAAGGAAGTGCATGGGAGAGGGGGAAAAATATCAGAACGAAAGATATGAGGCGTCTAAGCTAAAGCATTCAAAGTCATATCACTTGCTCTTGATGTTCGTGCCGTGTCTTGCTGTGAAAGCACAAGAGAGCAGAGCCGGAGAAACGTTCCCAGGGTTCCTTACTGTCAAATCAAGGTGGATCAGAGCGGTTCAACCTCATGCAGCTGCCCTACTATCAGCCTGGCTTGCTAAAGCCTTGGAACATGCAAAAACAGCCAGTGCTTTAGTTTAGGTGCCCTGCATAAGGCAGTAGTTTACCCCAAGACATGTAAGACATGACTGGGGTCTGAACTTTGGTTCTTCAGTTCAATCTAATTCTATACAGCCAGGTGAGCAAATGAGGTAGCCAGGTGAGTTTAGCATTGGAGCTACAGCTAACACAAGTGTCTCACACATAATGGAGGTTTATACGGAAGCTAAGTGGTGGCCCCCGGCTATTTCTGTTAACAATAAACAAGAGATACTTTATAGGACATAACATGTTGTGGTTGGTGTAGCTCAGCGGATAACACCAGTACACACCAGGGAGTCACCACCACATGTGGGAGACTGGGGTTCAAATCCTGGTATTGGAGACTATGCTGTACTACACCAATAAGAGTCCTTGGGCAAGACTCCTAACACTACATTGGCTTTCCTGTAATACGGTTAACCTTGTAAGTCGCTCTGGATAAGAGTGTCAGCCGTAAATATTGAGGGGACTCGCTATTGACTGGAGCTGCCCTCCGGAAGCTCGTGAGACAAGGCTCAAGGGAGGTGCCTGCTGTCTGGCAACCCAGCTACTAACGTTGCTTATTGTTTTGTATGGTGAGTTTAAAAAGTCAGTTTGAATTTGGTGTGCGGGTGTGTTTTGTGTGTGAGGGGATCTCTGGTAGCATGAGTCCTGCGGTTAGTGGTGACCCCACCCTCTGCAGGTGCCTTTCTGCTGGCGTTAAATGAAAGAGCACCTCTCGTAACAGAATCACGGCCATCACTGTGCCGTACTCTACACTGATGCTACATGGCTGTTGGGGGTGGGATGGTGAGTGAGGGTGCTTCTACAAACTCAAGACACCAAGAGAGGGAAGGCAAAAGATTGCAACGCTAGGGACAGCGCCGTGAGGCTCCACAGGGAAGATGGCAAGCAGTGCGTAATAGCAAAGCTGGTGCAGGATTGTTGTAAAGACAAAGCCAGGCTGTATGCCCGAGGCAGTGCAGGTGGGCACACCTGTAAAAAATTGAACACCAAAATGGCACAACCGAGTAAGAGCACCAGAATGGCACCCTTATTGCAGAAAGAGAAGACACGGCCCTAGCGGCACAGTGATCCCCCGGGTTGCGTTTCCAATGGACGGCAGACGGCTCATCACTTCCACTACCACAGGTGTGCTGATATCACTACTGCGACCCATTGGGCTCACATTCACAGAGAGGGGTGCATCAGTTGGCCGGAGGCTGACCAGTTTCCAGTTTAGCATCGTCAGTAAAGCATCATTGTGCCAGCACAGTGGGCGAGAGAGTAAATAGCGGATGGCTGGGTGGAGTGACATTGGTACACTGTGGTGAGGTTTCACCGTGCACAGAAGTAGTCAACGCTACTTGGTATATAAACCCACATATACAGTGTTCAGGAAGAACATGGCTCTTGTAAGCGTTTTCCCAAATTGGACTACAAAGTCTGTTGTGCAGGTGAGAACGCTGAGCAATGGGCTTTCCAGTTCAACTGTACTTTACTGTTTGTGGTTCTATGGCTTAGTGAGATATCCTGATTTCATTCAGGACTGGATCTAGCCCTCTCGGGCCCTAAGCAGGTTTTGTTTTGGGTGCACCCCCATATATTACACGCTGATTAAAGACTAATAAACTAATAACAGTGACTTCATAATTGGCTATTTGAGTATTGCTGCTAATTTGTTTTTTAATAGACCCATATAATATAGGCTCAATCTAATCTAACCCTCATGTTAAAAGATATTAACCTGGATTATCAGAGAGATTTTAATCACTGTTTGTTTATTAGGTCTTGTGAACCCTAGACAACTTGTTACGGCGGTCCTAAGCAGCTTTTGTCACTGTCACATTAGGTAGAACCAGCAAGGCCTGTATTCATAACTACTTAGCTTGTATAGTTGCAAAATATTTTTTTGCTCGGCGGTGCATGCGATGTAAGCAAGGTTGGGCCATATCACTGTACCTGACTGACCCAATAGCCACAAGTGTGAACATTCAGCGAGCAATGACAACTTTCATGAGTCATACTGTTCATGGGTCTTCCAGCACCATTGGCAGACGGCTGCATGACTCAGGACTACATGCATATAGGCGGTTATGACAACACCTCTTAACACCACGTCAACAACGCCAAAGACTGCAATGGTGTCGTACCAGACTGTCATGAAGTGACTCTGAAGGAGAGCCGGTCATCTTCAGTGATGAGTCCTGCTTTTGTCTTGGTGGAGACGACCAACAAATCAGTGTGTGGAAGCATCGTGGTCAGCACCAGGATGAAGGAGTGTTGTTGTCACATGTCCGGAAGGCCTGGTGTCACTCCACCTCCACCCCTACCGCACCATCTGCAGTAACTGTGTTGGAATATTCAAGATGCATGGGATAGATTATCACAGGACACCATTAGGAAGCTCTACGACTCCATGCAAAGACGTCTGGCATGTTAAGTTAGTCAACATGGCGGCCCGATACCATACTGAGAGACACTGCTTCTGTATGTGTAGCTGAATAAACGTTGCTTATATCAGTCCCAGTGTACGTCCCGTAACACAGGCAATGCTTACATGGCACTCACACAACGTTATAAGCTTGAGTGCTTGGATCTTGAGGCAGTGCAGTCAAGAAAGCTACTGCTGCTAGCAGTGAACAGGCACCAGTTAGCATTAGAACTGTACATGCACACAAACGCATTCATTGAAGTGAAACACCCACATAAGCACACTAGTGAACACACACCTTCGAAAGGAGTGGGCAGCCCTATCAATAGGCAAATTAACCCCATGCTAATTGAAGGCTAGCACCTTCCGTTTGCTGTTAGCGTGTTAGCGAGTCATTCCATTAAACGGTTTCAGAGGAACTTTCACATTTTCATTTACAGACAAGTCATGTCTGCAAAACGGCCACCCGGTGTCATCTTCAGGACGAAGACGAGGATGAGGAGGCCGGAATTATGACAGGACGGATCCCTCTTCAATCTAACACGCTTTAAAAGGATGTCTCGCAGTCGGTGACAAATGAGGACGGGCTCCAGAAGCAAGGCTTAAACAGCGTAGCGACAAAGGTTAGCGACGGAACATCTATCAAACGCTAGCTAAACGTTAGCCGACTGACAGTGATGGAGAAGAGGAGCGAGGCTTTAGTCAAGGGTGAGTGGCGCACTCGTCTTATTCAGAATGACTGGTGAGGAGATGGGGAGAGGGAAAGAAGAAAGAGAGACACAAAGTAAGAGCAACAAGAGAGAGAGAGAGACAAAGAAGCAAGGGAGAAAGTCAGAGACTGAGTGGGAAAAACATGAATTGTAATAAAGCAAAATGAGGCAGAATATGAATGGAGAGGGGAAAAATATATTCCGGTTATTGGGAATAAAGGGAGATAGGAAGACAAAGGCACAGAGCCGGAATAAAACCAGGAGGCTCCTGTAAGGTCCCGCCTAATGACACAGAAAAAAGAGAATGACAGGCTGGGGAAGAGAGAGAGGGAGGGGGCAACCGAGATTCAGAGAGGAGTGATTTATACTGACTCGGCTCGGCTGACTCGGCTGTCGTTCGAATGAGCGGAAACATTAACATAAAATTACAGGCTACAGTGCAACCAGTCATCCTTTATTTATTCCTGCATCCTACTGTATGTCCTTTACACATTCGTCACCCGGTACTTATTCCTACATCCTTCTATCATTCAGCAGCGTAGTCTAGTTCAAAACCAGACATAATCTGCTTCCGGAGTCGAATACACAGAGCTAAATCAACGAAGGGGCCCATTCGGATTCTTGGGGCCTGTTTACACCAGGCAGTAATGTGTGTTCTGGTGATCGGATCAGGTTTAGCCTGGTGGAAACCTGCGTTGTGAGCTGATTATAGACCATGACCACATTTAACATTCTCAGGTCAACAATAGATAGATGCACTATTGCCAAAAGTATTCACTCACCCATCCAAGTCTCTGGATTCAGGTGTTCCAGTCACTTCCATGGCGTCATGCAGACTGCTCCTACAGACATTAGTGAGGGAATGGGTCGCTCTCAGGAGCTCAGTAAGTCCAGCGTGGTACAGTGATAGGATGCCACCTGTGCAACAAGTCCAGCCCTGAAATCACCTTACAGCTAAATATACTACAGTCCACTGGCAGTGGGATTATAACACAGTGGGAGTGATTGGGAACGACAGCAACTCAGCCACAAAGTGGTAGACCATGTAAAACGACAGAGCAGGGTCAGAGGATGCTGGGGGTCATAGTGCACAGAGGTCACCAACTTTCTGCTGAGTCACTACAGACCTCCAAACTTCATGTGTCCTTCAGATTAACTTAGATCAGTGTGTAGAGCTTCATGGAATGGGTTTCCATGGCCGAGCAGCTGCATCCAAGCCTTACACCACCAAGCGCACTGCAGAGCATCGAATGCAGTGGTGTAAAGCGCCACCACTGGAGCGCAGTGGAGACTAGTTCTCTGGAGTGACCAATCACCCTTCTCCATCTGGCAGTCTGATGGACGAGTCTGGGATTGGCAGTTGCCAGGAGAACGGTACTTGTCTGACTGCATTGTGTCCAGTGTAAAGTTTGGTCAAGGGGGGATTATGGTGTGGGGGTGTTGTTCAGGAGGTGGGCTCGGCCCCTTAGTTCCAGTGAGAGGAACTCTTAATGCTCCAGCAGACCAAGAGACCCTGGACCATTTCCAGAACTTTGTGGGAACAGTTTGGGGACGGCCCCTTCCTGTTCCAGCATGACACCAGTGCACAAAGCAAGCTCCATAAACACATGGATGAGCGAGTTTGGAAGAACTTGACTGGTCCTGACCTCAACCTGATAGACCACTTGTGGGATGAATTAGAGCGAGGACTGTGAGCCAGGCCTTCCAACAACACTATGAACCATTCATCTTGGCGCTGACCACGGTGCCTCCACACCCAGATTCGTTGGTCATCTCCATCAAGCCAAAAGTGGGCCTTATCACTGAAGATGACCCACGTACATTCAGAGGAAGTCCATGACAGTCCTGCACGACACCATTGCCGTCTTTGTCGATGTTGGTGTGTAGTTAAGGACAGTCATCATAACGGTCTGTGTGCATGTAGTCCTGCATGGTGCAACCGTCTGCCAATAGTGCTGGCACTAACAGGATGATTCATGGAGGCATCACTGCTCACTGAAAGTCCTCAATCGTGGCTGTTGGATCAGTCAGGTACAGCAATTACCAAAACATCATGTTTTTGAAACATGTTAAATCATAATTTAGGCAAAGCCTGCTCTTGATACCAAAGACCATGAAGTCGACAGTCCAATAGTGTGAACCAGGCGTAAGCGTTATCTCTGAGCTATGAGTGAATATGAAGCTCATGGCGCAGGTAATGACACTACATTCCGCATAATGCTGCTACGCTATTCCTGAAGAGAAATGGCCAAGCTAAACAATGACCATAATGGTATATGGAGCCTTTTCGTGGTGAAAGCACAGAGAGAGAAGGATGAGGCCTATAATTAGATGAGTGAGATGGAGGATAAAACTGGAAAAGAGCAGATGCAGGTCAAGAGAGGAGCCGAAGGAGGGGTAGATATCATCTTTTACTCAGAGAGAATGTGGAAGGGTGGATGATTGATACAGAGATAAAATCAAACCCCACCCATACTCATAGAGTGAGAGATAACAGGTCGTATTTAGCATTCACCTCTGCTCCCCAGACTTGCAAGTGGGAGGTCAAGTAAGTGGGTGGGGCCACCTGGGGACTAATCTAGATCTTAACAGGCGGCGTTTGTGGGGCATTATTAGTTATAGAGTTCTAGCAGCAATTTTGTAATTCAGCAGTTACTTTTATTATGTATAGATGTATTTTAATGGAAGTTACGTTCTAATATAGAAAGTCTTCACTGAATTAATGTGACTGCATGTGTGATTTTTAATGGAACTACCATGTCACAAATTACTGTTAATGTAATCAATACAATGTAAACATTTTTTTAATCAGTCTCTTTTAAAGGGAATTCCATAATCTAATGAGTTCTAATAATAAAGGTACCTGTTACATTACAGCACTACTTCTATTAAAAGTACCTGTTACATTACAGCACTACTTCTATTAAAAGTACCTGTTACATTACAGCACTACTTCTATTAAAAGTACCTGTTACATTACAGCACTACTTCTATACATTACAGCACTACTTCTATTAAAAGCTGTACATGTAATGGTACCGTATTAAAAAAGCTGTACTGTACAGCAACTACTTTTATCAAAAGTAGTGCTGTTGTAACATTTTTAATAGAATGTGTACACTTTCATTAATTTAAAAGAGGTACCTGTTACATTACACCAGAAGTACTTCTATTAAAAGTACCTGTTACATTTTAAAAGCAGTGCTACTTCTATCAAAAGTGCCTGTTAACAGGTACAGCACTTTAAAGACATAGTGCTGTAAATGTAACAAAGGTACTTTTGTAATAACAAGTAGTGCTTGTAATGTAACATTTATACTTTTAATTTAATTAATTAGTGCTGTAATGTAACAGGTACTTTTAATAGAAGTAGTGCTGTAATGTAACTGTACTTTTAATAGAAGTAGTGCTGTAATGTAACACATACTTTTAATAGAAGTAGTGCTGTAAGGTAACAGGTACCTTTAATAGAAGTAGTGCTGTAATGTAACACATACTTTTAATAGAAGTAGTGCTGTAAGGTAACAAGTAATTTTAATAGAAGCAGTGCTGTGATGTAACAGATACCTTTAATTGAAGTAGTGCTGTAATGTGTAATGTAACTGGTACTTTTAATAGAAGTAGTGCTGTAATGTGTAATGTAACAGGTACTTTTAATAGAAGTAGTGCTGTAATGTAACAGGTACCTTTAATAAAAGCAGTGCTGTAACGTAACAGGTACTTTTAATAGAAGTAGTGCTGTAACGTAACAGGTACTTTTAGTAGAAGTAGTGCTGTAATGTAACAGGTACTTTTAATAGCAGTTGTACTGTAATGTAACAGGTACATTTAATAGAAGCAGTGCTGTAATGTAACAGGTACTTTTAATAGAAGTAGTGCTGTAATGTAACAGGTACTTTTAATAGAAGTAGTGCTGTAATGTAACAGGTACTTTTAATAGAAGTAGTGCTGTAATGTAACAGGTACTTTTAATAGAAGTAGTGCTGTAATGTAACAGGTACTTTTAATAGAAGTAGTGCTGTAATGTAACAGGTACGTTTAGTAGAACTAGTGGAAGTAGTGCTGTAATGTAATGGTACCGTTAATAAAAGCAGTGCTGTAAAGTAACAGGTACTTTTAATAGAAGTAGTGCTGTAATGTAACAGGTACTTTTAATAGAAGTAGTGCTGTAATGTAACAGGTACTTTTAATAGAAGTAGTGCTGTAATGTAACAGGTACTTTTAATAGAAGTAGTGCTGTAATGTAACAGGTACTTTTAATAGAAGTAGTGCAGTAATGTAATGGTACTTTTAATAGAAGTAGTGCTGTAATGTAATGGTACTTTTAATAGAAGTAGTGCTGTAATGTAACAGGTACTTTTAATATAAGCAGTTCTGTAATGTAACGGTACTTTTAATAGAAGTAGTGCTGTAATGTAGCTGTTGGGTTAATGGGTAACTTGTAAGCAGTGACTGGTAATAGAAGCAGAATTGTAAAGTGTTAATGGAAGTAGTGTTGTAATGTTACATGTGTCCCAACACTGGGATTCAGTATCCAGTAGAACTGTTCCAGGTTTTTGTTCCATGTTTTTATTTCTGTGAAAGGAGCTCAGAAGAATACCACACACTACAATCCAAGTCCTAGCCCAGGGCCCTGTCTCAGATCACTGTTTAATGCAATTGACATGTGTCTGCTTTCATGGCCTGCTGCTTTGCTCTGAATGCAGGTCTGTGTCTAGGTGTCTTTCTTTTTTTATTTATCATCTCCACTACTTCAGGGTGAAGTGACAGAACTTGGGCTGGACGCCGGCTGCAAATAAAGTGTGTGTGCTAGCTGTTGAAAGCTCTTAGCCGTAGGTCTCAATCTGAAGTCATTCTCTTCACTCAGATTAAATCAAGTGCTCGACCTCTCTCTTTTTCGTTCACTCTCTTCCTCTCTTTGCCATGCTTCTCACACTCCGACACTGAGAGAAGTCATTGGGTGTACTTCATTTAAATGCGTAGATGGTTTCCATACCAACACAATGTATCATATGTACACTATTATTAACAGAGTCATAGCAAATAAATTGTGAGGAGACTAATAATGTGGTTTATAAATGTGGCAAATAAATCCATGATAGAAGACAGGATGATGAAAGAGCAGAGAAGATTTTGTTCTGGAAGGTTTGAATAAGCTTTGAATTTGAGTTTCAGTTTTCAGGACATTTTGAGAAGGGCAGTGAAGATGTTTTTGACAAAAAAAGGAATTTTGTAAATTCTGTTTCTGGGGTTCCACTCAATGAATGCTGGGATAGGCTCCAGCACCCAGTGGCTTAGAAGATGAATTAATGAATGAATGAATGAATGAATGAAGATTTTGCTAATTATTTGAGAAATATTTGATCAAAGCAATCAGGTTTAATCTAATGTGTTATATATATATATATATATATTAAACATTAAAAAAGAATTTTGATGCGATTACAGGTGGAGTCGCTGCCATTCCTGCCAGAAGTGGGCACGTGCTTCCCACTGATCACGCACAGGTGTTCAGGATCAGAAGGCGGGGCACCATGCCCTTATAAACTGGCCCTCTCTGCAGTGTGGGAGAGGCAGGCCATGTGGCTTACAGGCCACGGCAGAGCGAGCAGGATGGAGGGCTGAAGGACTTCTCTGTAAGCCTCATGTTTAAGCTTAAGTGTTTCGCTTTATTCATTTCAGTTACATGTAAATAAAGAACTCTGGTTAACTGGCGCTGAGTGTTTGTCTTTGGGTCTTGTCGAGGTTTCCGGGTCAGTGTGCTCGGCCCCTCCCCGGCTCCAGCCACAACCTTTAGATGGAATTTGTTTGTTTGTGTGAATCATCAGCTTATTAACTTTCCTGCAACAGAGAAAAATATTCCTAACCTAATTAATTCCTACAAGTTCATGTATAAAGGATTTTGGACCGTTTCCATTATTTGTTTTCCACACAATGAAAGTGAAGCTGTGTTTTCAGTTATGTAACAGATTAATTATAAGCTCACTGGATAAAAACTGTCACCTGTGGCTGAAATGTACCTAATAATGTGTAACACCTACACCAGCACCAGTTACAGCTGTGACTGGATTTGTCATGGACTGGACAAGTGTCTGGATGTAGGCTGCATCAGTGTTCAGACAAAATGCATCATAGAATTGTGCAGTTGGAGCAGATTTGGTGGAAGCCTTCCCTGGCACAATTCCAAGGAGAGTTTCCTGTAGACTGGGATTTGAGCCACTGCTGGTAGACCTGTATAACCGTGCGCTTCCATACACCTGCAGATTCAGCTACTTCCTTCACACTATGGTCTTTGGCCCAAATGCTCAGTCACTCCTTTTAGCTAATCATTAACATCTGCTCTGGAGCCATTTACCACACATGGAGCGAGACGTTCCCTGCACTGTAGCACCTCTTCTCAGTCTATGGATCCCATCACCCCGCAGGTATTTATAACTCGCCATCCTTAAGCCTTAAGCATAACCACCTTAAACACGCAATGACTCAATGACAAAGTTGTGCAACCACAGAAAGACTCTTATCTGGCTATTTATTTGAATTTGACGATCAAGTATGACCGCGAGAACACCGGAGGAATAAACTTCTTACTGCTTAAAAATGAGTTCTTTGGTCGAGCTTTGGCATACAACTGTAGAAGAGCAGGGAAGTAAACGTTACACAGCGCTGTGGTTCAGAGCCAAGGGAACAGTTGGTCAATCATGACCATCAGTTCCTCTCCATCTTTTCTCAGGGTGCCTGTGCTGCTCGCATCACACTAAGAGGACTAACGCTGGTAATCCCAAATTTAATCTGCAATCTACGCACGACCTGAAGATACAAAATCACCTCCCTCGCATCTTAGCACACGCTGCACACACACACACACACACACACACACACACACACACAAGCACACACACACATATACACACCGAACACACACACACACACACACACACAAACATACACACAAGCACACACACACACACATACACACACGCACACAAGCACGCACACAAGCACGCACACACACACGCACAAGCACACACACACAAGCACACACTCACACACACGCACGCGCACACACACACACACACAAGCACACACACACACACACACACACAAGCACACACTCACACACACATACATATACACACGCAAACACACACACACACGCACAAGCAAGCTCACACACGCGCACACACACACACACACACACACACACAGAAACACATACATATACACACACAGGCACACACACACACACACACACACACGCGCACACACGCACACACAAGCACACACACGCACACACACACACACACACATACACACACGCGCGCGCACACACACACAGACATACACACGCACAAGCACACACACACAAAAGCACGCATAAGCACACACACACTCACACACGCACACAGCACACTCACGATGTGGCGTTAGTACATGTTTGTGTAAGCATTAGTGTTTGGTAAACGCATCCTGCCTTCAACTCTGTAAACACTGTAATCACTTCCCATGTCGTTCACTGACGATGATGAACAGTGTATGTGCGTCTGACGGACTGCCAGCTTTCATCTTCTTCACAATGACAGCTGTGACATCTTTCGCCAAATTGAAATCTGAAGAGACGAAACCTTTGCGATGCACTAGAGGTGTAATAACGCACCGATCGATGTATTAATGTGCAGGTGGAAATCCGACCGCCTGAATGTTGGGACGTCCGTTTTAAAGACTAACAATAATGTTAAATTAAATAAGGTGGTAGTAACGTCAGGCTCCTGCAGATGGCACTGTACAAGGATGATGGGGGCTATAAGTACCTGCGGGGTGTGAGTGACGGGTCCATAGATTGGGAAGAGGTGCTACAGTGCCGGGAGTTTGGTGTGTTTGGTCAAATGTGAAAGCTGGTAGCTCAATAGGGTTCCAGAGAACTGACCTCTGGTCCTCCTGAGACTGGTAGTCTGCTGGTCCTGGGGTGTTTTGTGACTGACTGGTTGGTTTTGTAACCTGAGAGCTTCGACTTCTCACATCACTTCTCTTGTCAGGTTTAGGGATGGTGTTGGGTCATCAAGGTCTGTTCTTTGTCGTTTATGTGTTAGTTAGCCCCTTCCCTGTGTTGAGCCCAGGCTCTACCCCCAGAAAATGCCCTAACACGTTCCTATGCTAGTCTGTGTGGGGTTAGTTGTGATGGGTGGCTGGTCTATCATGAAGTGCAGACGGTTAGAAGTGACCTGCATGGTTCCTGTTACCGCTGTGCAGCAGTGGTTCCTTGCAGGTGTTCAGTAAAGGAGCATAAAGGAGCCAGAACTTGAGAAGCATCTTCCCAAAGAACCCAATCAGGGATGCCTTCAGGTTTCGGGTTGCCAGTTTACCTCTGCTAACACTAGACCACTTGCCACCCTAACAGGGGATGCATGGAGCCTTGCGGTGGCGAGGGTTCTGTGTGTAGTGCTATAGAAGTACAGCTTTTGGTTGCTATGGAGGAACCCTCCTTACGGTCATCCCTCCTCCTAGGGTTTTTGCATGCACCCGCACACCCAGACCAAAAGAGGGCGCTGTTTCCACATGCTTTGGGCTACTGTCATGAGCTGGCTCCCATTTTTCCCAGTAGTCGGAGTTCATCGGATGAATTACTGACACTGTATAATGGAGGCTAGAGTGGAGAAGCTCTCCTCCCCCCGAGTCATAGATCTCAATGCTTATTCGTCCAGGTTTGCCAGACTCCTTCACTGGGCTACACTACACGGTGTAGTGTGGCTCTTTAAACCATCACCAATTCCAACTTGTGGTTGGAACTAGGCTCTGCAGGGAGGTGGATCTCCGAGACTAGAGATGTAGTTTCAGTTTATTTTATTTCTAATATATACTTTTGTTTCTTACTAATGTGTGATCAAAACTGGCCACTTTATTAGAAACACCCACCTTGTGCTTCCACTCACTGGCCACTTTATTAGGAACACCCACCTTGTACTTCCACTCACTGGCCACTTTATTAGAAACACCTACCTTGTGCTTCCACTCACTGGCCACTTTATTAGGAACACCCACCTTGTACTTCCACTCACTGGCCACTTTATTAGAAACACCCACCTTGTGCTTCCACTCACTGGCCACTTTATTAGAAACACCCACCTTGTACTTCCACTCACTGGCCACTTTATTAGAAACACCCACCTTGTGCTTCCACTCACTGGCCACTTTATTAGAAACACCCACCTTGTATTTACACTCACTGGCCACTTTATTAGACACACCTACCTTGTGCTTCCACTCACTGGCCACTTTATTAGAAACACCCACCTTGTACTTCCCCTCACTGGCCACTTTATTAGAAACACCCACCTTGTACTTCCCCTCACTGGCCACTTTATTAGAAACACCCACCTTGTACTTCCACTCACTGGCCACTTTATTAGAAACACCCACCTTGTACTTCCCCTCACTGGCCACTTTATTAGAAACACCCACCTTGTACTTCCACTTACTGGCCACTTTATTAGAAACACCCACCTTGTACTTCCCCTCACTGGCCACTTTATTAGAAACACCCACCTTGTGCTTCCACTCACTGGCCACTTTATTAGAAACACCCACCTTGTACTTCCACTCACTGGCCACTTTATTAGAAACACCTACCTTGTACTTCCACTCACTGGCCACTTTATTAGAAACACCCACCTTGTACTTCCCCTCACTGGCCACTTTATTAGAAACACCCACCTTGTACTTCCACTCACTGGTCACTTTATTAGACACACCCACCTTGTACTTCCACTCACTGGCCACTTTATTAGAAACACCCACCTTGTGCTTCCACTCACTGGCCACTTTATTAGAAACACCCACCTTGTGCTTCCACTCACTGGTCACTTTATTAGACACACCCACCTTGTACTTCCCCTCACTGGCCACTTTATTAGAAACACCCACCTTGTGCTTCCACTCACTGGTCACTTTATTAGACACACCCACCTTGTGCTTCCCCACACTGGCCACTTTATTAGAAACACCCACCTTGTACTTCCCCTCACTGGCCACTTTATTAGAAACACCCACCTTGTACTTCCACTCACTGGCCACTTTATTAGAAACACCCACCTTGTGCTTCCACTCACTGGTCACTTTATTAGACACACCCACCTTGTACTTCCCCTCACTGGCCACTTTATTAGAAACACCCACCCTGCGCTTCCACTCACTGGCCACTTTATTAGGAACACCCACCTTGTGCTTCCACTCACTGGCCACTTTATTAGAAACACCCACCTTGTACTTCCACTCACTGGCCACTTTATTAGAAACACCCACCTTGTGCTTCCACTCACTGGTCACTTTATTAGACACACCCACCTTGTACTTCCCCTCACTGGCCACTTTATTAGAAACACCCACCTTGTACTTCCACTCACTGGCCACTTTATTAGAAACACCCACCTTGTACTTCCCCTCACTGGCCACTTTATTAGGAACACCCACCCTGCGCTTCCACTCACTGGCCACTTTATTAGGAACACCCACCTTGTGCTTCCACTCACTGGCCACTTTATTAGAAACACCCACCTTGTACTTCCACTCACTGGCCACTTTATTAGAAACACACACCTGGTGCTTCCACACGCTGGCCACTTTAGTAGACACACCCACCTTCCACTCAAACCATCACAACATTCTTTTTTAAAACAGGGTTCTGTAGGTAACCAAAGTGCTTCATCACTCAAAGAACCTTTTTGTGGGCTCTTGTTTAAAGAGTGGCAGTTAGGAATGATCTGTAATCAAACGTGCTCAAGTGTCTAAGGTCAGGAAGGAAACGTTAGGGAGGTGTGTGATGTGGTGACTAATCGTACAGTTCTGGGCAGTGTTACTTTACACTGGTATGAATTTTCAAGTTTTCATAAAAATCAAGTGCATAAGAATGAAAGTCTCCAGGACGTCAATAAATACTTGGATGGTCTAAACAAATATGATATATTACCTACTGGAAATGTGACTGCATTATATTCAGTTATACTCAATAATATCCCAAACAACCAGTAATATCCTAATGACCTATAACTCAATCCAGTGGTGGTGAGGTCCGATAATTCTGTACTTGTATTATGAGTTTGACAGACAGGTTTGAGGACCACCGAGCCAAATAAGAACACCAAAAGGGCTTAGAATGTATTCCATGCTGGTTTTTGCGCATTTTTATTTCATAATTTGTGCTTTTTATAGAATAAAAGTCACGTATGTCGGCTATTTAAGTGTAGAATGAAGGTCGTTTTGTAATATTTAGACATTGATAAAATATACTACTACCTCAACCGGCATGATAAATAAAGAAATAGCACCATTTCAGTCAGCTGAGTTCGTATTCAGCACGGTTTGCAGTGACCGTCATGTTTGACAGTCCTCATACGTTCCCCTGTTAAACAAATGCCATTTATGAACCTTCAAATTCAACTGAATCCTGAGTCATGTAATATCCTTCTAAGGTTGGAAAACAGGGAGGATCTTGCCCTCCATCACTTTTCCCTCTGTTATATAACCACAGCAAGATGCGGTCATGTGTGTTTGTTTTTTTTTTTGTGTATTTGTCTTTCCACTACACCAAATATATTTCATCGCTATCCAAAGGAAAACAAGTATCTCCAAAACGGCAACTTTACAGGAGAGGCCAAAAACCTCGTTTACCTTTAATGCAAGTCAATGGAACCAGAGGTCTTTCCGAACAGTTTTGAGCCACTTCGGTTGGTCCATTCACCATGAGATTCTCACTCAGTGTAAACAGCAGCTGATGTGTTCAAATGATGCATAAAAGTAAAAATGGACAAAAGTGGAGATACATGTTTTTCATTGGACAGCGACGATTATATATATATACATACTGCACTGGAGAAGGAGCCTGACTGTGTTTCGTTGCACTGTACAACCCTGTAGTGGTATAATGACAATAAAGTTAAATTGAATTGAATAGAATAGAGTGGTTAGTGTATAGGTGAGGTTTTAGGTTTTTACTATGGGGACCAAAAACTGAATTAATGACACACAAAAAAAGTTTCCGAATTATTTTAGAAGTAATGATGTGGAATGACTCAGTAAAGCTTCTCTTCCAACAGTGGTGCGATGTCTGATGTCGGAAGGTTCATAAATAAGCAAGGATTGAGAACTTCTTCAAATAATCTATATATAGTCTGATCCACAAGCTCCATCCGAGTGATCTTCTTACAATAGCACTCAAATAACCAGCGTGTGGAAACAAGTGGCAGAACCGTCAACATTAATGAAGCAACAGTGACCTCTACTGGTGAACTGGGTCTCCAACACTAGTCCTGCTCTACCCTGCTGGACATTAGCGGGATCAGATGTATTAGATTTGATTTAGGGGGATGCGGCTGTCACTGGATGGAGGTTGGAAATAAGCTCCAGCCAATAACCAGGCTTCCTGTACCTCCACTCACTGGCCACTTTATTAGAAACACCCACCTTGTGCTTCCACTCACTGGCCACTTTATTAGAAACACCCACCTTGTACTTCCACTCACTGGCCACTTTATTAGAAACACCCACCTTGTGCTTCCACTCACTGGCCACTTTATTAGAAACACCCACCTTGTACTTCCACTCACTGGCCACTTTATTAGAAACACCCACCTTGTACTTCCACTCACTGGCCACTTTATTAGAAACACCCACCTTGTATTTACACTCACTGGCCACTTTAATAGAAACACCCACCTTGTACTTCCACTCACTGGCCACTTTATTAGAAACACCCACCTTGTACTTCCACTCACTGGCCACTTTATTAGAAACACCCACCGTGTACCTCCACTCACTGGCCACTTTATTAGAAACACCCACCTTGTACTTCCACTCACTGGCCACTTTATTAGAAACACCCACCTTGTACTTCCACTCACTGGCCACTTTATTAGAAACACCCACCTTGTATTTACACTCACTGGCCACTTTATTAGAAACACCCACCGTGTACCTCCACTCACTGGCCACTTTATTAGAAACACCCACCTTGTACTTCCACTCACTGGCCACTTTATTAGAAACACCCACCTTGTACTTCCACTCACTGGCCACTTTATTAGAAACACCCACCTTGTACTTCCACTCACTGGCCACTTTATTAGAAACACCCATCTTGTGCTTCCACTCACTGGCCACTTTATTAGAAACACCCACCTTGTACTTCCACTCACTGGCCACTTTATTAGAAACACCCACCTTGTACTTCCACTCACTGGCCACTTTATTAGAAACACCCACCTTGTACTTCCACTTACTGGCCACTTTATTAGAAACACCCACCTTGTACTTCCACTCACTGGCCACTTTATTAGAAACACCCACCTTGTACTTCCACTTACTGGCCACTTTATTAGAAACACCCACCTTGTACTTCCACTCACTGGCCACTTTATTAGAAACACCCACCTTGTACTTCCCCATCCGCTTGTTTGTAATGCTGTTCCATCTGTTCCTTTCCTTAGAAGCCGTTATCTCCATTCTATCTTTCCTTTCCTCTTTCTCTTTGTTCCAAACTCCTCCCTCCGTCCATGCAGGCTGCAATCTACAGCTGTCAGTGAATAATTAAGGTTTGAAGAGAAGGATGCACAGTGGGGGGAGGCACAGTGTCGTCTTACCCTGCATCAGTCAGCAAGAACACACACACGCATCTAGTATGACAGCAGGCAGCATTAGACCATTGGATCACCCGATACCTGATGGTCTGCAGGTGAATTCCATTGTTTTGTAGACGACCCCCCTCCCGCCCCACTGCCACCTGCAAAGCTGACCGCTTTTAACATGAGACCTCGCAATTACTACAAGCTAATCCCGCAATTCCCCACACATGAGTTCATTTCCTCTTTATTTCCCTTTTAAAACAATGTAGGGCCAAAAATCAGCTCGGCGCAGTTTAGTCCTGGGTCAGGTAAGATGTTTGGTGACTGACGTTGTTAGTTTTGCACTGGAGCTAATGTACTTAGCGAGTAATGATGGCTTAGAGTTCCTAAATAAGCTGTTTGGTTCCCTTGAGTTAGACTTAGCCAATACGCTGTCTAACAACGCATAACATACAGCCTTCCAAAGAACAGTTGCACAAGTAACTACACCCAGAAGGAATCACCCGACAGGAGTGAAACTTGGTGGGTAGGTTTGCCACGGTTACACACACGGCCGTGCCGGACATAAGCAAGGACAGGCATTATCTCTGTACCTGACTGAGCCAACCACCATGACTGCGTACAGTCACTGAGCAGTGATGTCCTCCATGTCTTGCTAGTGTCAGCCCCACTGGCAGACCATTCACACAGACCATTACGACGACCGCCCTTAACACCACATCAACGTCACCAGAGACTGCAATGGTGTCGTGCCAGACTGTCATGGAGTGACTCAGAATAACAGCGGGTCTTTTCAGTGACCAGTCTTGCTTTTGTCTTGGTGGAGATGCCCAACGAATTCATGTATGGAGCTACCGTGGTCACTCCACCTTCACCCCTACCGCACAATCTTCAGGAACTGTGTGAGAATATTCAAACTGCATGGGATGGATTATCACAGGACACCATTAGGAACCTCTACGGCTCCATGCCGACAGTTAGGCTTTACCTGCACTTCTTCTATGATGCATCCAGACACCAGTACATCTGTGCACTAGCACAGCAGACCCATTATCTCATTTTACTCTCCTCTTAGTCACCTGTTCGGCTGAAGTTCATCTTGCAGACAGACTAACAGCGTTAACGGTACAGTAGATCCTGCGGTAAGTAACACCAAGAACCTTACTAGGTTCTAAATTCAGTCAACATCTCATTTTGTAATCAGTTTATATAGTCTTGGGCAAAAGTTTGAACGTTCCTGGTCATAGCACACATTTTTGCAGAGTGTATTAAGTCGTAAGTAAGAACCTTATATGTGCAAAAATCATTCTGTTCAAAATGGTATAGAATTATTCATTATTATTATTATTATTATTCATTATTATTAACTCTATAATCCCAGCATCTACATACTGATTAATAAACAATCACATAGCTTGACAAAGCCACTGCAGTGAAACTCCAGGTGGTTGCAAAAGTCTTGGTAGTCTGTTTATATGGTAACCCAGGTGGTTGCTAATGTGTGTATACACTGATCATCAAAAGAATAGCGGCACCCAGAGGGAATCAATCATCAGGAATGAAACTTAGTGGACAGGAGCAAGAACGGGCCTCACCGCTGTGCCTGACTGACCCAACACTAATGATAATGGACGCTCATATACATCATTTGAAGCAGTTAGATCCACAGGCAGTGGATGGTTTAGTGTTTATGGCGTGGTAATAGTGTGGTAAAGCCATTAAACTCTTCCACTCCAAATTTAACAAATAGCATAAGGGCACAAACCTGGCTGACTGGTAAACGTTTTCGAGTTTTCCAATATACTGAATTTAAACACACGTTTACACAGTCCAAATCTCTGGACTATTCACAATTGTACCTTTCCCAAATAAAACGGTGATGCCAAACTTCTTAAACTGGGATTCCAAACTTCTGCACACTAGTGTACTGTACTATGCAAAATTTTGTGAAAGTTCATTCATTTAAATTTCAGTTTCCAGTCGGAACCGGTGACTGAGTATTCATTTTTCTGCATCCGGTAACAATCAAAACTCATATTTACCAGAACAGCTGAAGATCATGTGACATTGTTTTGTGTTCTATATGTTCCCCTAGCCTTTAGTTCAGCACCTTGTGCTTCACATTCTGCACCCAAATACATTCAGTGATGTTGAAGTCTGGACTCCACTAGGATGGACAGTCCATAGTTCAAAGACCACCTGAAGCTACTTTCTTAAAATTAGCCTTTTTATTTCTTAGCGAAGGCTTCTTAGCTACGCATTCTCCTAGGAGAAAGGCAGCACACTGAACTATACTTAAGTATGCACTCTGTATTTAGGACGCTATATATATATATTTTTTTTTTTATCATCATATATACATGGATTATAAGTAGATATGGATTAATGTTATTCACTTTGGACATTATTATACAATAGTCAATTAAGTCACCTTACATTAGTATCCATAGTGTAATTCTACCTCCATATACCATCAACATTTTACATATTTTGCACATCCATGCACAGTCACTTTACACACTCATAACTTATTTATTTAAATTTCTATTGGAACTGTTGTGGTAGTAAAATCCCATTCTCACATTGAGTGCACTGTCGATATGTATATTACTGCTCTTGCTATGGTTTATTGTTTCTACTTGAAAAGTGTTATTCTAAATTTCATTGCATGGAAGTACAATGGCAAAGGACTCTATTCCCCACCACTAAGATTTCCTTCAGTATACTTGAGTCCATATTAACTACATATTAAAGATATTAGATTTAGATTTCTATATTGGATTTGTTTTTGGAACACAGAAACAATAATGTGCTTGAGACGTACTTGCTAGTATTAAAGTACATTTCTATTCCAATAAAATATGCCTCATGTTTATCCGGACGCTCAGACTCAGAGCGGTGTCTTCTCGGAGGAGAAGGATGGGCAGAAACACCAGTGTATGCTTTCAGAGTGGAGCTTGGCTTACTCCTCTCTGAGACATATAAAAGCTATAATGCTGTTCATCTGATGGGGACAGTTTTGGGGGACCTGGGAGTCCTGGGGGTCCTTTTTTGTCTTTTCCATGTGCAACCTCAACTTCTAAATGTCTTCTGAAAATGACACAACTTATACTTAATGCATTTTACCCAGAGCGACTTACAATGTTAATCATATTACAGGTGGGCCAGTGTAGTGTTAGGAGTCTTGCCCAAGGACTCTTATTGGTGTAGCACAGCCTAGTCCCCCAGACCAGGATTCAAACCCCAGTCTTCCCCATGTGGTGGTGGCTCCCTGGTGGGCAGTGGTGTTATACGCTGAGCTACACCAACCACGCGTTGCAATGCGATGGCAGTACTGCAAATCAACATGCACGTTACACAGTGGGTCAAAAATAACTTCACCCTTTAAACTGAAGCCCGCCTTGTCGTCTCGTAAGCAGGAAATACAATGCACTGCCGTATAAACACTCCTAAAGAGCTAGAAGCTGGGTTCGAGTAAAACACAAAAGAGCCCCGACGATTCACAGAGGGCTCGTTTCTTTGGGGTTTTCTAGCCTAAAAAAGGGGTGACCAAAGGCGGGTCAAAAAGACATCTTTAATTTAACAGACATTAAGCAAACAAAATATTTAATGTTTATTTCGCATTAGTGTTTTTTTTTGTTTGTTTGTTTGTTTACATACTATATTTACATTACAACATTAACACACGATAGACACGTTCAAATATTTAAATCATCGTTATGAAATAAAAAATAAAAAGTAAAACACGTGTAAGCAGCCATTAGCTAACTGGATGGAATCGGAGAGTGAGAGGAAGAGGAGAAGGAGGAGGAGGAGATCCACAGAGACACAGAGAAGGAGAAGTGAATGGTAGCTTCTTCTTTTTTTTTTAAATATCAGTATTAAGACAGGACTGGACACAGCAGGCTCCGGCTAAAACACTCTCTCTCTCTCTCTTTCTCTCTGTTGCGCGCGCACACACTCAGACACACTCGCACACATGCACACGCACACATGCACACACACACGCTTCACATAGTTGCTCCTGTAGCTTGTTGTTTATTAAGCAACTACAGTCAGTTCCTCCTTCTGCTATTAACCTTTTATTAATACTGTAATTAATAACGAAAAGGTAGACGTCCTTCAAATCAAAAACGCTAAGTTGAGTCTAGCCGTCTCTCCGGTCATAGCTTGGGCGCCTTTCCCGCCAATTCGCAGCCATTTTTACATGTACAGTATTCAAGTATGGACATAGACATAGTCATGAACAGTGCCTGGCTGGGAACGGGCCTATAGCTCATGGCGAAAACGGCACTAGAACCAGTAATGCTTCTATCAACGGTTGGTGTGAAAAGTTCCGCTGGGGTTTGTTTTTTGTGTGTGTATCTGACTTCATTAACGGGGTCGACGAGGATTCGAGGAAGTGTCAGTCAGTAATCGGACTAGAGAGCTTTTAGCGCAATTGACACATGCACGCTGGAAGTTGTAGACGCGCCTTCGTTCTTACGGAACAGCGTGGTAACATCTGAACTCGAAGTTTCGCTGGAGAACTGAACCCGGGACTGCCACTGAGTTGATGCGAGGAAGAAGGGGTTTGATCGAACTAGTGTTGACGTGTCCGGCCTGTCCAAACAAACCCTTGAGAAATGTTACCAGAGCTGTTTGAGCAGCTTTGAGCTCTTAATGAGCTAGGAAAGGGGTCCTTTGTAGTGAAGAACCACTTTTGTTTCCCTACAGAACCTTCCGTCAGAGGCTCTCAGGGCTTCTATAGGTGTAACGGTTTCGGGGAACTTAACGTTTATAGTTCTTTTTTATTTTTCTTGTTAAATTTAACAGCATCGTATTGTGGTAATACTCTCATTTCCTTGTTAAGTTGAGTTTGACTATCATGTGAATAACCTTTCCTTGGTCTCCCGGTAGATGCAGCCATGTTAGCTCTTCTATAAGTTAGGACCTCAGGAGCTTCTGACATTCCAAAATAACTGCTGACGTAATTCGGAGGTTAATTTCACATTTAGTAAAAACCAAGGTCCCATTGGAGGTCCCACTACTAGGCCACGGCTGCCCATGAGTTGGCCTTGGAGGACAAGAGAAAGTTACCTTGATCCCACGCCATCACCCAACAAACATACATGTATCCTATATATGACTTATTAAATTCCTACACATTTTTTTTCTATTCAAAGTATTTTAAAGTATTTTTCCGCAACAAAATCAATCGTAATGTTATAAAACACGTGGTTAAAAATCTACCTAACGTCTTCTACGTTCTATCTTCTATAAATAAGACAACAGGTTTGGGCACCTTCTGGAAGTTCTAGGTACTTCGCTGTGGGCTCCCAACAGCTCCACAGGAACTGCTCAACTGAAATGTTCTTTAGGAAACCAAAAGTGTGGCTTATTATGATTATTTTTTCTCTCTCTCAAACATTTGTGCCCATTTTGGCACCTTTTTAGTCACAAATATCTGATTTACAAAGACGAGCAGTGCACCATAGGATAACGTTAACTACAGTACCAAACCAGTGCCTCGAGGTTTTACAGTATAAGGCCTCCTAACAGAGCATCCCTCTGATCTGTGGGAGTTTGCAGGAAGAAATATCAGCACTTGTCCCTGGTTTATTCTACACAACCGCTAAAAAGCTGTTTCATACGGAAAGAGAAAGTTTCATTCTTTGCTTTTACAAGTGGTTACGTCTCGTTATCACACAGTCCGACCATGTAAATGCTAAATGCCTACGGGCAGAACTGAGGGGAGTGTGAGTGGAAGAAAAAATAGCAGCCTAAGATTAGAAAAGTCGTAGGAGCTTAAGCATCTAGAAGAGAAAGCGCTGTTCACAAAACCGAAAGGATTGTTTTGATCATTTCTATGGGATTTTGCTCTGTAGATTCAAATTGAAAGCATCTACACCTTTCGCAACGTTACTGTCTCGACTAAAGAGTTAAAGGTTGAATTAATGTAACTAGAAAAACATGATCTAAATGAAAAACATGGCAAGTGGGCTATGCTCTAGGACCAGCTGGCATCAGTCGTCTGGTATTAGCAAGGCTTCAGCAGACCACAACTAGCATAAGAGGTTTTCCTGCATGATTGCATAGCACAGCGCTAATGTCAAGCCTAGCGTTACGGCCCACGGTTCTTCGGATCTCTCCTAGCTGATCTGTAAAGCTAGTACGTCTGTTGATTCAAATGACTAGTTAATCTAAGGAGCTTAAAGCGTTGGGGTGAGGTGTTAATTACATTTGGGGGAAAGAGTGCACTTGATGTAGGAGTTTTCCAACAAATTAGTGTCAGTTAAGAAAAAAATAAATAGATTCCAAAGTCACTGTAATATGTACAGGTACCTGATGCTCAGCGGCATCACGATAGCTTCTAGTTAAGACCATTAATTTGTGAAATTAAAACTGTTCTTCGAGGACAGAGTCGACATTTCCAAATCACACGCCAACTTTCACTCCATTCCAAACTTGTCAGTGAGAAACGAAAAACTTCTATAGACAAAGAGCCCAATCCGGCCGACGTTTCCCTGACGGGATGTTTCTGCCTGATTTGGCCTTCAGCTTGCTTCTTTGTGTGGTTGGTATCTGTTGGGTTGTTTGTTGGTCTGTCTGTCGGCTGACCTGTGTGTTGATTCCCCTGTGTAGGCGCATGGCGTTTAGTTAGTGTCCCCTCTTTAGCGTAGCTTTAGCATTGACTATTTCCTAGGTGTTTTTTATTTGAGCTTCTTCTCCATGCTCTTTACATGGCCGTTCCGTTTGTGCTTGCCATTGGGAATCCCGTTGTGACAGTGCCCGTTAGCCTTTTCTGCTGAGACTGCACCCCGAGTCAGCCGGGACTGGAGGAACCTGCCTATCCGGTACATGCAGTAGCAAAGGAGCAACAGGCCCACGCCCACCACAGCGGCAACGTCCAATAAGAAGTACTGGTAGGTGGGGACGCTGTAGACGGCAGAGCGCAGGTGCTCTGCACCGTGGTGACGCAGTATGTAGCTGATCCAGTAAACGGCGCGGGTCACCGGATGCCCGGGCTGATCCTTGTGGATTTCGGACAGCTTCTGCGCTCTCTCTCGATATCTGGAGGAAGGAGGGAGACAATGGTGGCTGATGAGAAAGGTGGACAGAGGACATACAGTGAAACATACAGAGTTCTAATGCCTCTTATTGGAGCTGTTTATCTGCAACGACACTTTACGACCACAAGGTGGCCTCATAGAATCAAATCTGTGCTACTCTATATGGGCACAGCAAGTATTTACACCATGCTTTTCCAGTCTTGGAATTCCATTCATGGTGGCGTCATGCACTCTGCATTATCTGAACATGCTTAACAGGTTCTGAATTGACTGGAATTTGTCATTGACCGCAAAAAGAATTACATGGCTGAGTATGCAGGTACGAGCAAATTCAGCAAAAGTAAAACTGCATTCATTTTCGCTCCTGTTATTATCAATCAGTCTGAATTCAATCCACAAACCAAACTGGTGTGGATATGGGTACTGACAATGTGCTCTCAAATTCAGCAACACACAGTTTGTTTAAATGTTAAATATGAAAACAGGTGAGAGTTTTAAAGACTTGCTTCTTAATACCTATTAATGGCCTTCACATATACCCGGTATATCATCTCTACCAAAAAAGAAAAACAACGATAATAAATTCTAATTCTAAGGATATCTACTGCCAGTGGAGAAATTTGAAGGGATGCAACGTCTGGTCAATTGTTTTTGACCAATGTTTGACCATCGTTAAATGTCGTGTAGCCACGTTAACCAGAAAGTAAAGCTTAAACTCAAAGCCTGGGACATTATCAGTAATAAAACTTCTAATGATCGTTTATTGCTGGCGGAGTCTCATTCACAGCCATTACAAAGTACTTATATGGGCACCGGAAGGTGAAGGGTGTGCCACACCAAAAAACCCAGCCCACTCACCGAGTAACTTAGAATCCTTCATGTCCTGCTAATAACGTATCCCTATAAGCCTGTTTATCTGTGTGTGATGCTGTTTCTTTGTCATTTGGTTTGATTGCTATCACACAGCAACATGCAAAGTGACCCAAATAGCACACAGGCTGGTTTGTTTAGTGAAATATGAATAGATGATACAAATATAGATGCTTAATAGTTTTCTTGTATTAAAATACAAAACATAAATAATAAACTTCCCTTCATTTATGCTTCTTTGGGCCTGACTGACTTATTCGAATACAACCAATCAGGTGGGTGATGCTTGGCCAAAAATATATTCTGCTGTCCAGAGGTGTATCTTTATGAGTAAGCTGTTAAAACCGGCAGATTATGTGGTCAGTAAAGTACTGATCTCCGCTGTGAAAGGCAGCCTCTGATGTTGAATTCTTTCATTCGGTGTGGAACCTCGTAAAGGGCTTTTAATCATTTACACCGCTGGTACAGTGCTGTGTCTCACCAATACTGCTTGACATTCCTGTCCCTGAAACATAATACAGAGCCTGCCTGCCAAAAGGAACAGGTACGTAACAGACCCGCTAACTATTAGTAGGTGTTTTCTGTTCATCTATAGCGCAATATCAGTACAAGGCATGCCTGAGCCAATATTCACTTAGTGATGACGTTATCTGGCTGCCTTTCGATGTGGACCTTGTCCCGTGATAAACATGAGTTACCCCAATTCCAATGACATTAAAAATTAACCCGGCTGTGTGTGTGTGTGTGTGCGCGCGAGAGAGAGTGTGTTACCTGCTGTCAGTGATAACATTGAGCATGGCAGTATAAAGATCCTCTTCGCTCATTCTCTTCCACTCCAGCATAATGCCCATGCCTTTGGCTTGGACGCGCGTCATGGTGTCATAATGGTCCCCGAACAGCGGCACACCCACCACGGGCACTCCATGGTACATGGCTTCATAGATACTGTTAAGGCCACCGTGACTCAGGAACGCACGTGTGTTTCTGTGACCTGAGACAGACAGAGAGAGAATTGTTACTAGTGTGTTGGGGGTCCCAATGTACTTCCAGGAGGAGCTGCTAACATGGTGCTATAAAGACAATCACATGATGATTAGCTGGTGAGAAAGTCGTACTAAAGAACACATGAACTCAAAGGATGAAATCTCACTTTGTGTCAAGGTGAACTATAAACATGGGAATTTGTGAAGCGTCAGCCGAAAAGGGTGAGCTGGAAAGTTCCTCAGGTGATATATTATCAGTCTTATCACTCATCTTTTTACTGAACCATGCATTCCCTCCATAACCACCTCATTTCAGCCTTGCCCATACTCACCAGACCAGGCTGGGATCTTCCAATGAGTTTTATGGTTGTGTGTCCAAAGGCCAAAGACACCAGAGGAGCCCTGCGAGAACTCGAAACAGCTGTCCTCACACACAACAGGAATTGGACTAGCGTCACAAACCAACGGAAGTGAACTAATCCGCTAATCATAAACCTGACACAGTCTTTCCTAACTTCGTTTTCAGTCTTGCGCACACAATCCGCACAATTACTTTGGTGAAGTTTGAGGTCTTTAGTGAGCTAGCATTCCTGTAAATGCTGTTTAGTATTCGAAGCACCAGACATTTAAAAAAATGATGTGTCTGAGGAATCTGTACCAGCGAGACCTGATACCCCTACAGAGAAGAGGACGACCAAAAGCTGTTGCCAAAGTGTGTATGAGTGTGCATATGCGGTGATCCATCCAATCCTGCTGTTAGCCGCACCATTTTTAAAACAAATTCAAAAACCACCCAAAAAGTGGTACTCAGGAAGGGGTCCAGCAGGGGGTGCTACCTTTATGATCCGGCCCTGTCAACTCCCACAGAGAAAAAAGTGAGGCAGCAGTCTTTATGTCGACTGTGGATTTCTCTTGGGCTGTGGGAGGGTCTTGAATGAATTTTAAAAGCTCGTTTTTAGTGCACGGCTAAAGGTTTATTGTTTGAGCCTAAGTGCTAGCTAAGGAATACAGGCTCAGTCGCCCCATTAAAGGACTAGGTTTACTACTTGATTATGGTGTGTGGGGCAGCCCATGGGGTGGGCAGAGATAAGTAGGGGGACCTGAAACATTTTTAAAGCTTAAAAGCTTACACTAATCTTGCTAGCCCTTGCTTGTTAAGGTTGTGTGGAGATGAGCACTGCTGTAAATATGTATGTATAAGTTACACGGACCTAATTCATGCAGATGTTTTCAACGTGGGCTAGGAATACAAAAGCATTCAGCCACTCATGAGCCAATGGTTGGTCTAATTGGCAGCGATTGAGATCGGAAAGGACATGCACTGCCTCCCAGAGGTTAAACAGCATTATAGTGTTCAAATTATAATGAAAAAATTCAAATATACTTCTGTAGTATATTAGATTTTTTTAGGGAGGCAGTTATTCACTGTATCAGTACTGTAAGTGTCATTAAGGGGATTTTTAAGGATACTGATAACCATATTTAAACTCAGCGTCTGGCTCTAATATACACGTACATGCGATACACCTTATTCACGTTATAAAAGGGTGTACCCTGTAGTCCGTCTGTCCATGTACTACGCTGATGGACTGTCGTACATCTGTTTATCTTTGACCTGTCATTTGTCTTGTGTGAGAAAATCCTGGGAGGGCATATGGGTGTGTTTATTTGTTCGAGCTGATGATTAACCAATAATGATCTAATCAGTGCTCTAGTGATGTCTCTCTCTGTGCAGTCTGTACTTTCCACCAGCTTACACACTTCTGAGCTACCCGTTTATTATGACCAATCAACATCTAAATCTGCCAAGCTCCACCTTATTTCCTCAGCCCTAACCCTGCTTAGCAGCTCATGCTATCCGCCTTTGCCTTGAGCCTTCTGCTATGTTTGTGACTAGCATGAGGATGCTAGTATATAGTTTTGGAGGGGCTTTAGATTCAGTGTAAAGACAGAGATGGGACTAAACAATCAGCGGTAGCTGGTCCTTGGATGACTTCAGTGGCAGACGGACGTCAGCTAACCAGATATACCACTGTTTTCAAAATTCTGCCACCGACAGTGTTACGTCTTTACCCTCTATAGTTGAACTGATGGCAGACTCAACGCTACAGTGACTCACTATCACGAAGTAGTATTATGAGAGAGGACAGGCGGGACTTGTTGGTTAGCATACTTACTTGAGTAGGTATCTCTGTAACACAATATGCAATATGCATTTAAATCTGTTAATAATTTTAGTTGGCTTTGGAATATTTTAAACTAAAAATAGTACAAATGTACATGTATTTTAATACAATTTAATTCAATTTAATTAATTTAAATGTATTTAATTTAATTTCTGTCTGAATGTCTGCATTATGTGTTTGCAGAATTAAATGGTTAGTATGTAAACAAAGTCAATCAAGATGGTCTGAATGAATTGGCAATGAGCCAATCTAGAAACTTTAGTTACACAGCCATAATTGCTCTCAGTGGTGGTAATTACTCTAAAAGCTGTCAGTGGTGTTACCAAAGAAGGGTGTCAGTTACCCTTATCATCAAAGTAATAGTAAAACAAATAGTTGCAGCCAGAAATAATCAACCATCAGGAACGAAACTTGGTGGGTAGGTTTGACATTGTGGAGTGCATGTGACGTAAGCAAGGACGGGCCTTATCTCTGTACCAGACTGACCCAACAGCCACATTTGCAGTGAACAGTGATGCCATTTCACCACCAGTGAAACCAGATGAAGTCACTCATCACATGTCCAGAAGGCCTGGTGTTACTCCACCTCCACCCCTACCGCACCATTTGCATGAGGATATTCAAGTTGCATGTCATGGATGACCATAGGACATCATTAGGAACCTCTACAACTCCATGCCGAGACGTCTGGCATGTTGGGGTAGCCAACATGGCGGCCTGACCCCATACTGAGAGACATACTTCTGTATGTGTAGCTCAATAAATATTGATCATATTAGTCTACATGTATCATCATTTATTGCTCCTGGTCACCTTTATCTTCCTTCCCAACAGCACTGCAGTCCCACACCTCCTTCTGGGTGCAGCTATTCTAAATTAAAAATGGCTGCTCATTTAAAAAAGACACATTTCATATATGTGTTAGCTCATTCAAGATCAGTAAGAGCTTATAAAGGATTTGTTAGCTCATATGATCAATGTGTGATTTCACAGAAAGTTCTGGATTTGTAATATTGTGTTATTGACATATTAAACTGACGCAATGCATTCAGGAATCACATGATTACAGACAAGAGTAACTGTAATGTATATGCACCACAGTTCTACAATAATCAATAATAGCCATAAAACATGTGAATTTCATTCTATAAGCATCACTGTAAATAAATCCTACTTTTATTCTCTTTACAGCACTGTTACACATAATACCACTCTGAATTGCTTATGATGTACATGTCAAAAGTTGAACTGTGCAGAAACTGAAGGATCTTTGAGTTCCCTGCTGAGACTTTAGGAACTGCTCCAGCACTCGGGGTCAGTGTGTGTGAGTGACAGAATGACGTATGTGACATAGACAGCCAGAGACAGGAAATGCACCAGACACTAATTAGCCCTGAGCTATTTAGCGTTGCTCTCAATACTGCCGCACAATATATCGTTTGTTAATCGTTATCGCAGCACTGTCCTTTACAATACTGGCAACAGAGTGTTCACTGAGTGCTGTGGTCATCCTGACCATTCACAGATCCGGAGGAGTATCTTAATAAATGAAGCTATTCATATAATGAAAGAAAGTATACAGATTGATCATTAATCATTCTACATTTATGTGTTTCCTCTTAGGAAATAGGCCAGGGGGTTACAGGGGTCACAGTTCAATATATTACAATATCATGTGACACTGTAAACAAGGTGATATACTATAAAACTAATTTTAGCAAAACTGTCATAGTATAAACATGCTAACTAGTGAGTAAATGCTAAAGCTAATGTTAGCATATATTGCTACTTGTTTACATTGGAATACAGGAGTCTAATGGCTGAAAACAGATTACAGCACTGCTATCTAGTGGTTGGGGTTTAAGCACAACCCCACTGACCCACTGCCTGCCAACAATCTTTGCATTTATAACGTTAATAAAAAATCAGTGATATACTGTGTTATTGAGAATGAAGACCGTTTAAGTCAAATTAACCACTAGCAGAGATAGGAATGGACAGAGGACCCAACCAGTTATGTTTTGATTTCCAATGTGTGGAATCCTAAATTTGTAAGGAAAAAAGATCACCCAAAACCTTCTAGAAGTTCTAGATATGTCACTGGCTGCTGTTTTGGTTACTGTGCCTTTAAGACTGATCTAAGATAAATGAGTCCTCTTCAGATTGGCTAAAGTTCACACTTTGTGGACAGTTTGCATGGCTCTGTCTGATGCTTCATAGGTCAGGAAAGAGCAAATTTACCGAAAAGATACACTCGGATATTGTGTTTGTAAGTTTACTCCTTAGTGACTCTGCCTAGAGTGTATACTTAGGGTTGTAGGGGTTAAACAATCGTTAGAACTTCAATATAAGTGGACAGTGTAAAACTGTGGTAGGCTGAATAGGGGGATGTAGGTAGATGTGGAGTTGGTTCTTGTGATTTCACAAAAACTATGAATTCGAAACAGGCTGTTTTCACTTAGTTTACATATATGGAGCTATTTACAGACTAATTGATGGTATGTTTTGAAATGTATTATTTTTCATTGATATGGATCCCTACTTTCATTGATATAGAACTTACTCTTTAACTAGCTTTAAATGAATCAATGGATTGTCTTTTCCATAGTTTTAAATGTCTGTATTTAATGTAAAATGGCCAGTAATTATTAATGTACATGAACTTAGTGCTAACGTACTACTAGCACCCCAGAGACGTGCTAGCTGAAATTAGCATTGTCATAGAAGTGCTTTTCCTTGTTTTTGGACTGGGTTTGGGCATTTCTCTATTTTTCTTTTTTTCCGCCATTTAAAGTAAAAAACTGCTTCATGGCGAATCAAAAAACTAAAAAGGTCAAAAATCACTTCAAACAAAATGTTTTCATACAAGTGTTGGTCTGACAGCAATGAGAAGGTGGAATGAGAACTGTAATGGCTTTGTGGAAGAGTGGATAAATAGAAGGAAAAGGGAGAGAGCGAAAATATGACCAGAAAAGGAAGAAAGAAAGAAGGAACAGACATCCACAGTCTCTTTGTCTCCTTCACACACACTCCACACACACATACACACACACCAAATAGAGGAGACAGCTTTGTGTCTTCTAGTACAACAGAGACATTGTAGGGAAAGAAGCAGAAGAGGAGGCTAGAGAGGAAGTGTTGAGATTCACACACAGTACAGGATGCTAGAATCACCATCCAAGTTTGTGTAAAGTGAGAGAATACAGTGGAGAAAGGAGTCAACAAGCTAATGAGGCAAGTCTGTGTGTATACGCATGCATGTGTTTGTCCTAATGTTTAAAAAAAAAAATCATGAGGTTAAATTAGAGGTTAAATTAGAATAAGGCTCAGGATTAAATGTCTTAGTATTCCATATATATCCTCTATGTAATATACTTAGAATAAAATACTATACAGTTTTCTACAGTTATACAACATAATGGTAAAATTACTGAAATACTGGTTACCAGGAATACTAAAATTACTACCAGACCTTTCAGCATGGAGCTGTAGAGGTTCCTAATGGTGTCCTGTGGTAATCCATCCCATGCAGCTTAAATATTCTCACACGGTTCCTGCAGATCGTGTGCTAAAGGTGGAGGTGGAGTGACACCAGGCCTTCTGGATGTGTGACAACACACCGTTCATCTTGGTGCTGACCACGGTGCCTCCACACACGGTTTCGTTGGTCGTCTCCACCAAGACAAAAGCGGGACTCGTCACTGAAGATGACCCGCTGCCATTCTGAGTCATTCCACAGTCTAGCACAGCATCATTGCAGTCTTTGGTGGCGCTGACGTGGTGTTATGGACAGTTGTCGCAACAACCTGTGTGCATGTAGTCCTGCGTCGTGTAGCGATATGTCAACGGTGCTGACACTAACAGGATGACTCATGGAGGGCATTTCTGCTCACTCAGTGTCCAGTGTTCCTGCCGGTTGACTATTTCTTGACTATTGCACAACAATTTGTGCAACTATTCTTTTTGATGAGTGTATAATAGAAACAGGACATATTAAAATGATGGAGGGATACAGTGTATATAATGGGTACTGAACACATTACACATATGACACAGAGAAATCTGTAGACATAGGTATGGCCCGGTTTCTGGCCATGTATAAAAGCAATGCTTGTTAGTGTTCGTGTGTGGGAGTGTTGTTGATGGAGAGCAGTGAGATGCTGTACTCACCTAATAGGTCATTCTGTGGCATCCAGTCCACTAGTTTAGTGTTGTTGCCAAGATTTTTGGGGGGAACTCCAGAAAACCTGCAGGAAAGCCAGATTGGTCATGTGATTAGGAAGACAGATTGGACAGATCTGTGGTCATGTGATTTTTATCTTTCTTTTTTTTTCTTTTTACCAGCAGATGATTTATCTAATATGTGTGGCAGTGTTCACACTTGTCTACTTTTTCTGTCAGACAAACATGTTCAGCCTGCAGTAACAACCTTGAGGTTAGCTGACCTGCCAATTATTTCCTCATATTGCTCCCCACACTGCCTATATGCCGCAACACAGCAAGTGAAGAATTATGCATGAAGAAAGAAACATGCAGAAAAAGAACAAGAGCAAGACAGATACTAGCAAGGGCGGGCGACTGGTCAGCATGCATACATTTACATCAGCACAAAGATTTCATTGAGTACGGCTCAGGGCAAAGGAACAATTCAGCTGCTTCAATAATTGGCCCCGACTAAAAACGGAAAGATTCATTCAATGCAGCTGCTGCACAGACACCCGCCTGCCCTAAATGGAGAAGGCACACAGCTCCTAATGGCAAACTGTGGCCTCAAAACACTTATGAATGGAAAACCGATTAAGAGATTAATATTAAAAATATTCAGCTATAATAAAAAATATAATATTATAGACTCACTAGAACAGTGCTCTCTCCTTACATATGAAACGTTATGACTCAGATGCGAATTAAAGGAGGTCTTGGAACCCCCTAATCAACCTCATAGACCCACTGAATGTCTCAAAATCAATCTGATTATGCTGTCCATTAAAGTTAGCACAGAGACTCAAGTACAAATGCGGTACAAAGGTCATTAAAGAAAGTGAGGTGTTCAGAGCTCTGATGGCCTGGGGGTAGAAACTCTTTCATTATCTGGTGGTCTTTGATTTCATTGTCTGCGTGGTGGGAGAAGTTTTGTCCTTGATGATCTTGGAAGGGTAAATGTCCTCTACTGTCTTGACCACCTGCTGCAGACACTTGAGGTCCTGGGTGGAGCAGTTTCCAAACCAGACTAAGATGAAGCTGGTGAGAATACTTTCAATTATACACCTTCACAGGAAAGGCAGTCATTGTTGTGTTTTTGACCATTTGTGTTGTATTGTGAGACCAGGTGAGATCTTTACTGATGCTGTAAAGAGGCTAAAGCAACAGTTCCCTAAAAACTTTCCTTTCAACTCAAATGTAATCAAGGCATGTTTCACATCCTATGTTTGTGTCTTAAGTTGAAGGCACACTTTTAGTGACTACTGCCTAAAAATAATCCTTAACAAGAGCACACATTTGCAAATCAGGAACATACAAGGAACATACTTCGTGCAACTTATTAGGGGCTTCATTAGATGCTTTAGACACACATCAAATACCTGCACTGACTGGGGGTTTGTTGACTGTGGTGTTTGACTTAATATTAAGTCAACACAGCTGTCCAAAAAGCTAAGAAAAGACATCACTGCCTTGCACAAACAAGGAATAGGATACAAAAAGATAGCAACGGCACTTAACGTTTCAAGAGATACAGCTGGAAGCATAGTTTGCAAGTTCAAAGTTAAAGAGACACTGGCTACACTACCTGGACATGGCAGGAAAAAGAAGCTATCACTGGCTGCCAAAACCTTGATTTGGTGGCAGCAGCAACTGAGGTTTCAGTATGCGCAGTAAAGTGGATTCTAAACGCTCCCCATGCCCAAAGACATAAACCTCTACTGCCCCAAAAGCACAAGACAAGTCTGCTCCAATTTGCCACAGGAGTGGCAAAACAAAACCGGAACTTTTTGGGCCTGTGGATCAGCAGGATGTCTGGAGGAGGAAGAATGAAGCATATTCTGAGAAAACACCTGCAGTGTGTGAAGGCCAAGATGGATTCAATCAAGTATGAAGAAACCCTAGGAGAAAACATCATGCCTTCTGTGAGGAAGCTGAAGCCTCATTTGACCTCACAACAAGACAATGATCCTAAGCATACCTCAAAGTCCACCAAGGATTGGTTTCAGAAAAAGTGCTGGAAGATTCTGGAGTGGGCGTCATAGTCGTCTGACCTAAACCTCATAGAAAATCTGGGTTTGGATTTGAAGAAGGCGGTTGCGGTATGCAAAGCCAAGAACTGGAGGTCATTGCCCATGAGGAATGTGCTAACTTTAGGAACGTCGCCAGAAGCTATTGTCTGGTGATCCATCACCTTTGCAGCAGGTCATAATAGCAAAAGGGTGCTCTACTAAAATACTAAGGACCCTTGTTATGAAGAGGTTGAATAATCCCGAGACTGCATTAGTCTTAATGAGTGGCATTATGTACTGAATATGGAAAAATGCTTGTTCTATTAGTTATTGTGTTGAGCTATTTAAATTGTTCTTGTTTGATTGGTTTATTGGAAAATAGCTAAATGTTTGCACATTTTGCTAATAAACCTAATATGCAATGAATGAATTTGATTGAAGTTGTATCTAAATCATCATACACTTGCTCCAAATCAAACTGTATTGTTAAATAATGTCTTTATTTATAATCTCTTTAATTACAGGGTGCAATACACTATATATCATACTGACATGTTTAAAAATGGACAATTACTAAGAATATAATATTCTTATCATTCCAATTTAAGCATGTAATGTTATTGAATCAATCACTTACTACTTACGTCAAAGATTATTAAGCTAATAATGATTAATAATGATCCACTGTCAACATCACAATCCACAATCCCAGCCTGAAACTCATCTGTGCTGTTGTTGCCACTTGTGTTTAGCAAGTTGAATTGACTGGCTCTCTTGCTAAAAGTTCTTTCCAGCAACTGCCATGCCGCGAATTGAAACAAGTATCGTTTACAAGCACGCTGATGAAGCCCGCAATATCAGTAACATCAGTAACATTAGCACTGGTTAATGGTTAACGCCTCCAGCAAACTATACCAGACAGAGTTCATGGGAAAGAGCTCTTGACAAAGCAACAATCCACCAATTAATAAAAGGGAGAACTATCCAGGTCCCCTTAAAACAAGACATAGCATAGCTGCTTTAGAAACAAGAGGACCACACTCGAGTTGAAACATCCAGACATGGTTGCTCTCACTGGACCAAGTGGAGACAGTGTTCACTTTATGGAACTGACATGACTAGTGGTAGTTCTGGTTAAAGTTTGGGTACGTCATCGGGAAATGAATACAAGTCTATGTCATGGCCCCACAATTCACAGAAACAAGCATGTGCATGTGTGTGTGTGTGTGTGTGTGTGTGTGTGTGTGTGTGTTCCAACCTGAGAAATTCTGAGAAGTCAATCCTAGCATGAAATGAAGAATACACACACGAGCGTACACACGTAACACACATTGTGTGGCTGGTGGAGAACCTAATGACAGACATTCTACAGTTACTGAGAGACTGGTCTTTAGTTACTGGGCGGGGGAGGGTTGATCGGTGTCATTGTACTAGTCAAGTCATTATTTTATGTTGAAACTTTAATTATTCCGAAAGGCTACCTCACAGTGTGCACACGCTACCATTCTGAAGATTGGAGTCACTTGTTATATTAGTCATTTGTCTTATATTGTTGCTGACGGAACAAGAAGAAACTTTAATGTGTAGTAGAGGTCGATGTAAAATTTGTTATTTTCAATAGTATTTTTTTTGCATTTTAGACCATTTCTGTTGACACAATGCAAGTAGTATATGGGTTTTAAATTATGATAAAAAGTAAAAATCAATAAATAAACAATAATAATAAAGACAAAAAGGGACATACTATTTTTTAAGTGACACCAAAATTTACATTAATAACAAAAATTGCCATCAGAATGTTTTTTTTAGGTTTTCTCGATACTTCTACTTGGAGAATGTCAAAAAAGTAACTGAATGACAAATAATATACGGCGAGACAGATATTTTAATCGTATTTTGAAATGATACTCCACATATTTATTCTCAGTATCTGTTTTAAAAGCATCTACAGCTCTATTCATCTTTCAGAACAGATCTAATATTAGAAATTACATTTTGTAACTTTCTGAAGTTGCATAGGAATCCATGAATAGAATCATTTTATGCATGCACCAACAACCAAACTGTTTATTTATATGATTGAAAACACTTCCAAATGGCCATTGCAAAATGTGTAATTATACAGTACTGTCCAAAAGTCAGAGGTCACTCTTTCTTTATATAATTTCTAGTTATAAACTTCAATTATTTATAGTGCCAGGAAAAAAAATACATTGAAATGTGCCTTAGGATGCCTTCTTTATATGTTGACTCTGGCCTACCTCCAAAATGACAACTTTACAGTAGAGGGCAAAACCTACTTTAATTTGATTGTATGTCGATGGAACCAGACTTTTTACCTAGCGATTTTGAACCGTTTCTGTTGGCTGATTTATCCTGAAATTTTCACACAATAAAAACAGCAGCTGCTGTTTCAAATGGCGGATAAAAACCAAAATAGACAAACATGGAGATACGTAGTTTTCTTATGGACAGTGACAATATGTGGACTGTCTTATATCTGATCTCCTCAAAAACATCTTTAACTTCAAATAGATCTGTTTTGACTGAATTTAAATACATGGATGGTCTCTTGACTTGTACAGTACTCTATGTGTTCAGTAGTGGTAGATATGTCTGTAGATGTATGTGTGTACCTACCTCTGTGTAAGTGTGGTTATTCTAGTGGGGACATTGGGGACTGGTGCCTGCGTGTGCGCCCCTGAGGCCGCCTAACCACAGTGCCCTCATTAAGTAAGACACGGCAAATGTGCACAAACAACAACAAGAACACCACACTGAGGCCCGCGTGACGGTTCCAGCCATCACTGGTGGTAAGCTTTTTCACCGAGAGAGAAGGGACAGCAGGGAGTCTCTCTGCCCTGTCACCATGCAACATATCACGTAATTGTGCTCTCAAGGTGGAATCAGGTCGGGTTTACGTCCTGTGTGGCCGGTCTTTTGAAAAGATGAGACATTAGAGGATGTCTAATGACAGAGGAGAGGCCTGCTACCTTGGGAATTGGAAGAAAATGAGGAAAGATAAGCATTTAACAGAAAAGGTGTGAATAAATGAGAATGGTTTCTTAGTGGGTTTAGCTCATGGGCATGGTTATGGGGGTAATATGATACGTCTGAAGTCAGATTTATTTATGAGGAATTCACACGTTTCTTCGCATTGAAAAGTTCCATAAGCAGTTTTTTTACGCCCACACCTGTATACATGTAAATGAGGTTAAATACTGGCCAGCATGCTCATGGAAAGGCGGCATGTTGGGTTTGAACTAGGCATGATAGTGGATGTCAGATGGATGGTTCATTCAATTTCTGAAGCTGTTCAGGCATTTAACATTCCTCAGTCCACAGTGTCGTCATGTGTGTAGCAGGAATATGTTATAGAAAGCATCACCACATAGAAAGATTGAGACTTGCAGCATCTGGCTAGAACAGATAAGCAACTCTGGCAGAAATCATGTCCACGTTCAATACAGGAGGCCCCCTGTGCAAATCCCAGAGATCAGTGCCGGGTTATGTAACTTCCATGGGAAATAGGGAAAAAGGATCGACCAGTGTGCCTCTGAGGTTGCTAACTGGACCCTAGAGGACCAGCAACAGGTGGTGTTGTCTATTTTTTTTGGGTTGGGTAGTTTTTAAAAACTACAAGGCCTTTACAGAGTATTCCACAGAAAAGGCCCAGACAACTTTAAACCAACCAAGCAAGTGGTTGGGCAACCACAGGGCTCATGATATGAAATGGGAGAAAAGGAGGTCAGAGATGGACTCCAGGGAGAGCATGTATAGAGACAAGAGAATAAGTCCCAAGACAGACCTAAACGATTCGCAGTTCGATTTTCCAGATAAAAAGCAAACCACTTCGGCACAGCTCTCTTTCCGGAAACAAGAAATGGCACCAAAGCCTAAAGACAAATAATAACTCTTTAAATTCAACTTTTTTTACTGGTATCCAATGCAGTAACACAAGTACGAGGTAATTCTTTTCCCTCCTCTTAGTGCCAGTCAGCAGCCTCATGGTTGCAATTTGGACTAGATGTAAACGTGACAAGCTCGGCTCGCAGTTTCCCAAGCAAGTTGCAATAATCAATACAATAGAAAATAAAAACATGGAGAAATGCACAAGATGCTTTGTGTTAAATATGAGACGGGACGTGAAGCTATGTGTCATCTGCATAGCAGTGATTTTGTACTGTTGAATAACGGACTCAATGCAGAGAATGTATAATGAGAAGTTCCCAAGATAGAGTCCTGAGGTACACCACAAGTATTAGGTGTTGAGGAAGAGGAAAAAAGCCCCAAACCATTTCAGCCCAGTACTGACACCACACTTCAGGCGATCCAACAAGATGGGTGTAACACTATAACAGTAGTCTTGCTACTACGGTTCCGTTTTTACAACTTGATTTATCAGTTAAAACTTTGACAAGAAAGGTAGCTTAGAAATTAAAGTGGTGAAGCACTGATAGCCAGGCTTTTTTTAAAGAGGCTAAACAACCACATGTTCAAACTGAAAGAAAACGACACCATCGATGAGACTCCAATTTATTATGAACAAAATACTCATAGATCAACAGATCAAGCGATGGAAGCAAATCCTTAAGAAACAGTGTTGGATCCACGGAGCAAGTGGTTGGCCTCATTTGCTAAATAATGTAAATCTGTTAGGTATGACACTGATACAGGCTTAATCTAATGTAGGAAAACAGAGGCATCATGGGCCAGAGATGAGGTGTGTGCTCTTATACTGTCAATGTTGCAACTGAAAAACCTCATATCTTCACATAGTTCAGAAGTTCCTCAGTTGTGGATGAAACAGCAAACTGCAGGAATACTTGGTAATTGTGTCAGCATAAAGAGCATCATTTTTGCTCTAGCAGCTTTAACCACATGCTGATAGATATGTGTACATTTTTAGAAAATTTGATAAGGAACTTTTCTGTTTTGCCTTCCAACCATCTCTACTGAACTTGAAAACTTTTGAAACTTTATATACTAAAATCCTAATACCACTACATTAAGTGATTTTCAACAATGGCAAATGGTAACTGTGAACAAAATTGTCTGACTTTAAATTATTATTGCGAGTATTTGCTACCCCTCAGCGTCTCCCTGACAACGCTGATCTCCCGTACTCCATTTCCCAGAAGGCACTATCTGATGACGTCACATTCACATGTCCCTATTCAGCCAATCACTCACGTTCTAACTCGCCTGAGTAGTAATTTGACCCACCTGCTGTTCATCACCCAGTCTGCTTATAAACCTTTGCTTTGAGAAGTTTTGCCAAATACCGGTTTGCCATTTGCTCTCTTGCTGTATTCTCTGGTTCAGACCCTGTTTGTATTTGACTCTTTTGCTCTCTCTCTGTTGCCTATCCCCTTATTTAGTTTTCCTGGTTGTTTTGCCTCTCTGGTTCTCGACTCCCATTTTGTTTATTCTGACTACTCTGTTGGATTTGCCTCTTTGGATTCCTTCGCTGGTCTGTCTGACTTTCTGGTTTTCGACTTCTGCCTGTCTCTCTGTCTTTGACCCTCCGTTACCTGGTTTGTTATGCTTGCCTGGATATCATTTTTGTGTTAAACTATCGATTTGCCTTTGATGCGCAGAGCTCGTTTCATTGTTCCTGACACTAAGTAAAAAAAAAAATTCCTTATTTTTAATAACAAAGCACAAAACAAAATTTAATTTAGTGTTCAATAATGTTGAAATTGTGTTCACTTACAGTAGTATTTTTGTCAACTGAAAATTCAGTAGCTTTTCCATCATCCCAATGATCCCATTTCATTAGATTAACGTTTAAAAAGATATTTTGTTTGTTACAGAGGAAAAGCCAGAAGGAAAAGTAGTTCCAGTCATGTAAGACAGCATTTTCTTTGAGAGAAAGGATACACATCCATCCTGGTTAATAAATAAAATAATAATATTGATATTTTTTGAGACAGAATCAATTCTTATTAGCAAACATCAGGATCTGAGGTACTGATCCGCCCATCCCTAGTACATAGGCAGACGGACTGTATGAGGTGTGATGTAGCATATGCAATATGAAGGCAGAAGGCAGTTGAAATAGAGACCTCAAACAAAAAGGGTCTGTGATCAGACGAACATGAATCTTCTATTTCTAAATTTCACACACAGAAACCAATTGACAAAACAAGATCCAAAGTATGACCAAACTCATGTTTAGGGTCAATAACAGAGTGAGTCAGATTACAATAGTCGTAAAGGAGTTGTTAAAATTCCACAACCATGGGTTGGGAGGGACAACAGACATGGAGATTAAAATTGCCAAAAATCATAACTTATTAGGTAAAGCGACAATTTCTTAATTAATGGGTTAATGGGTTTAGGAGGTCTGTACACCCGAGCACTGGAGCACTGGACATGACAGTTCCACTTTACACAGCTGCACTCTCCCACACCCAGTAAACCGCATTTAAAATGATCTCAACGTTTTGTTGCAAGGTCTCCGCCTTGGTCAGCGGTTCTAGGTGTGTTTAAAAAGTACAGTCACAAGGCGACAAGTTTAACAAGGGGGATTGAATCACCGGCAGTTAACCAAGTTTACGCTACTAAGAGGAAGTCCAGGCCATGGAGAACGAAGAAACTGCTCTTATTTACCACTGACCTAGCGCTGACTATTTCAGCTTGTGCTGGGTCTGAGAGTGGTGTAGGGTTGAGGGTGTATGTTCCAGATGATGGTGGTAAATGAATGATATATACTTGTCCATAGCAATCATTTCAGACACTTACAGACCCCTGTGAATGTATTTTGGGCGTTGTGGAATTTCAACATCGCATATTTACAGCACACATCATGACTTCCCCAATTTATACTCAGCCACGTTAAAAACATATTAGCCAGCAAACCTCTGAAGCACCTCAGAACCTGTCTAGGAAGAGTAGTACCCACCTAACGACATGAACCACCTACAACTTGCGGAAGTGGTCAATTGTTTGCCATTTATAAAGAGACAGGCAAGCGCAGAGTGGAGCAGGGAAGCGATCGCTGGTGTTAGGCAGGTGACTAATGTCCAATACAGGTAATAAAATCCAGCAAAACTCCAGGAGACATGTAGTCCAATTCAGAGACATTTGTCCAGGCTGTAGACGTCCACAGTGTAGATGTCATGTGCTACAGTTTCAGTAAGCTGAATGCCAGTGCCACTGCAGTGTAGCTTTGTAAAATGTTGATTTGAAAACCTCCATCTGTTTTTAATTTGCCTCACAATTGGTGTAACCCCATTGTTGTTCTTTTCCCATTTGGGAATGTAATCAGATACAGGAGTTTATATGGCTATTATTCCTCTATTTAACAGATTATTTACAGGATTACCCACCTCATTCAGTCAGATTGGAACTGGAATGGCCTCAACCGAACGAATGTGTTCCTAATGACGTGTATGCATGGACGTATCCTATTCGGATTGCTATTAGTCAGTTTATTAACGGATTATCAGGCTGTATGTAAACATGGCTAATGCCTCACAAACAGCAGAGACTTTATTATCTGACTGTTTAATATTGTCATGTACAAGAGTTATGGAAAAACAAAAGTAGAGAAACAACAGCTCATGCTCATGACACCTAAGCATACTGAACCTGGATCATCTGACAAATATCAAAAGGGCTTCAACTTCATAATTCCTATTATTTGTATTATTATTACTAATATCACCTACTAGCATGTACTTTCCACCAGAACTTTTCCCTACACCTTATTCTTCCCACATATACCATCCATTTCTGATGTTAAAGGCTGTGATACTTTGATCAGTGCTAACTTTTAATTGGGCCTATAAAAGAAAACATATTCATGAATCTCTGCATGTAAATGAAGCTCATATGCTTGCTATAAACTTTTACAGAAGCTCTGCAAAGTGAGTTTGTGTTAAAAATGATTAAGGCTACTGTAATAAGTCTTACTTACATTACTAGACTATAATGGTACAGTTTAAAGTTGGGCTTAGTTATGGCCAAGTCGGTAAAAAAAAAAGGAAATTAAATGAGTGTTGAATGAGTGTGGAAATTATTTCAGATTAAGCACAAACAAGCCTGACAAGCTATTTAACCCTCACCACTGTTAATATTCCGAGTTCTTTGAACCGAAGTGTTTACTTAAGTATAATGAAATAAACCTTATAAGGTTTGAATGTCACACATGGTTATTGTAGATCTGCCATAAACAGTGTTAACTGCAGTACTGCAGTGTTATTGATCTGCATTATTACATCACCAAATGGAATGACTGCAGTATACAATGATGGGCAACTGAAAGTTCTTAACTGCTTTCAGCGGTCCATAGCATACCTCAAACAGACCACTTGCTTTGATCACATTAATGATCATGTGGTCATTTCGTAAAAGCTGTGTGCATAACTCTGGTTCCTATTGCTAAGGCACCAGTAAAAGTAATGACAGAACATCAACAGACGTACCTCCAGATGACTCTTTGAGGTAGGCGGCCCAAAGCTCCAGCCAGCTTGTGTGCGATGTCTTCAGACAGATACTTCACTCCGGCACCGAATGACACCACCACAAACCCATGCTCATCTGTGTCCCTCACCCAGGCCTCAAATTCCTACACACAGAATCAAAGATCTGTAAACATGTCCCGAATTCACAGCGCAAACAGCAGTAAACAGGAATGAATAGGCTGGGCTCTAAAATGAATGTGACTGGCTAAGTCGCGTTCCCAGCTGAAATACACAGTACAGTGCAAACGTGTTATTTCTGGGGAGATTAGATATTAAATGATCCACATGCACTAGGGAAGGGAAAGTGAAAGCCAGAGATTAAAAAGATACACAGAACACAAATCACTTAACAGTTGCCATCAGATAAACATCATCTTTAAAAAGAGAGGCGTAAACCGAGCTCCGTTCTTGCTTCAGAACATTCCTGTTCCTCCTTTGTCACTGTGAGAAGACTACTCAGCACTACAGGTCTGAATTGAAGGGCAGCTATTAAGAAAAAAAAATGCTGCCAAGAAAAAAAATAGATCTGAATGATCTATAAGCTGCTGGTGTTTTCTGAGAACAACTCCAGGACTGACAACCCCAGAGTCCAGTCCTCACTGAATGTGTTTGGGATCATTGGGATGAAGGAAAAGCAGAATACACGACCATGTTCTAAGACAGGAACTTTGGAGGAGTGGAAATAGCTCCCTGCAGATTTCTTTGAAAACCTGAAAGCGAGTCTCCTGTGATAGGAAGCTGTGATAAAGAGTGGGCCCACTAAACGCTGAGAAAGCTGACAGGTCTTCTGCTTTTCTTAATGATGCTAAAAAAGAAATGGCTTGTACTTAAAAAGTTCCAGGTAAATTCCACCTATTTCCCCAAGAAAACTTTTATTTTTCAGATCTAGCACTATTCCTACATTACTATGTGTAGGCTCACTGGTACATGTGCAGGCTCACTGGTACATGTGTAGGCTCACTGGTACATGTGTAGACTCACTGGTACATGTGTAGGCTCACTGGTACATGTGTAGGCTCACTGGTAAATGTGTAGACTCACTGGTACATGTGTAGGCTCACTGGTCCATGTGTAGGCTCACTGGTATATGTGTAGGCTCACTGGTATATGTGTAGGCTCACTGGTACATGTGTAGGCTCACTGGTATATGTGTAGACTCACTGGTACATGTGTAGGCTCACTGGTACATGTGTAGGCTCACTGGTAAATGTGTAGGCTCACTGGTACATGTGTAGACTCACTGGTAAATGTGTAGGCTCACTGGTCCATGTGTAGGCTCACTGGTACATGTGTAGATTAACTGGTACATGTGTAGGCTCACTGGTACATGTGTAGGCTCACTGGTACATGTGTAGGCTCACTGGTACATGTGTAGGCTCACTGGTACATGTGTAGGCTCACTGGTACATGTGTAGGCTCACTGGTACATGTGTAGATTAACTGGTACATGTTTAGGCTCACTGGTCCATGTGTAGGCTCACTGGTACATGTGTAGGCTCACTGGTACATGTGCAGGCTCACTGGTACATGTGTAGGCTCACTGGTCCATGTGTAGGCTCACTGGTAAATGTGTAGGCTCACTGGTGCATGTGTAGGCTCACTGGTGCATGTGTAGATTAACTGGTCCATGTGTAAATTAACTGGTACATGTGCAGGCTCACTGGTACATGCAGGCTCACTGGTACATGTGTAAATTCACTGGCATACGCGCAGGGCGTCCTCGACATGGTGGTCTCATTGCAAAACTGACTGAACTTCCCGTCAAGACACAGGGATGTTCATGGAATAATGTTTTTATATTTATGTTGTTGGATAATTATAGCCCTTAATGAACTACTACTACTGACACAACGTCTATCCAACATATCATTTTGTCCAATAATGACTGAACAAAAATAAGTGGCTGGTTTGATTTTTTTTGTTAATACTAAAAAATAATATAAATTATTATTCAAAAGATTATTGTCCAATGAATTCAGGCAGCCATGTCAAGTTATTAGGCTCTATGTTTAAACATAAACTCTCACTAACATGCATCTGTGGTAGCTGGATGTAAAGCCCTGCGCTGCACACGCTGCTTCCTTTTCACTATTTCCACTTCACTCCATGACCTCTCTTTGACGACCTTGGTTACCCTCTATGTCGTGCCAGCGCTTGAGCTCCTCCTCACGTCCCACACAAAGACAAAGGAACAATGGAGAGTGGAACAGCAGCAGAAGCCACGGATCTTATATGCCAGTATGTTAATAATCTACACAGCAATATATAGAGCTGGATCCTATAGAGCGTGGCCATCTGCCAACTACCATCATTTAGTTCTCCATGTTCCACACGAGCCGATTTGGTGTTCTAAATAATGTGTGGACACTGCAGCCTTTGCTTCACCTACTACCAACAGACCAACTATGCACAGCCACATGCAAAAGTCTGAATGTCCCTGGACAAATAATGTGCCTTATTAATGTTACCAAATATAAATAAAGAACTTTTCTGCACATTTTAGAGCATTTTTTCTTTAATATTGCTGAATATCTATATACAAAATATCTATATACAAGATTTTTATCCCTTATTGATCCCACAGTGGGGAAATTTAGTCTCCGCATTTAACCCATCCGTAAAGTGAAATATACACACTCACTAGTGAACACACACACTAGGGGGAGTGAGCACACTTACCCGGAGCAGTGGGCAGCCCTATCCATGGCACCCGGGGAGCAGTTGGGGGTTAGGTGCCTTGCTCAAGAGCACCTCAGTCGTTACTGTCAGTTCAGGGAATCGAACCCGCAACCCTCCGGTCACAGGGCTGGTTCCCTAACCTCCAGCCCACTTATAGTTATATGACATGATATTTCTTCCCTAGTCTCATAACTTCAGCATCAAAATGTGCAGAATTGTGTCTTTTGCAGATGACGCATACTTACTTTCACCTCCACAATCAACCAAAATATGTTATTTGACCTAAGCACCCAATGTTTTGCACACTGCAACTGAATATTAACTCATTATAAGCCTGAAATGAACATGGCTACATTCCACTTGGCTTTTCTAAGTAGGTCTGATGTTGAAAGCATGACTGATGTTTTATGCTTGCATCAGTCGACATCTCCCCCGTCGATTGCTCAGTATTAGCATTACGTTTTCACAATGCTAGCATTGCTAGGTAATTATTTTGATACTCAGCTGTTCACTGGGACATTATTCTGCTGGATAAATGGATGCCATTCTTTATCTTTAACTGCATTATAGCATTCACAAATGGCTGACAGGGGCCCACTAGCTTTAGCAGTGCCATGCCAAATAAGTTAGCATTGTTTAGTTGTGACTGAGGTCTTTTAGTGCTTACACGCCGCCGTATCCTGCAGGAATGTTAGCACATTAGCATCGGTTCTGAGCGTGTTAGGGCTAGCGTGCTAGCTTGCCCTGAGAATCAGTAGGGGTTTTGTGTTAGCGCTGCTTCCTAGCTGGATGAGGGAGTCCAGCTGCATCAGAATGGCCGGCGCTGGCCTGGCACGGACAATCCACCCCTCACACTGGTCTCACTGTCTTCCACATACATTCTACAATGGGCACATTTACTCACACGCTCCGTGTCTACACACACACACCCATCACATAATGGCCTCCATGGCACACAATGAGCTCCTTTGGACTATTGGTATTCCAAAACTGCAGGCCTAGGCTAAGAACCCCCCACTCCTATTCTACGCAATGCTCCGTGCAATCACTAACATCGATAAGGACAGTCTTTGTAATCTCGGAGAGCCCATCTAAGATGGAACCAAAGACTGGATTTAGTGTGGAATAAGACTGTAGAGTCGGATGGAATTTGAGATATCAGGGATTTGTTCCTATGTAATATTACTAAAGCATATGTGGAATACAATCGGAACATTATATATACAGCAACTTGAAATTCTGGGTGAACCAGTGTGCCGTTTAATAGGCATTTCTTAGGAGGATGTGGGTTGGCTATTTGACATTTTGGGGGTGGGCCTATATCAGATGAGGTCTGACCTATTTTATATGCCTGTCCAATCAGAGAACAGCTTTTGCGTCAGACGACCCCCATAGTGACGCATGACGTTGCTCGATGACGTACATGTACAGCATTGCAATGTTGAGAGCGGAGTCTCACCACACAGTCACCCAGACAATGCATTTACTGAAAAGGCAAGGAGATGTGGAGACAAACTGTGGTTGGCTTGTGAAACAAGATCTACTGACCCCGAACAAAGTCTTTGACCCAACTTTCCACATTTGGGTTTTGGTTTGTGTCGGGCTACATGAGTACAAATGCTTTATATTGATGGGTTGGTTAAAAAAATACTGATGGCGGTATTGTTGATGATTGCGTGTAGATTTATTAGACAATATCTGAGTATTGGCCCACTACAGAATGCCTACATTTAGACACTACAGTATTCTATTGGATCATCAAAATAGTGATAATTATGATGATACTGATGATATGATTATGATAATTATTCACCTAACTGAGCAAATATAGAACTGCCTAATTCAGTCAGTAAGTCATGGTAAATGCAAACTACCAGTGTTAACAACTAACCTAAAAAAGCCAGAACATTTATTTATTCAGATGAACTTTCATTTTAAAAATCTGATATATATATTAGACTACATACATTTTTAATGAGTGTGACTACATACATTTTTAATACAGTGAAAAAAATAAAAACAATTTTCACTGTATTTATTATTTCACTGTATTAGCATCTTACACTAGAACCTTAAGTGCACTAGCAGCCCACACTAGGACCTTTGTAGTAGCACTCACTTGTTAGTTCTAGACACTAGTTATTCTACACCTCTATGCTATCATCTTAACTATGTTGGCAGCCTATGCTAGGAACATGTTTTAGCTTGTATGGCTGGACAACAGTTGTTTCATTGGATCTTCCTGGTGTCACAATGTGCTAGAACATTTCCCCAACTGACTTGCTGCAATGGTGGTATCATATTACGTAACATACTTATGGGCCCAATTCTGTGGGCTCCTTGGAACAGTTATCCCAATGCTTTTGACCATATAGTACATTTCTTCAGTTCTAAAATTCAAGATTAAGTCATACTGTGTCCTGAAACACATCAACAAGACCAGCTTGTGAGTTGAGACACCTTGAGAGCATTTTGGTGACTATTGACTTGTGTTTGTTAGCAACGCTAGCCTCGCACATCTAGTTGTGGACACCAAACATGTCTTGGCTGATTGACAATATCTGTTAGCATTCAATGTCAAAACTACCTGCGGGAGAGGGTTTGGCGGCTTGGTCAGGATTCCCCCTACGTAGACGACATGTGGCAGGGTGGGACGAGGGAACTCGAGTGCCATGTCTGTGCACAGCATCCACAGGCGACTGCCCTGTACCAGGTCATGCATGGACACATGTGGCCGCACATCGTACTTCCTCATGATGCGGTCGTATTTGGGCAGCACGAGGAACTGCACGCCGAAGCGGGACACCAGGTAGATGGCCGTGTTGGCCACCCGTTGCACCAGCGACATGCGGTCCGTGAGGAGAGAGTTGAACTCCGGCACATAGGAGAGTGGAGCCGGGGCTCCCACCTCAGCCGGGTACCAGAGGCCAGTGCTGAAAACGGCATACTGCACTCCCAAAATGTGGGCGATGACGAAGCCGCACATTTCGTTAGGGTCGACGAGCAGCAGGTCAAAGTGCTCACGCTTCAGCTGCTCCATGACCTCAACGCTGCCCACAACGCTATCGCAGTTCTGTGAGTAGTGATCCAGAATGTCAAAGAGCTCCAGCGGTGTCAGCCGCCCGGAGAAGATATTGTGCACCTTGGACTGAAGGAAGTCGTCAGCTGATGAGCTGTTGAAGATTCCTGGATACCGCTGTAGCCTGTAGTGGGAAGACGGAGGTACCTCGCGGCCTTCCGACACCAGGAACACGGTGTCGTGGCCCTCGGCGTGCAAGGCGGACGCAAGGGTCTTGAAGATGTAAAGATGGCTTTCAAACATGATTGGAGGGACCACGATGATCTTAGCAGACCACAGAGGACTTGGTGCAAAGAGCCACAGCAGCGTGGCCAGGACAGCAGGGGCAGACTTCATGGCTAAGAGATGGAAAAAGAAATGTATAGAAAATACATTTAATAAAACAAAATGATTGACAGCTGGAGCAGTACAATTTGCATACAGTAGTCTTATTTAATCTTCTATTACTTAGTAATTTGGAGTAATCAGGAGTGTCTATACTTTTGCACACACCTGTAGATATAAAAAAGCACATCAGTTTAATTCTGTATGAATGGAGCACATTTTAAAACCATACAGTTCATGGATTAACCAGTTTTCTGCTGAAATGTTGCTCGATAGTCACGGCCTCCCTCAAAGCGACAAGACTCCGCAGTCTGACAAATTATGAAAGCAATTTGTATGGAAAAGTGTTATGATTTGCATGGCTTTGATGTATGACAACATGAACTCAGGTACATCTTGTCGCCCTAGGGCAAAGCTCCCAGACGAAAACTTCATAATTCAGCTGTCTAAACTTCCACAACATATAGTCTGTCCTGAACAGGAAGACAGACATACTGAACATACAACCTTCAAGTTAAAATGTGTATTACATGGTGAAATCAATTCCAGATATAAATCTAAAGCAGCCATATATCTGTTATAAAACTATATATAGACTGTAATGGCTCTGTTGTTATATACAGTCCTGTTAAAAGACTCTACAGGTCTACGCTGTTCCAACTAATAAGGAGCCTGAAACAATACATATCCTCGTATACTCTTCACGTACTGCATATTTGTGAATATTTGTGATGGACAGATCAATAGTATTGGTCCAAAATTGTTTAGAAAAAAGTCCACCTCCATTGGAAGTTAGGAAAGCAGTTTTGTCCTCCTGCAAATTTCCATTTTGGCAGTATTTAAGGTGGACTGCATAATTCCATAAGTGCTATTTTATAGTTTGATGCCTTTACTTATCTTCTAAAGATTAGCTGTGTCCAAACTGTTGAACTTTGTTTTTTGTTTTTTTTTTAAGTTCATCCCTTTTTGTTGATTCTGTCAATCACAGCTGTGTAAAAAAGATATTATGATAAATAAACCACCAAAAATGCTCCAAAACGACCTGGAATAGAGGATCTTTTACTTTAGTAACTAACTAGCCTTTCTTTTATCACTATTTGGTTTTATTTTAACAGAGACTAAATATAAAGGAGACCAAAAAAAGCCCAAAAACAAATAAAATATACCTATATAGCTGCTTATCCAACAACATATACAGTAGGCCCTGGAAACAAGATGTACTTTCTATGACCATTGTAAAAGTGCAAATGTTAATTCAATCAAATTCTATGTTGTCTGAACCTTTCTTCCACCTGTATACATAAAAAAGTGCATGTCGAAATAAACATGACAAATACATATGAAAAGTGGATATGTTGATCAGATATCAGCATGACAAAAAATAAAAATCTATCAAGTTAAAATATTGAGCAATATTGTGAAGTCAACATATGTAATTATACTCCGCCATACTGTGGCCAGAGGCTGTTTTTATTACTACTCGCTTCCTTACAAAAACAAGGGGTGTAAGCAAAACAAGCGTTTATATTGCACTGGTCACATGCTGTTAATTACAATCATGCACCTGTGTTCATTTGCACACCAGTTTTGATTAGATCATCTGCTAAACTGGCCGCCAACACAAACCAGAAGCTGTCAGTAACTGATATCTCTATTAATAAATACCCTATTAATAAACAGGTTCCTAATGAATACATTCAGTTACTCACTAATTAAGTATTATTATTATTATTATTATTATTATTATTATCACCATCATTCCAAAATTCCCATGCTGGGCCTGTCGTTGTATTACAAGTATAACTTCTTTTTTTCTTGGAAACTCTTTTTTGAAAGCAAGAGTGATAAAAACAAGTTCGACTATGACCTAAAGATAGATTCTTGTGATAAAATGTGTGTTCAAGGTTCAAAGCTTGCTTCACTGACACAAACACATGCACATCTACTCTTTCTCTAACCCTTGGCATGCACACGTAGCAACTTCTCTCAGAATGACGTATGATTAATAATATACATCTTCATATAATACCATGTTAGATACCATTTAACCTAGTTTTGTAGGTTCTAGTGGATTTTTAATTGAGGATGTCCCATCACTGTTTAATAAGAACAACCATTTTGTTGATGAAAAAGCTAATGACAACAGTAAAAACTCTACAAACACTAAAGAATATTTTGACACTTTTTTTCTGATACTACCTGAATAGGCCTTGCAAAAACCGAGCTAAAGGTTGTTTTATGTCTTCATTTCTCAAAGGCTAAAGTTGCCAGATTTTTGTTACAAGTTTTCCTTTCCACCTTAAATACAGTATCTGTTACATTCTGATCCTACAAGCCAGAAAATAACTGTTGCACCGTTTTAGGTGGAACTTTACATTTGCAGCTTCAGTGAATTTTTCAATACGTGTGTCCCGTATATTTGTGTCTTCAATCGTCACACACAGCTGGAATATGAAAAATATGACTGTCATTTACGTTATCGATACCAGCTGGTCTATAGCTTGTTGCACAAACGAGGCCCCGAGACTCTTAGCTAGGGCTAACCCCAAAAGACTGGCCATTTCGTTTGGTCCACTGCCTAGAACACAAAGTGGACCACTTCGGATACAACAGACTTGACCATTGGAAGTGACTGAGACTCTGCAGCATTTTATTTTTTTTATTTGAAACATTACTGAAACACAGATTTGGCTAAATGTGTTAGTATGACTATGTTTTGTACTACCTGTACGTTCTGCACCTATCTGTGCCATACTAGCCAGAAAAAAAGAAGATAAATAATTTCAACCAGCACACCACATTTATCTATTGAACATCGTCATGTTGATGAAATTTTATGGGGAATGTCTCTGATTTCACACAACGCACATATTAAATGATTAAAAATAAGAACAAATTCTGATGTGAAATGCTCCATCCTCGAGAAACCTGCCTAGTCACATCTGCTTGTTCATGGTGAAGCCCCAAATATCTAATGTGTCTAATACCTGTGAAAGCTCCCTCGCAGGAAGACATTTCAAAGTGTGTTTACATGCACTTAATCATCTAAACATAATCAGGTTACCTTTATCCAGTCATTAAAATGTAAACGGCATTCTTCAATTTCTTAGATCGGATTAAAATAAAAAAACAGATAGTGAAATCTGATAAAGAGAGCTGGATTTGAGCTCAGTAATCAGGGTTCTCAGCGCATTCGTACCCTTACTCTGACTTCTTTCGGATTTAGACCACAGTACCAGAAACAAGCAAGCAACATGTAACACAGCACCTACGTGATGGCAACAGATGCTGGTAGAGTGATGCTAAAGCCAACTACATGCCTGATGAAATTAAGGATTTAAATGTCCTTCATCTTCTAGATGACGCATGTTCATATATTCCACAGAAGTGCCAGTTATCAGATTATTGTTATTGTTGCTATTATGGGTAATATGATTAAGTGTGTGTAAATGTATGTATCCTTTTTCCAGATGATTTCCAACATCGCATACTTTATAAAACTTTAAGACGCGCAGGTTCACTGGTGGGATTGTAAGTTCCCCGGCCTGCAAAATCCCCAGTAACAAGCAGAAAACATCAGGGCATCCACTATATCTGGACCAACTGTGTAATTCTTTGATGCAGGAGTGTCTGGACATTGATGTGGCCTACACCAGAAACTTGTGCAGTCTATGCCAAACCCAATCACAGCTGCTGCTGGAGATATTTCTAACTTTTTTCCCCCTAAAATTAATAAAATACTTCAGTAAATCACAAATAACAACTTGATCAAAAAAGATGTTTGATTCAATCATTTAATTTTAAGCAAGTATGCACACTGATCACGAGATTGGCTACAATTTAGGTACTGGTTTTTTCAAGATTCTCTGAAAACAACTGACCAGGCGCCAGTACAATGCCCAACATAGCTCCTTAAAACAAACCTGCAGTGAGAAAGATGGCGCCAGTCTACATATCACACAAATACACACTAACCTGAGCATCTGGTAGAAAAATAAAGATGCTAAAAACGGGTTTATTGTACTTTCTAATGCATAGTTAAATTGGAGACTGCTAACCGCTAGCTTGCTCAGATTACTCAGGCTTGTGCTCCCATTTGAGATAAAAACATGCTGCGTAAAGGCAAATATTAATGTATTCCCTTCATCACTGTTCTTGTAGTTTCATTAAAGACCTTGTATAAAAGCGATGGAAGTGCTGAGATTTACTTTACATATGTTTGGACGCACAAATCCGATCTGATTATCTCGGCAATTCGCACATCTACAGTGTTAGCTTTAGCCTTATCTTATCTGAAGTGGCAGCATTCTGACATTCATATTACCAGCCTTCTTTTTATCTGTCACTTTTTTGAATGTTGCGGTGATCTGGGGAACTGCCCAGAATGTTTCCTCCTGCCAATGTGCTAACAAACCTTTTAGACTGTTCGCGAAAGCTGTCAGGTTGACTGGCCATAAAAAAGCAGCAAAGGTACAAGCAGAAAATCACTAAATACACCTTGAAAAAAATTGCATCACAAAGGAATCAACCTACAGGATTGAAACGTGGTGGGTAGGTATGACATCATGAGACATGCTAAAGTTTCATGCTCGGCCACACATATGTCACAGGAAAGGACGATTGCTGACTTTCATTGAGCAGTGATCATCCTGCCAGCACCATTGGCAGACAGCTGCACGACGCAGGACATGATGTACGACTACACGCATGAAGACCGTTATCGCCAAAGACTCCAGTGGTGTCATGTCACACTGCCATGGAGTGACTCAGAACGGCAGCGGGTCATCTTCAGTGACAAGTCCCACTTTTGCTATGGTGGAATCGGCCAGCGAATCCGCGTGTGAAGGTAGTGTGGTCAGCACAAAAATGATCGGTTTGCTGTCACATGTCCAGAAGGTCTGGTGTCACTTCCACCCCTACGGAACTGTGTAAGAATATTTAAGATGCATGGGATGGATTATCACAGGACACCATTAGGAACGTCTACAACACATATGCATGTGTATGTGTTAGCAAACATGGCAGCCTGACACCATACTGAGAGACACTACTTCTGTATGTGCAGCTTAATTAATATTGATCATATCAGTCTACATGTATCATCATTTATTGTTCCTGGTAACCTCTATCTTCCTTCCCAACAGCACTGCAATCCCACACCTCCTTCTGGCTGCAATTGTTCTGTTGACGTTGAGTGTTTGTTGGTCGTGATGATTGTCATACCGGGAGTGATTTTTTAATTAAAGGAGTTAAAAGATTTGTCTGCTATGGAGGCAGAAGCAGCCACCTTCTCCTCCAGACGCCCTTCAACTCAAGATAACAAATGAAGGCATACCAGAGTATTGAGGCTAAAGTTTTTTGCTAGCAGTTAACTTCTTGGTACCAAGGTGCTCCACAGTGACTGTCCTTTAGTTTTCTTTTACTGTTCTGTGGATTAACCAAACATCAAACATTCAGCACCGCACCGCCTCTTTATATAAACGTTACGCTTGTTTGCTTAACATAGGTTTTATCACCAGTGCACACCCACAGATCAACTGTGCAAACTACAGCACTCACAGCCACAAGTCTTATTTTTCATTTAGCCAGCTTTCCTGTTCCACCTTAAATGGTGGGGCACTTACATTCTGGCACCTGCTGCAGCATTTAAGGTGGAATTAAATTGAAGGTGCAAACAAGAAGCTCAACATCACTTCCTGCCCTGCATCTACATGCCACAGCAGTACAGTGGTGTCACTTGCAGCCAACAACCTATTGTCTAAGAAGTATATAAAGATATAGATATATGTAAATGTACTTGCCATGTCTGTTTTAAAGGCTCTCTGAAATCATCCCTGCAATGTAACAAACGCTGCCTACTCATACAGGATTCTGAGGCCGCAGTGTAGATGTATCCTTCGCTGTCCCATAATGCCCCTAATAATCCTTTGGATTTTAGACAGGAAAACCGCAGAAGAAAGCATCAGCACTGGTGCAGTGCAGCAGACGGACTGCGTTCAGTAGGGTAACCTTCTTGAAAGTCTTTTTTTTTCCTTTGTAAAAGATGCTAACATCTGTTGCTAACAGCTAGCGATGAGTTATCAAACCTTTCAGCGTTATTCAGTTGCAGATACCTTCATCATAACTCCTTTCAAAGCACCAGTTTATGAGTCAGCACAGGCAGAAAGACATCAAGAAGACATCTGGACTCAGCCGTTAACTAATTTACAAGGCTGTTGTCTTTAGCACATTGAGCTTCTCTAGGTGCCTGCTGAAATCTAGAGGGGTTTATTAAGTAAAAAGGTATGAAGAAGGAGTACAGTTACTCTTACTGGTGGGAACGGGATTGTCCCTAATTGGTCTTAGGCCACAGTGACGAGGCAGCGCTAGGCCTAAGCGGGTTGGGACATGTGTAACGGTGATGCCATGTATTGCGAGCATGTTGCACAATGGTAAATGGTGAAGTTCACCAACTGGTGTTGTTTTGGATGAGGAGAAAAGTCTTGGTTCCTTCCGTCTTTCACCGACGCCATTAACTACTGCTGTCACACACACACGAACACTTGTTTGTGGTTCCCTAGACACCCTGATGCTACGGCAGCGTGCACTCTCTAATTAAGGTGAGAGACTAAAGAGTGCAATAGAGCTGACAGTGCAAGGGTCAGAGCTCAGGGACTTTATAGTGTACAGGCCTTTATAAAAGGGCTATACAGAGGTGATAATGACTAGGCATAACGCTAAGATCCTCCCACAGAAAACCTGGTCTACAGAGAAATCTAGAGGGATCCTAGAAGTACTTTAAATACGATTTGAATGCATATTGAATGCGTGTCCACTAAATAAGGAGCATTATTATTTCTGATTAGCATTACTGGTAATATATTCTCCTATGGCATCATTTTTGGCATGAGAATAGAAAATGTCGCTCATAACCTTGAGTTCCTATCTCCAGTTAGGAGGTGGGTTGGTTCCTCCAGATTCATACACCACCTGCTGAGGTAAGATTTCCTAATTCCGCAGCTTTTAGAGGCCAGCTGTCAGGTTTCTCGTGTGCTCCTCACACGGTTTGGCTCTGGTGCCGGTTTCAGGTGGGCTATCACCATTACAACTTTTCTCTTTCAGGCCGGACTTTGTTGACTGTCGCCTCGGCAACCCCACCAGAATCGAGCTGTACCTGGGCGACGTCACAGCTTGGGTTTCGAGCAGAGGACTCGGGTTACGTGGCTGTCGGCCCTAAAAAGAGAGACGCCGGTGAACGCTAGCATTTAAAGCCTTGAAAAGAACAATGAAAATGCTAAGCAACTCGTGCCCCTGCTACATTTAGTCACCTTTACCTTATTTCTGTAATGGTGGATCAATAATTATGAGCGACTGTTTGCTACGGCAAGTGTGGTATTAAGTTCGACTTGATGCTTTTCCACTCACAACAAATATAAAGAGCGAACAAGGCGGTTAGATAAGAAATTTACTCAAATGTTAAGCTGTTAATTGATAGTCATTAGGTCACGGACGCATTAGGAATCCATTCAAATATTCTTCATTCATGGAACCACAGAAGCCGCATGGAAGGACAGAGAGACACACACAACCACATTTTTGCATTCGAGCCTCGCTTCATGCTGTTAAACTGCTGCTGGTACAGTACAGTGCACTCCTTTACTCATGCACTTTCCAGTCAAACCAGCTATACGCACAGAACAGTGATAAGGTAAAAACCATCTGAAAACATCCAAAGAAGTTTCTGTCCAACATTCGACTGTGGGAAGACAAGTGAAGTCTGAAGTGATGTGTAGCTCTTAAGAAGCCCTAAATGAGAAAACTGAAATCTACGATCAGGCAGTCATATCAATAGACTGACCACTCCAGGTTTACCAGCACCTAGAATCAGGGCTAATGCAAACACAGCCCTTATTAGAGCCTCTTAAGTATTGGTGAGTGATATCGTCTATCTGCTGACTACCTGCTGCTGTGCACACACGGAGCATCAGGAAGAGGTCACATGACTGGATGAATCAGCAGGAGAGTTCTGCCATACCAACCAAGCCTCCTGTACCCAAGCTTATGGCAACACAGTCAACAAGCTGGATGATCACAGGCAGTCGTCCATATTCACAGCGATGTAAAAATGCACCAATCACGTCATTATGGTGATTCCCCTGCAATAAACTTTAAGGTTTCTATTTCTATTTCCTGGCTGTGTTCCAATTCCAAAGGGCCAAAGCTTCCAAAGAGTCCTAGTGCATGCTTTCTCACAACGTCAGTGGATAGCTCAACACGCTTTGGGAAGAATGCTAACTGGCATTTCTGTCAAGTCAACAACAGTCCGTGGAACCACGACTTGGTGTTATTGTTTGCAGGGTGAGATGATGCACCTCCATCTTTCCTGCTTCAGCATTTAAAATCTGCACCACACATGAAGCTACATAGTTGCCAGTGTCATGCAGATAGGTTGGACACGCAAATCCGATTTGATCCCTTACATATAACAGTGGGGGCTTCTCAAAAGCAAAGTGATCCAATCAAACAACACATACAGCACATCCTAGCCATCATATCAGGGGTGAAACAAGGATGCACGAAACCTGTTAGTGCTTCTACCGTTCAACTCCAAACCCAACTGTCTTACTAAAAATACCCGCATGCAAAATCCATGTAGGCTTGTTTTCTCCATGGGCAGCTTTGTTCAGTGATGTGCGTATAATAGGTCTCTGTGTGCTTTGAGAAAAAAATAATGACTTGCTCCAGCATCAATAGATCTCAAGCGCTTTAAACACAATAACTCAGACTTCCCAAACGCAGATGACATTCAGCCTTGGGTCTGATTACACCATCAATGGGGGGAATAGGCTTTTTAGGCTAGCGACAGGCTTAATCTGTGTCTAGATCTGTGTCTTTATTGTTGGAAAATATTGAGAAAGTGAACATTGTGGCATCTTTTGGGAGATTTAATTCCCTTTTCATGTTCAACAATTGAGAGACTCCACACCCAGGACACCTTTGACACTTCAGGACCTGCCATGATGTTCTGATACAATGCTAGGCTTTTAAGTCCACAGAACATCACCAACACGATATCCTGAGAACATCGAAAGGCCATACAAATAATCAAACTGTAGTCCCAATCCTGTAACGTGAACGAAACCTTGAGTAATCCCAGTCTTGGTTCTTGAATAACAGATAATAGACTGTGTGCAGGGGAAGCTCTTTGTCTGGACTGACATTTTTAGGAATGACCCAAAGCCGAGCTCCTTTTATGTTAAATCACCAATAAATAAATGGTACCGTTGGCGTTTCCAGACAGTGTAGGCATTCTCTAGGTAGTGATCATGTTACATAGATGAGATTGGGTCCGCAGGAAGCTTGGTAGCCAGGGCCATGTTCTGGGACTATGTATCTATGGGTATGTTCAAAGGAACATAACTGGCAATGACATTCTCACTGACATACTGCGGTAGTATTCAGGGGTGCAAAGTTGTCCAAAGCTATTTAATTTTATAGGTTATGTAGCCTCTTGCCCAACTAGGCCAGAGAGGAAGTTGGCTTCTGAAGATCTACATCAGGGTTCCCTGATTCCAGTCCTATGCCATGTTAATAAACCTGATTCAACTAATGGTCATAAATGTGTGACCTTTTTTTCTATTTCATTCAAACTCTACTTAATAAAACATTTCACTGGATAAAACACTAAACTACATACTGCTGTTGTCTTTCATGACCTCCTGATCTTGTCCACCAGAGAGCTCACATTCTGTGCTCTATTGCCAGACCTGAAACAAGTGTTTCTGTGTCCACGTTCACTAGTTCAGCCTGTACTGCTGTAGAAAATATCAGCATTCAGTTATTCCTAATTTAGTTTTTTATAAAAGCTCACAACAGATACATTCCTCTTAGCGCAGTGCATTCATTACAACCTAAAAACAGTCATTAACAAAATGTGTGCTACCAGTGTTGTATCGGTTGGTCCCCACTGAATATTGGTACAGGTGGACCATCTTGTGGGTTCCAAGAGGTGGGTTAAGAAACGCTGATCTAGACAATTACAAAGCAGTAGTAAATACCTAGTGACTTGCACTTTGTTCCAGTATGTGGAATAGTTGCTTGCACCTCTTTCCAACACTCTGAAAGAACACTTAACAACTAGCAAGGTTTTTACCAGGCCGTTTTTTTTTTTTTTCATTTCCACCGTTCTTTATAATATTGAAAACATGAATACACTCTTAATATCATAGCAAAATCTCTTTCGTTGAATTCAAATGTAGTTTCCATTGGTCAATGTCAAAGTGACAGTAAAATAATCAAAAGCATTATCACCAGCACTGTGGTTGGTTGGTTACAATATACTGTCTTGATATGTTGGACAATATGTTAACACAGGGGTGTTTTTTCATGACACTTAGGCCTTTTTGTAGACATGACTAATTGATTCAGCTCAATTGAAACCACTGCTTCAAATGTTAATGAATCTGACATGTCATTAGGCATTATGGGAAAAGCACATTACCATTTTAATACCAGTTTAGCCTTTAGCAGTGAAGAGTTTTGGAATCAATGAAAGGCTATGCTTGGATGTTACTGTTTGATTTTTATAGCTTAAGCTTATTGTTTACCTGCTGACTACGATCAATAAATTGTTATCAGTAATACCTCGCTTATTAATACAATCAATACTGACAGCCCTACTAATAAGTAACTCGAACCAACCAGCAGCTAGCTGTCCAGTGTGTTACATGATCAAAGAAATGTTCTAGGATTTGACTATTAAGTGCTGTTTGATAATGATATTACAGTGGTTGGCAGAACATGGCTGACAGCGGACTAAAGGAGTGGGTGAGGGGAAACTGTAGGGTATTGGGAGCAGGGTCTGTAGGGTATGTTAGGGAACAATGCTGGCAAATGGTGAGAGCTCGTAATGATATTTACTATGCAAAGAAATGCAAAAGTCACTGAGCCACTTTTGAATGTCAGTAGCCAAGCCAGGAACATGTGAGGATGAGTCATGACGTAAGTTCAAGCCCATAAAATGCTTGGCATGTAACCAATCAATAAATATATTTATAGCAAGAAATGCACGAGGTGTAATTATCTCTGTTCCTAAGCACACTGCGGTGGTATATAAACAACCGTCATTATCTATTTAATTTAATTGTGATTGTCTTTTTTTTTTTGGTGCCTTGATTGCAAGGTGTTAAAGTACAATCCTAAACTGGTGATCATCCCGAAGTTTGGAATACATGCTGTTGGTTACGGCTGAAGATCCGGAGAAGCAGAAAATGCACTCAAATTCTAAGACTGGTCTTGTGGGATAAATAGAGTTAAAAGGAAACTGTGTAGGAACAGGAAAGAACATTTCCCGAAGGAAACAAGGAATTGATGCGCAGCTTAAATGGTTCCCACTTCCTGATAGGCTGTGGTTGCTATAGGAGAAACAGAGGAGGAATAACCCACACATAGAGGAGTGAGGGTCAGTATGGCTGTGGATTAGAGTTTGGGGATCTGCCCTGAGTGAGCACATGCAGTTTGGTGGCTGTAGGTTAAAGGAAACAATAGGGGTTTGGGTGGGGATAAAAATGAATGGGACGCTATGTGAGGAAAAGAGGGATGTAAAGAAAAACAGACTAGTGGGGGTTGAACCAACATTGAATTCAGGCTTGGGAGTCTGTCCCGAGATGGTGCATCAGAAATGTTGTCTTTGGGTTCGGCAGAAGTACTGCAGAAGGGATTGCACCTTTCCATCCCATTCATTGCTAATGGGGAAAAAATTCTGGAAAAATCTGCTGTAATGCGGAAACCGTGCATTCCGATCAGAAAGCTGCATACAAGCACACCCTTCCCAATCAGATTCAACAATTTGGAGTTTAAACTGTGGGACTGGTTGGCAGATGAAAAAATATGTACCAAGAAAAAGAAGAAGGAGAACTAGATGAACACCGTTCCTGAAGGAAACACGGAATGGTTGTACGGTTTAAATACTTCCGAATTTCTGCTAGGCTGTGGTTGTTATGGGAGGAACGAGGGATGAATAAGCAGCACATGGAGGAGTGTGGGTATGCCCTGCGTGGGTACATGCCGTTTGGTGTCTGTAGGTTAAAGGAAACAATGGGGTTTGAAAAAGGGAGAAAATGAATAGGACTCTATGGGAGAAACGAGGGATGGAATAAAAAAGACAAGTGCAGGTCAAACCAACACTAAACTTGTGCTCAGGGGTCAGCCCTGAGACAGTGTGTGGGCAAAGCTGTCTGTCAGTCAAAATTTGAATCTTTGGGAGTATTCCAAAAAGTGTATGCTGTATACAAGCACAGCATTCCGGATCGGACAGGACATTCTGGAGATGGAATGGTGTTGATACGTCAAAAACTGTGGGACTAGGTAGAGGACAAAAATCTCTTGACCGAGAAGTAGAAGAAAATACAGCTTATATTTTGCTGCAGAAGCTCCCTGATACATACAGGCAGCTATTTTGACTGATGAACAGCCTGAAACCGATGGCCATGAAAGGTGGTCTCTGACGTTTGCATGGTCCTGTAAGCATAACAATTGAAATCCAATTCATACAGGCCTGTGTACACACTTATCCCAGGTCCCCAGTGCACACATACTGTAGGCTTCAAGAGCGTAGAGTACAAACACGAGCTCATGAAGCAACAAACCTCAAACTTGCCAAACAGGATTGTTTCACATCACTTCCTCTCAACACACACACACACACACACACACACACACACACACACACACACACACCTTTAAACACTGAAAGGCAAACCAGCATGACTATTAAAATTAGAACACTGAGAGTCCAACATGACCATACGTGATGACGTTCACACCTTACATAAACCCACATTCAACACACGCACAAATCAACATCTCAGTTCATATGACCATGACCCGGTTTTGACCTGGATTACAAAACAGCATGATTTAGTATTTGTACACATTCCACACATCTACACACTTCCACCTTAACACAGCTACACTCTCCCACCCTACCACATCTATACACTTCCACCTTAACACAGCTACACTCTCCCACCTTAACACAGCTACACTCTCCCACCCTACCACATCTATACACTTCCACCTTAACACATCTACACACTTCCACCTTAACACAGCTACACTCTCCCACCTTACCACATCTACACACTTCCACCTTAACACAGCTACACTCTCCCACCTTACCACATCTACACACTTCCACCTTAACACAGCTACACTCTCCCAGCTTACCACATCTACACACTTCCACCTTAACACAGCTACACTCTCCCACCCTACCACATCTACACACTTCCACCTTAACACAGCTACACTCTCCCACCCTACCACACATCTACACACTTCCACCTTAACACAGCTACACTCTCCCACCTTACCACCTCTACACACTTCCACCTTAACACAGCTACACTCTCCCAGCTTACCACATCTACACACTTCCACCTTAACACAGCTACACTCTCCCACCTTACCACCTCTACACTCTCCCACCTTAACACAGCTACACTCTCCCAGCTTACCACCTCTACACTCTCCCACCTTAACACAGCTACACTCTCCCACCTTACCACCTCTACACACTTCCACCATAACACAGCTACACTCTCCCAGCTTACCACATCTACACACTTCCACCTTAACACAGCTACACTCCTCCACCTTACCCCATCTACACACTTCCATCTTAACACAGCTACACTCTCCCAGCTTACCACCTCTACACACTTCCACCTTAACACAGCTACTCTCCCACCTTACCACCTCTACACACTTTCACCTTAACACAGCTATACTCTCCCACCTTACCACCTCTACACACTTCCACCTTAACACAGCTACACACTTCCACCTTAACACAGCTACACTCTCCCACCTTACCACCTCTACACTCTCCCACCTTAACACAGCTACACTCTTCCACCTTACCACATCTACACGCTTCCACCTTAACACAGCTACACTCTTCCACCTTACCACATCTACACGCTTCCACCTTAACACAGCTACACTCTTCCACCTTACCACATCTACACCCTTCCACCCTAACACATCTACACAGTTCCACAGTGACCTTTGTCAATGTATATTGTGTTGCACTTATAATGACCTTTCTCTAGGTACCAGCACTGACCCCCTGTTTGGGCAGTGTCTGAGCTCATGGTGAGTTTTAGGCTCTAAACTTCCTACTAACTGGAATATTATCCAACAGATCACTAAGCAAGGTTGTAAGTCGCTCTGGATAAGAGTGTCTGCTAAATGCCTTAAATGTAAATGTAAATGTATTAACACATCTACACACTTCCATCTTAACTCATCAACACACTTCTATTTTAACACATCTACACACATTCACTTTAACACATCTACACACTTCCATCTTAACACATCAACACACTTCTATTTTAACACATCTACACACATTCACTTTAACACATCTACACACTTCCATCTTAACACATCTACACACATTCACTTTAACACATCTACACACTTCCATCTTAACACATCTACACACATTCACTTTAACACATCTACACACTTCCATCTTAACACATCTACACACATTCACTTTAACACATCTACACACTTCCGCCTTAACACACCAACACACTTCCACCTTAACACAAATCACACTAAATCAGTGCCAGCTGGTCCACCGGACCAAGCGATAGTCCCAGTCAAGAAAACTGCCCCTCATATTTGGAGGCTGCTGTATGTCACACTGTCCACTCCTACCAAAGAGGGTTCTTTAAATAATGGGAGTGGTTCTATGAACACTTCACGCTTAAACGGCTCTTTGCAGATTGATGGAGAATGTGTTGTATATGGTTCTGTATAGAACCTTTTTGAAAATGGGTTCTACATAGCATCTTCATACATAGGATCATCTATTCTTACACGCATGACATATATACAGAAGCACTCCTACAAAAGACCCTCTTTAAGGGTTCTTTAAATAATAGTGGTGGTTCTACATATACTTCATGCTTAAATGGCTCTTTGTGGATAGATAGAGCATGCATTGTGTATGGTTCTGTATAGGACCTGTGGGAAAATGGTTCTATACAGCACCAAAATGGGATCTTCTGCTGGTACACGCTTGACAATGGTAGCAACAGAAGAACACTTTTCAGTGACCATTGTCAAGGTTTTATACAGAACCACATACAACAATCTGAAGAAGCATTTCACCATGCAAAGAACCATTTAAGTATGCAAATGGTTCTTCACATTGTTGTATGTGTTCACCTGACAAAGAAACAAAACCAAAAACATTTAGGTATGCAAATGGTTCTTTGAGGTCTGATTGTATTTGGTTCTATATAGACCCCCACTATTGTTTGACAAAACCATCCCTCATATTCAGAGGCTGTTGGTATACACACAAAAGACTCTTCAAGAAGACGTCTCTTATGGGTTCTTTAGTAATTGGAAAGGTTTATATAGAACCATAAGCATGCAAATGTTGTCAGGTTTGAGGTTTGATTCCTGTATATGGTTCTCTAGGTCGACCGCCACTGTCTATCCTTCATATTTAGAGGCTGTTGTTACGCACATTGTACACTCTTAAAGAAGATGGTTCGTCAAGGGTTCTTTAGGAATTGGGACATTCTATGTAGAACCATGAGTTCTATATAGTACTGTTTCATGCTTACATGGTGAAACGGTTCTTCCGGTTGTTGTATATGGCCCACTATAGAAGCTTTCTAAAAATGGTTCTCTTCAGCCCCAAAAAGAGTCATGAGGGTTCTACATAGAACCATATATATCAATCTGAAGAACATTTTACCATGGTTCATTGAACGTTCATGGCTTTCTACAGAACCAGTGTCTTTGCCAAAGAACCCTTGAGGAACCATTTGTTAGGAGTAGTTCCACACTTGATATATATACATATAAAACCTATCTTACAAAAGATGGTTCTTCAGGGGTTCTTTAAATACTGGGAGTAGTTCTAGATATACTACATGCTTAAAAGGCTTTTTGCAGTTAGACAGAGAATGTATGGTTCTGTATAGAACCTGTAGGAAAACGGTTCTTCATAGCACCAAAAAAGGATCTTCTATTGTTACAAGCCTGAATGGTAACAACAGAAGACCTATCCGTGTGTGTGTGTGTGTGTGTGTGTGTGTTTGTGTGTGTGCGTATGTGTGTGTGTTTGTGTGTGTGTGTGTGTGTGTGTGTGTGCGTATGTGTGTGAATGTGTGTGTGTGTGTGTGTGTGTGTGTGTGTGTATGTATGTGTGTGTGCGTATGTATGTGTGTGTGGGGGGGGTTTGAGTGTGTGTGAGTGTGTGGTTAGGTGTTTGTGTGTATGTGTGTGTGTGTGTGTGTGTGTGTGTGTGTGTGTGTGCGTATGTATGTGTGTGTGCGTATGTATGTGTGTGTGGGGGATGTTTGAGTGTGTGTGAGTGTGTGGGTGGGTGGGTGGTTAGGTGTTTGTGTGTATGTGTGTGTATGTGTGTGTGTGTGTGTGTGTGCGTATGTGTGTGAGTGTGTGTGTGTGTGTGTGCGTATGTGTGTGAGTGTGTGTGTGTGTGTGTGTGTGTGCGTATGTATGTGTGTGTGCGTATGTGTGTGGGGGGGGGTTTGAGTGTGTGTGAGTGTGTGGGTGGGTGGGTGGTTAGGTGTTTGTGTGTATGTGTGTGTATGTGTGTGTACATATATATTTATACATATATATTTCTATATATGTATGAATATGCAAAAGATAACAAATGGCGACATTGCCCAGCCCTGTGTAGGCATTGTCTGTACTTTTTCTATTTACATAAACCATGTGAGCAAGATTTGAGATTACTGAACACCTCCAAGCAGCGAATTAGACGTGTAGTTTCCATGCCGACTATGCAACTAGTCTTACATCTCCAGGGCCAACCAGAAGACTGACAGTGCACACCTAACCAGACTGACTGGCTACATTAAGGATGGGTATGTAAATTACAGCGTATGTAGAACTTTCTCTTTAGTCAATAAACGAGCCTGGCAAGGCCTTTCTGATCGGTGTTAAAGCAGGACCGGGGTTGAATGTCAGCCTGATTACGGAAAGATCCCCCCCCCACAGCAAGGCCAAGTATCAATCTACCTCAGGCCTGCTAAAATATTGATGAGGAAAGCGGCCCAAAAAAATGCAGAAGGTAAAACGCTGTATCATATCTGAGATCTGAGGTGTGGTGGTGTCATTTAAGAGACACGCACTGCTCTCGTTTGCCTGCACGATTGAGAAAACTGAACTTCGTAAGCCTAATGGTCATGGAAATGAATCCCCGGGACTCGCTGGTCTCGCATGTTCTCGCCAGGTCACACCCTGAAGCGGACTGTAACTCGTGGTTGGGAAAGGAAAAACGACTGAAAAACGTGTGGGCAGACGAGCGAGTTTGCAGTTGACTGTCAACACTGTGTCCTGGAAGGCTCCTGGAAGGCAGCTCGATCTGAACGCTGCCTACCTTGGATGGTGAAGATGTGAGAGTAGCAAGCACAGGTGGGTTAGGTAATAACAGGCAAGGTCCCTTTCTCAGCTCCATGTATTCCTATTGGTATACATGTGTCATTTCTGGGTCGTGTCTGCTCAAATACATGCCTGAGGCATCACCTCTAGTTATAACACAGTCATTACCATGTAGTTACACCATCCCTCACAGTGCTTAGGGCCATCCTCCTCTGTCAAGTCCCTCAGTATTCCTTCAGAGGAGCCCCTCAGTAAACACAAAACAGCCCAACATCCCCAGTTCCTCTGTGTGGTACTATGTGGCTCCACTGCAGCCCTGTCAAGAACTCGACGTTTTAGGAACTAGACACGTTCTACTTACGACAGGTTCCGGGTTATTTGACTTAATATGTCACTAAAGCTAAAATAGAAACTTTTTAAGGCTGCTCTGTTCATTCCTCTCACTGACAAGCTAATGTGGCTAGCGCGCTCGCTAGCAAGCACTCGTAGGTCTCCTTTTGGAAACGCCTCCGGTTAAAGTCTTTGCCTTACCTTGAACAGGTGAGCCGGGTGAGGGGCTTCCAGAGAAGTGAGCCCACTTTCACGCCCCCCTCGACTCGGAGACGTCGAGTTATTTTAGGTTTAGTAAGTATAGAGTCCCCGGTATGGCTTGGACCAAGTTGCTAGCTAGTTTGAATTTTGGTCAAAAGGGCTAAACCGTAAACGCTCAGAGAGGCGAGCTACCAACGGCTGACCTGACTCCAGAGGGGGAGGGAGGGAGGGGGGAGCGCCGGGGCGGGGCTTCGCGCTTGACGCTCAGGGTGTGTTTTGTCCCGCCCGTATTCCGAACAGACCCCGCCCTCCTGCTCTCTGATTGGCTGGCCGCCTCCCGGCTCTCAGGCGCTGACCGTCCCAACGCTTTTGAGAATGAACTGCCAGGCGGCGCTGGGGGTGGGCGGGGCGTCACTAGCCGAGCGCCTCTCAGGAGGGCGGGGAGAAGCGAGCGCAGCTGATCGCTAAGCGACAGTCGTCGCCCTAATCTATCGGAGGGGCCGCGGCTGTTCAGGTGTGTACACTGTACACACGGTCGTGTTGACGCATGTATATGGATTCATCCCTCCGAGGACCTATAGCTCTCAGAAGTATGAAGCTACAAGCTTGAGTAAACTCATACCGGCCCAACAAACTCACTTAAAGGGCCCATATCC
>JAMWET010003460.1:0-5000 GCA_024036415.1 Prochilodus magdalenae | reverse complement strand
GAGTTGGCCAACATGGGGGCCCGACCATACTAAGAGACACTACTTCTGTATGTGTAGCTCAGTAAATATTGATCATATCAGTCTAAATGTATCATTTATTGTTCCTGGTAACCTTGGTAACCTTTATCTTCCTTCCCAACAGCACTGCAGTCCCACACCTCCCTCTGTGTGCAGCTATTCTTTGATGAGTGCATTGTTATTATTACACAGAGCTTTTTGCATATATGGAGCATTCTATATTTACTCATCCACAGCATGTTACAGAGCTGTACACGATACTAAATAAACAAAGCCTGTTCGGGATCACTATGAAAATTAGTTAACTGTAGTCAAACTTCTGCAATAGTGGCATCTAGTGGCCAAAGCTATGAACTGCGTGCTCCTACCGTCCCTACCTAAATCCTGCTCTGTGGGCGTTCAGGTTCAAAGGTCACATGTAGCCTAATAAGGCACACTGACAGCTGTGAAAATACCAGATCCAGATACCGGTCCAGAAAAAGTCCGCTGAGCATAAACTGCAAGCACAGACTGAATACTAGCAGACAGAGTATTGATTGTTTTACACCCATCCCAACCCGGAATCAGGATGAACTGTGTATGCTGCAGTCTGGAGACTCAGACTGTGTTTATTAAGTGTTCCAGTGTTTTAGATAATGATCATTCTATATCATTCATTCATGATGCGTTCTATATCCAGAGCTAAATCTGGCCACCGTACTCCAGAGACTGGAGCTTTAAAGGTGAATAGCTGTTGAACTTGCTGGAACTGCATAATCAGTTATTCACTGTTTAATCAGTTACATGTAAACAAAGTCTTGCAGAATGGTTTGCATGTCTGAAGTGTTTAACAGCAGAAGTAAATGTAGGACTGGTTGGTATAGTGTAGTTGGTATAGTGTAGTTGGTATAGCATAGTTGGTATAGTGGTTTGTATAGTGGTTGGTATAGCATAGTTGGTATAGTGGTTGGTATAGCATGGTTGGTATAGTGATTGGTATAGTGTAGTTGGTATAGTGTAGTTGGTATAGCGTAGTTGGTATTGTGGTTTGTATAGTGGTTGGTATAGCATAGTTGGTATAGTGTAGTTGGTATAGTGTAGTTGGTATAGTGTAGTTGGTATAGTGATTGGTATAGTGTAGTTGGTATAGTGTAGTTGGTATAGTGATTGGTATAGCGTAGTTGGTATTGTGGTTGGTATAGCGTAGTTGGTATTGTGGTTGGTATAGTGTAGTTGGTATAGCGATTGGTATAGTGTGGTTGGTATAGTGTAGTTGGTATTGTGGTTGGTATAGTGTAGTTGGTATAGTGGTTGGTATAGTGTAGTTGGTATAGTGGTTGGTATAGTGATTGGTATAGTGTAGTTGGTATTGTGGTTGGTATAGTGTAGTTGGTATAGTGATTGGTATAGTGTAGTTGGTATAGTGATTGGTATAGTGTAGTTGGTATAGTGATTGGTATAGTGTAGTTGGTATAGTGGTTGGTATAGTGTAGTTGGTATAGTGGTTGGTATAGTGTAGTTGGTATTGTGGTTGGTATAGCGTAGTTGGTATAGTGATTGGTATAGTGTAGTTGGTATAGTGATTGGTATAGTGTAGTTGGTATAGTGTAGTTGGTATAGTGATTGGTATAGTGTAGTTGGTATAGTGATTGGTATAGTGTAGTTGGTATAGTGATTGGTATAGTGTAGTTGGTATAGTGATTGGTATAGTGTAGTTGGTATAGTGATTGGTATAGTGTAGTTGGTATAGTGGTTGGTAGAGTGTAGTTGGTATAGTGATTGGTATAGTGTAGTTGGTATTGTGGTTGGTATAGCGTAGTTGGTATAGTGATTGGTATAGTGTAGTTGGTATAGTGTAGTTGGTATAGTGATTGGTATAGTGTAGTTGGTATAGTGATTGGTATAGTGTAGTTGGTATAGTGATTGGTATAGCGTAGTTGGTATAGTGTAGTTGGTATAGTGTAGTTGGTATAGCGTAGTTGGTATAGTGTAGTTGGTATAGTGATTGGTATAGTGTAGTTGGTATAGTGTAGTTGGTATAGCGTAGTTTGGTATAGTGTAGTTGGTATAGTGATTGGTATAGTGTAGTTGGTATAGCATAGTTGGTATAGTGGTTTATATAGTGGTTGGTATAGCATAGTTGGTATAGTGGTTGGTATAGTGTAGTTGGTATAGTGTAGTTGGTATAGTGTAGTTGGTATAGCGTAGTTGGTATAGTGTAGTTGGTATAGTGATTGGTATAGTGTAGTTGGTATAGCATAGTTGGTATAGTGGTTTATATAGTGGTTGGTATAGCATAGTTGGTATAGTGGTTGGTATAGTGTAGTTGGTATAGTGGTTGGTATAGCATAGTTGATATAGTAGTTGGTATAGTGGTTGGTATAGTGTAGTTGGTATAGTGGTTGGTATAGTGGTTGGTATAGTGTAGTTGGTATAGTGGTTGGTATAGCATAGTTGGTATAGTGGTTTATATAGTGGTTGGTATAGCATAGTTGATATAGTAGTTGGTATAGTGGTTGGTATTGTGGTTGGTTTATCGTAGTTGGTATAGTGGTTGGTATAGCGTAGTTGGTATAGTGGTTTGTATAGCGTAGTTGGTAACATGTCTGTCTCCTACGCTATAGACTGAAGTTCATTACCTTACCTGAACAAGCACTCTATACCAATAAGGGTCCTTGGGAAAGACTACCAACACTACAGCAGCCCATATGCGTGAGAATTGATCAAACTGTAAGTCGCTCTAGATAAGAAGTTGCTGAAACAGAATTTAGCATATATTTATCTTAGTAGTATCTCCATAGATGTCTTGGTTTTAAACTGACCATAACCCCACCCTCTCTGTGAAGATCAGAGATATACTTCCTAGTGGGACCTGTACATTGTCTGTAAATTGATCTGTAAATTTGTAAATGAAAAATGGAAAAGCTGAAAGTAAAATGTGACTGTTTGCAGATTTTCTTCTCATATATTACACAGCAATTTTGAAAAAATCAATGAAATTCCCCAATAATTCACAAATGAATCATAAAGTGTAGTCCAGTGGTTGGACCACTAGGTGGAGACATTTCCTTAGTTTTCAGTCTTATATGTCTGTGCCCTTCCAATCTCTGCCTAAAGCCTAGAATGTTCTCTTAGCAGTAGATTTAATTTCACAATCTGCAACCAAGCTGCTAATCTCACTCACATAGAAGTGAACTAAAGTTTTATTTTTAATGGAATTCATAAACTATTTAGATAACATGAACCAGGTGTCAAACACACATGACGGCAGCTAGATATATAATATAATAAATAACAGTGTAGAAGTAAAACTGATCTATATATAATAGCTATTTTATTCAAGATTTTGGATTCAAGATTCATTTATTGTCATATGCAAAGTGAAACTCTGTACAATGAAATGTGCAATAGCAGCCAAAGTATTTTTGATATGTTTACATGTATCTAGCCCTAGCCCATATGGATATTACCATATGGATATTACTATATATATATTTTTTTTTTTTTTTTTTTTTTTTTAAATAAAAATTATGATTGAAAAATCACTGTATAAATATCCACAACTGTACAACTGTAATCATTACAGTAGTGACTAGTTTGGAATTGTTTAGGGTTGATGCTAGTTGGTACATCCCTGGTTTGCTAATTGTTATTGGGCAATTAATGAGGCTTGTAGAGGGGCTAGAAATGAGCCTATTAAAATCCAGCATAGTTGTATGAATTTGGAGGTGGTTGACACAAAAGGCAATGTTCCACTGCGTGCATTACTTTTAGCACAGCTTACCAACGCAGCAGTTTTCTTTGTATTAATTATATGGGCAGCGGGGGCAAAAAGCACGAATAACAAGTCTACTCAATTAGATACATCTCCTTAGGAAGTGTGGGAAGGGCTAGGCCAATTCTTGTGTCTGCTGTAAGACATTTGGGTTTGATATCAAAAGATGAGTATGAGACAATAGCTCAGACTTTCAGCTTTAATTCAACCTAGAATGGCACTGTAGTGCTGTAGTCAAGCTTACTATAGACAGGTCCAAGTCAATAGTAAGCTAATAGTTGTCAATGTGACAAGACTGACCCCAGAGGGCCAAGACAGGACCAAGATCAGGAGCACCGAGGCTGTGACAAGACTGACCCCAGAGGGCCAAGACAGGACCAAGATCAGGAGCACAGAGGCTGTGACAAGACTGACCCCAGAGGGCCAAGACAGGACCAAGATCAGGAGCACAGAGGCTGTGACAAGACTGACCCCAGAGGGCCAAGACAGGACCAAGACCATAAGCACTGAGGCTGTGACAAGACTGAGAAAAGACAAAGACCAGAGGTTCCAAGACATATCAAGACCAAAAGTGCTGAGACAAAGACAAGACTGAGACCAAGAGTTCCAAGTCAGTACCAAGACCAGAGCTGCTGAGATTAAGACAACCATGAGAGCAGGGGTAGTGAAACAGAGACAAGATTGAGAGCAGGAATACAGAGACTAGGACAAGACCAAGACCAGTAGTGCAGAGACAGAAACAAGACCAAGACCAGGAATACAGAGACTAGGACAAGACCAAGACCAGTAGTGCAGAGACAGAAACAAGACCAAGACCAGGAATACAGAGACTAGGACAAGACCAAGACCAGTAGTGCAGAGACAGAAACAAGACCAAGACCAGAAATACAGAGACTAGGACAAGACCAAGACCAGAAATACAGAGACTAGGACAAGACCAAGACCAGTAGTGCAGAGACAGAAACAAGGCCAAGACCAGGAATACAGAGACTAGGACAAGACCAAGACCAGGAGTGCAGAGACGGAAACAAGACCAAGACCAGGAATACAGAGACTAGGACAAGACCAAGACCAGGAGTGCAGAGACGGAAACAAGACCAAGACCAGGAATACAGAGACTAGGACAAGACCAAGACCAGTAGTGCAGAGACAGAAACAAGACCAAGACCAGGAATACAGAGATAGGACAAGACCAGGAGTGCTTAGACAAGTCTTAGATTAGGAGTGC
>JAMWET010003459.1:272500-290250 GCA_024036415.1 Prochilodus magdalenae | reverse complement strand
GGCATGTACTGGGCAAGTTTCTGGATGTAGGCCACATCAATGTTCAGACACTCAATACAGAATTGGTAAATTGGGCCAGATTTGGTGGATGCCTTCCCTGGCACATTACCTGTGGACTGGGATTTTCCAACTGCTGGTAGACCCGTATGACCGTACGCTGCTTCCATACACCTGCAGATTCAGCTACTTCCTTCACACTATGGTCTTTGGCCACGCCCAAATGCAGTCCCTCCTTTTAGCCAATCATTAACATCTGCTCTGGAGCGTTTTCCACACATGGAACGAGACATTCCCTGCACTGTAGCACCTCTTCCCAATCTATGGATCCCGTCACTCACACCCCGCAGGGATTTATAGACTCATCATCCATCTGCAGGAGCCTGAAGTTACTACCGCCTTAAATACACAAGGGGACTAATATCTATAATAACTCACAGCATTTGTTCATTTGTAGAAATACTTGTACCTTGTACTAAACATTAGAGATTTAAAATCACCACCTGGTTTTGGTGGGGTTATAGAACATGGCCTCCAATACATGGCATTGATCATTCATACGGCAGCAGTGTATTGCTTTACTTCAAAGCCTCAACACAAAGTCACTTATTTCATAAACCGTCTTCTGCTCATAACTACACAGCTTATTTTGTTCATGTGTTGCAAATAAACTGTCTGAACTATATGCCTTTTGACATACTTCAAACCTCACTGGACAAAGGCTACCTGAATTATCTTGGCTTACTGTAAAAGGTTTATTGTTGTGAATATTATATCCAAGCTCTAATCAAATCAGGAATGAGATATAAACCTTTTGTAGGTGCTATAAACCTGATACTTTATCGTTAGATTTCGTTTATTACAGTAATGTGCTTAAGATATGAATGAGTTCCCGTAACACTTAACCAGACATAACTCATTCAATACCATCCCTATTCAAATCACATTATCCCTGAAATCAATAAAGCAATAAGTGCTCAAATGACCCAATGCCACATTTATGTACAAACCCCATTTCTGATTTCTGTTATTTATATGAATCCAGTGTCCGTAATGCATTATAAGCGCTTTCATAAAGATCTATAAAGCAGTCATAATGTTTTATAATGCTTGACATAAGCCTTTGTCACTGTAGCTAAAAATTCATAATCACACGTAAACTGGTATAATGTCACATTATAAAGCTTCATAGTACAAATAGATATAATATGTTAAAATGTATGTATAGGTCTTTCCTGCTCTTAACTTTATTGCTGAGACCCGTATCATAAAGCTGAGTACATCTAGTTACATAACGTAATAACAATTACACCTTTTTACTTTAGTCTGTAATAGAGGCTTATAAGCGTTCATTGGATGTCATGAGCACTTACAGAGTCATTTTCACACTGATCAAGCTTATCAGCCAATGCATCAAAAATAATCTCCTTTAAATCTCAGTTAAATAGAGATTAGAGAGAACTCTGGATTACTGCACATTAGCAACCACCTGGAATAACAATGAAATCTAGCAACACCTCATTAAAATCAACCTCTTAAATAATCTGTATATTATTCATGCCTTCAGAAACGGGCCTATGGTGATGTTTAAAACTCGAGCTGATCCACTCACACCAGCACAACACACACTATCACACCACCACCACGTCAATGTCATTGTAACGCTGAGAATGATCCACCACCCACATCATACCTGCTCTGTGGTGGTCCTGTGGGGGTCCTGATCACTGAAGAACAGGGTAATACAGTATACAGAGAAACAGATGGACTACAGTCTGTAACTATAGAACTACAGAGTGTCCTATATGGTCAGTGGAGCTGATAAACTGGACACTGTAGCTAATAAAGTGGCTGGTGGACGTAGATAACATACTCACAGCAGAGAAGGCAGGTGAAACAGGGGACTCGATAAGACGGAGCACGTGTATGTGTGGTAGGTATGTCCTCCAAGCCAACCGTCTGTCTCTGTTGGTGTAGTGGACTCTGCTCCGTTGTTCCCGACTGTCCTAATGGCCTCGGTAACGTGATGATATGCTTAGCATTCCTGCCCGCGTCCATCTGCACTATCGGCCTAATGATCCCCGCCTTGGATACAGAGACTTATCATAACGGTGGCCTCGGCAGGCTCAAACAGTGGGGGTTGGCCGGGTTTAGCCTGATCCCAGGCCCGACCTGTGGGCTAACATGGCTAACAGGGCTAACTATGAATGAAAAATAGCCATGAGCTAGCATAATTTGCTGGTGGTTGTGCTTGGTGTAGCTCCGCGGATGGTAACACTGCCACATGTGGGAGACTGGGCTTCAAATCCGGTGTGGGTGACTACGCTGTGCTACACCAATAAGAGTCCTTGGTCAAGAATCCTAAAGCTACACTGGCCCACCTGTAATATGAATACCCTTGTAAGTCGCTCTGGATAAGAGTGTCAGCTAAATGCCGTAAATGATTAGCTTGTACGCTGCTAGCTATTAGCCTTCATTCATTATATGGGCTAGTATCTCTTTGTTTCTGCCCAGTTCAGTCATCAAAAAAGCTCCTTCACAGAAGGTGAAGTGGTGACTAACAAGTTTTGTGATGCCTGAAACATTGCTTTATGGTCATTTTAGCTTGAGGTTTTGGGCTATTAGCATGTTAGCTAATAACTATTAGCATGTTAGCTACTCAGCTCATATCATAGCTGCTCATGGGAGCCCTCTGTTCACATTACCAGGCTGAAATCAGGTTTTTCATGGCTTTTGTAGGGCCTACTTTTCAAACCAGACTTGAGTCACCTTTATGTGTGGGCAGATACCTGTTTCGTAGGCATGCCACATGAACATGGAGGCTCAGATAGGAGTTCATGTGGGGGTGTTACACTGTGCATGCGCCTTCATTCAGTGTTAACGTGGCAGCAGAGCCAAATGTGAAGTTAGAGTAAGTAGGCTACATCCCTTCATCCCGCTCCAGTAATGAGAGAGCCGATTACCTTGGCAGAAAAAATCAGATTGGAGCGGTGAGCCTTGTAATGTGGACATAGCCTACGAGTCCCTGGCAAAACAAACCCAGGCTGTGTCTCAATTGTGCACTAACCAGACAGCATGTGGATGTGGGCCATGTTGGCATTGCTGATATGGCCCTGCTGGCCCACTGTTGGCCCTGGCGATCAGCAGTAAGTCAATGGTGGCCCATGTATTAGATACATGAATTTGGCGCATGCGTTCCAGTACAGATCTGATCCACTTCTAGCCGAGATACAGCAGAGCTGACGTATGGCCTTTAGCTGGTGCGTATTTGAACACTAGGACTATCCCAACCAAGCACCGTCAATCCATGCGGACCAGATTGGGGTCCGAACAGTTTTGCTACCTGGGTACCCAGTATGTACTCTGTACTAATCTTAATACTATGGGTTCTGAAGGCTAGTAGACACACACAGAATTAGCATGCTACATCGTTTCTTACTAACAGGAAGTGATGAAGTGATGGAGATTTTCCAGACATGAGAAGATCCCCCCTTTCTGTTTCCTGTTGCATTGTGGGACAGTAGCGTCCATCATTACCATACACAGAAACTGACTGGTTCTACGTGAGCACTGTGGATTATGGAGTGTACTCCACCTTAACACTGGTAACTATACTATATACTACATACTCCAACACTAGTTTGTGTTATATGTAAAAGAGGGTTCTCCAGATTGGTGGAGAAAGTGTTGTTGAAAGTATGGCACCAAAAAAAGGGTTCTGCTGGTGTTAGAACATCAGGCTTGCAGGAAGAACACTTCTTGGTGCTCTATGGAACCATGTACAACACATTCGGCTGTGTCAATCTGATAAGGGTCATCATATAGTTCTTTGATTGTTCATGGTTCTTTGTAGAACCTTTTGAGGAACCATCTTTTTCAAAGCCTGTGCGACGTGCATGGACTTTGTCTCAGCTTCCATAACTGCTGACTGGTTGGTTTCCAAAACACATATGACGGTTTCGCTGGTGGCCATCAGTGCTGGTCTGTGCACCCAGGCCCCTTCATTACCATCACACAGCCCTCGTCAGTGGTACATGTATAAAAGACCTATATGGAGGGCATGTGTGGGTTCTCTAATGGGTTTGGATGGTCTTTTCAGTAAACCTGGCAACTTCATCTGCTGATCTTACTTAATCAGCTTTCTACATGTCCGGTGCTTCACAGTGGTCACCGCTAGGGGGCGCCATGATACAATAAAAGGTCAGGGCACAGTTTCGCTCTCAGGTGTGATGCCATGGTTTCCGAAATATACTATAAATGATATTAAATATTTATTGCTTCATTTACTAATAAAAGACATTATATATAAATTCTATCCAAATAAATAATCAACTAAGATTATTATTATTATTATTATTATACATACTATTATATATGTATATGTATTATAAAATATATAATAAAAAATACTAGGACTACATAGTTTTTTTTTAAAAAGGTACTTCAAGGGTTCTTTAGCAAAAAAAAAAAAAAATCTATATAGAACCATGAACAGGAACACTTTAAAAAACGTTCCGTATGGCAACAAAGAAAAAAGGTTCTGCTGTTAATAAGACATCAAGCTTATGCAGGATAAGTAGAACCCTTTTTGCTGGTACATGGAACCATATTCAACACATTCAGCTCCATCAGTCTGAAGAACCTTTTCACGAGGGTCATCACGCTGGGAGCTCTTTGATTGTTCACGGTTCTCTGTACTAAAGAACCTTTTGAAGAACCGTCTTTTTTCAAAGCCTGTGTGCATGGCGAGGTTTTGAGCTAAACATAGAACAACAAAAAATAAAAGAAGGTGTACAGATGGTTCCATAATTTAAACAGGAAACGTAAAAAATAAAAGAAAATAAATAAACAAATAAATAAATAAATAAATAAATAAATAAATAAATAAATAAATAAATAAATAAATAAATAAATAAATAAATAAATAAAATATTTGTTAGCACTATAGGCAGTTTTATAGTGCTGATATTCCGTAATATAGTACAAAAACATAAACGCGCGTGTAATTGCGGATGGGAGGGGCTGGGGGCGTGACACACAAAAGGGCGGAGCCAAGCCACCGTCACCTAGTAACCAGCCGCGAACGTAAAGCCGCCGAAAGCGTCGTAAAGGGCGAAACTGGAGCGGAGGAGTATGAAGGGAAATTTTCCCCACTTTCTCGCAGCGGCGTGTGGAAGACTGGAGTCGGTGTAGGGACGAGAGACCTTCAGTCGGCCGGACCGGAGAGTGAAGAGTGTGAGGAGTAAAGGAGAAAAGGGACTGCGGGCTGAGCCGAAACAGCAGAGGGGACACGGACGGACACGTCGACGTGCAGAGAGAAGAAAGGAAGGAGTTGAGAAAAGAAAGAGAGAGACAGAGCTAATGTTTCTTCTTCCACGCGCTGACAGCCGGAGTTCCCTCACCTAGCCTCGGTTTGTATGGACTCGTACTCCGCTTGATTTAAACCGCCTCCTCTTTGTTTACTGCTGCAACTTCTCAGTTTAAGGTGTCGGTGGTGTGCGGACAGACCTGCTGTAGGAGCTGGTCACACGGTTATAGGTCTTTATTTCAGCGAGGAGCTCTAAAAACTCCAGAAAGCCGTTCAACTTCTGCGGACACGTCCAGCCCTGGGGAGTTTTACCTGAGGTTAGCTGTTCAGCTAGCCGGGCTGTTGCTCGACTTCTGACAGACTTTAACGGATTTAACGGACGCGCCTGATTTTGATTCACGCGGCGGCTCGTTTTTAGCCTGAATTTATCAGAATTAAGTTTCCTAAGTCTTCTTAAACAGTCGGTCTCGGTTTTTGAGGTTTTGACTGAGACATCTTCCTCTCCGAAGGTTAGTTTTCGGTGTAAGTATCATTCCGAATGGACTGGCTTCTTACTCACCAGCTTTTTGTTCAAATTCTCCAGTTCCACCTTAAATGGTGCCGGCTCCTTAACGTAACAGCTGCTTCATTTAAGGTGGGACGGGAAAGTTGGAACAAGAAACTGACTCGGGTTTGCGTTCTTACATGGAATAGTGTTTTCTAAATGGAGTTAAAGTACCTCTGCTCCAGGATTGAATTCCCTGTGGAACTTTCTTGTTCCCCGTTCCACCTTAAACGGTGTAGAACTGCTGCTCCCTTTAAGGTGGAACGGGGGAGACTGGTTCAGATTTGTGTTCTTAAATGAAACAAAAGTTCCAATAGGAGTAAAAGTAAATCTGAACTCATTTGAGTCCACAAATCTGCTCCAGGATTGAATTTCCTGTGGAACTTCGTCAAGTCACCGGAGTCTTGTTTTCCGTCCCACCTTAAATGGTGTAGTAACCGCTGTTCCTTTAAGGTGGAACGAGAAACTAACTCGGGTTTGTGTTCTTACAAGCAATAGTGTTTTCTAAATGGAGTGAAAGTACCTCTGCTCCAGGATTGAATTCCCTGTCGAGGATTGTCACGTAACCGGAGTGTTGTTTCCTGTTCCACCTTAAACGGTGTAGTAACTGGTGTTCCTTTAAGGTGGAACGAGAGACTGACTCAGATTTGTTTATTGAAATAAAGATTTCAAGTAACCACAGTGTTGTTTCCAGTTCCACCTTAAATTGAATAGTAACTGCTGTTCTTTTAAGGTGGAACGGGAAAGTTGGAGCAAGCAACTGACTCCAGCTTTGTGTTCATTACATGGACATAAGAGCTCCTTTTAGTCCTAGAAATCGTCTCCAGGACTGAAATTCCATGGGAACGTCCTTACGAAAAGTCTTGTTTCCTGTTCCACCTTAAACAGTGTAGTAACTCCTGCACCTTGTAAGCTGGGACGGCAGAACCCGAACCTGGCTTTAACAGAAGAGAAAGTTTCTATGAGCTAGTTCTAAAAATCTTCTCCAACACTGAGTTCCATGTGGAACGTCTTGCAAAACCACAGTCATGGTTGTTCCTGTTCCACCTTAAATGGTGTAGTAACTGCTGCACCAGGTTAAGGTGGAGCGGGAAAATTCGAACACTGACACATCTAAACTTAAAATCCAAAACCTGCTCTAGCACTGAAGTCCCGGTGGAACCGCAGTCCCTCACGTAACCGCAGTCTTTAACATTCCACCTTAATCGCTGTAGCAACTGCAGCACAATTTAAGGTGGAACGGGGAAAATTTGAACCAGAAACTGACTCAGATTTGTGTTCTGATATGGTATAATGATTCAAACAAAAGTCAAAGTGTGTACAAGTTTCTTTTAGTCCTTTATCCGCGTAGGAACTGCTGCAGCGTTTAAGGTGGAACTGCGAAATAGGAGTCAAAGAAGGCGGATTCAGCTTTGTGATTATTTTCCTAGTACATCCAGCACCTTTCAGCATGTGAACTGAAGTAAACAAAGTCATTCAGAGTGTTTTGAAGAGTGTTCTAGAGAAGTCAGAATTGTTTACAGTGGTGGTGATAGGAACCAGACGTCCAGCTCTAAAAGCTCCAGCACAGAAAGGTATTATACGAGCTGTTATGAATACACTGCCAGAAGTCTTGAGACATAGTTTTGGCTGGAAATGCGCTTGTTTAAATCCATTTATTTTAGGCGGAAGGATACGCGCAGGGTGCTCAAAAGCAAAATAGTCCCAGATATAACTCAGAAGGCACGTTTAGATAGGGCTGAATGATGTGGATAAAATATCAAATTGTAATTTTTCAGACCAATTTACAGAAACCTCCTGTCGGTTGAGGTCCAGACCTTATTTAGGCCGTACAGAAGAGCCTGTCCACATTTTTCTGTCCTCAGTCTTGAGCGTACACCAAACTGCCGGTTAAATACGGCTTGGTTTGTTGTGCACAGTATGTGGGATCAATTCACTTTGGTCTAACTCACTCACAGGTGCTTCACAAGCTTCATTTCCCCCCTCAGTTTTCAGTTTCAAGCTTCATTAGCTTCAGTTTTCCCACCTCAGGTTTGTTACAGCAAGATAGTTGATAATGTAGGCGGCTCTAAAAACTGCAGCTGTTGCGAACTACTAATCGCGTCCTGTCAAAGTGCAACGTCAACACTAAAACAGTTCAGCTACCAGTCAGAAATTCCACCTGTTAAAATTAAAAATTTGAAAAAATATTTGCAGCTCTTGCAATTGAAACATTGCACTCTCATAAATTGCGTTTTTTTTTTTTTATATATATTAATTCTCCATCCCTAAATTACCCCAGTTAAAAGCTGACTGTGTTTCTGACCGCGTAGGCTGTAGTGAGAAAACAGTTACAGCTCTTGTAAATTTAAAAATTGCACTCTCGTGAATTGGGATTATCGATATTGCGAAGTTGATCGTCTTCCAGCCTTATCTGTAAGTGCACTGGTGGCTATGTTTGTGGCCTAGACATCTCTGGTTCCTATCGCCACCTCAAGTCAGAGTCTGTACAGTTCTCTACAGTGAGCCATCGGATGAAACGTCAGTCCTCTCTGAATGACTGTTTACACCTCAAGGACTGAATTATTCAGACCTCTGTGGAATTTCCCCAATATGTCAATGACAGGGACCAAAAGCCGAACCAACTTTTATATTTATAACTTATAAATGTATTTATTTATATAGTTATACTATATCCATAATCTATAATTCTCTACATTAGATGCCTAGAGTTATTGAGGAACTGGAGGTAATAACCACAATTTTCCATGTACTTGAGTAGAGGTATTATAGTTGCTCACGAAAGCATAAACCAGTCCGTCTGATTTTGGAGATCCTAATCAAACCCACAAGTCACAAACTGGATCATTGTGTATGAAGGCCAGTTTGGTTCTTACCCTAATCTGCTACACCTGCTCTAACCAATAACGTGCAGATGTGCTTTCTAAGCTGGATGCGCTGCATCAGTGTTGGGTTGGAGAAGGAGGGGGTTCAGAGCGTTAGATGTGGTCTGAAACGAAATTCTGCACCCTCATTGCTGTGGTACAGCATGTTCCCTCAGTTCTACGAAACACCGAGTAACATCCTCTGTCGCAAGTGCCAGTTAGAGATTGAGGAGCGTGGTTAATAAAGAGGTAGTGGGCGATGCTAATATTCAGGGCTGGGTGTACCGGCGTGTACTGTAGTACAGTTACTCTGATTAATGGACATCACTTTGTGGTATCAGGATGCCTCGATGCTATCAGTGCTGGTAAGAGTTATAAGGTCATGTGTTTCTCATTGTCTGAATCCCGGTGCTGAAGTGACTCGTGTCCTAATCCGTCCTGATATCTTGGCCAGTTCTGTTTGTATGCCTGCAGTTTTCTTTGGGATTAATATATTTGGTGTCACCCATCTACCACAGCTGGAGATGGTGTGTTGGTATCGATGGGTATCGGGCTGATATCTTCAGAAGTTAAAGCGAAGAAAGAATCCGATCCAGTCATTTAACAAGCAGATACGATCACACAGCATAGCTGCTGATGGGGTTGCTGTTGGGGTTGTGATGCCAGTAAAGATGGAACTGTTTCTCTCCTCCGTCTCTTCCGTGTCAGACGCTGAGCGAAGCTGCTCATCGTCCTCCAAGGTTTGAGAGACTGTCCAGACTGAAATGGGCAGCGTAAATAAACTACTCTGAATGGAAGCTGCCCGTGATCTGGCTAAGGATGTGGGAGCTGGCTTCCCCTTTGACAGCTTTTCTTTTCCAGCTTTAATGGTGTTGCGTTGGGGTATCTGTACGAGCTGTAGCATTTAAGGTGGAATGGAAGATTTGATTAATACCTCTCCAAATAGGATGAGGGATGAACGTCAACCATGGCCGTTGACAGTTGGGTTCCTTTGAAATGGAGCCTATGAAAAGAGCCGGCATCCCCTTCACAGCCTCGAACGGTAGCTTGCTCCACACAGTCCACCATTTTTGTTGGTTTGGCCCTGTTGTTGTCGTTGTATGTAAATGGTGAGGGTGTAAATGTTAGTGAGTCCAGATGATGTAGATTGGGGAACTGTATTTCCAGAAGGGAATGTGTGTCTGAAGGAGGAACAGCAGTGTCCGAGGTTCTCGGTATGTCAGTTCTGTGTGCTTTCCTTGTCCAGTTATGACTATGTCAATACCGTTTTCCATTCTATGGCACCTTTAGTCTCGAGCAGGGGTCACCGATAGGCCGGCGTGACTGCGGGTTTCCATTCCACTCGGGCAAAAGCACGCCTGATTCAGCTTGTTTGATCAGTCTGTCTCAGTCTCTAAACAACTGATAAGTTTTATGATGTGTGCTCCTGCCTGGTTGGAATGCAAACCAGCAGCATTTAGAACAGATCTATAAGCGATGACTCAGCAGGTCTGAGACGTGCATTTGCTAGACTGTACAAGCTTAAATGTAGCTGTCTCTCCAAGCCACGTTCGACAACCGAGTTCCCTTCCAGCGCTAGGACTCATCCCACTGCTGGTCGGAATATGGACAGAATGCCTAATCGGGGCATTGCTGCTCCTTCTGTTCACAGCTGAGTTTCTCCTCTGACTTTAACTCAGTATCCTTAGGCCAGGCTAGTTAAGCTGCTTATTACTGTGCCTTGCTGTTTGTCACTGTCACACGACAATACATTGTGTTTTAATGCACATCTGTAATGGTGACCCAAGATACTAATTATTATAACAGCTGTCTTCCCGTAAACATCGCTGTTGGAGCAGAAGAAGGAACAATGCTGAGCAAAATCGTGATTTTTCTTCTGAATAGAACAGAAAGCAGCACAGCAGTTGGTTATTTTGCATGAGCTGATTTGCGTATTACATGGCAAACAAATCGTAATCTGACTAGTTGGAGACTCATTTGACTACTAAGCTATTGTTAAAGGGGAATTCCATTGATTTTGTTTTGTGTTGAGATGTAAATTGGTTAAGAGTGGTTTGGTGTGAAACACACTGTTCCAGAAAACCCAGTCAGAATTGTTCACAGGTTCACAGGAGGTGGTGATGGGAACCAGATACCTGAAGAGCTCAATGACTCTATAAAGCTCCCTCACAGAAAGTTAATACATGAAGTGCTTATGAATGTTACCCAGCTGTAATTCAGCTTCAGCCATTTGAACCAAACGAAACTCCTGACAGTGTAAATCTCAGAACAGAGCCGTTACAGTGAGACATACTTCAGCTTTTCAGCGGCACGTATTACTCTCACGTGTCCACGCCTTTTCTTTCTCTCTCATGCCCACATTCTTTGTAAATGTCGACTGAGATTTTTATTATTTTTTTTATTGCTGATTTGTTTGTCCTATTGTGCTTTGTTGGTAGGTCTGCTTGGATGTTAAAACCACTTATCCACTTATCAGTAAATATTTTTAATCTGCAGTTTAGGGTTTGTTTTTCTTTAATAACCAAGCCCAAACAGTTAGCACATTTAATTTATGCAGTGGTGGCAAAAAAGTGGCAAAATTTATAGAAGACGGAAAATATGTTCAGTATTCGGGCTACGGCCAAGTGTTTCATTTTGTTTGGGTTTCGGCTTTGGCCTGAATTGTTCTTTTCGATGCACCCGTACTTTGTTTACATCTTAACCTCTGAATTATGCAAATCAGTCAAAACCTTGTATCTCCAAAATGATGACTTTACTACAGAAGGCACAAACACAGTTTGCTTTTAATCAAAATCAGTGGAACCAGACTTGCAGTTTTCCAAGTTCTTCATTTATTCATCATGAAACTGACTTTTAAGTGATGTCCAAAACCGAGATAAAGATTTGTTGTAACCGTGGTGATATATGAATCGTTTTAAAGCATGCTAGTTTGTAAAGAACAATTGTCAGTATTAATATTAGCTGACACTGCAGGTCTCTATCGGTATCGGAACAGAAGAAGTGGTGTTGTGCCATCGTTGGTCTTTACTGCAGTCTACTGTTTATCCTGGAGCGTTTTCCGTGCTCCGACACACCTGATACCACTCATCAGCTCATTCCGAAGCGCTTTATGAGGCTAAAATGGTGTATTAAATCAGGAAAAGCCCAGGAATGTTCAGTGCAGAATGTTCAGTGCCTCCAGGAGCACGTTTGGGGGAAATACGGCGCTAGCATGCTACATTTTACATGTTCCCCTCAGCTGATGGACAGTGAGGTTGGGTGGTGGGGGGCTCATGCTCTGCCCTACATACAGACGCATTGTTTGAGTTGGGAGTGCTCAGTAGAAGGAGCTCGAAAGTTTTCTTGGAAGCCATAACTCGGCCCACTGCACATAGGCTACAGAGCGGTGGGAAAGTAACTTCGGAAAGGAGTGTAATTATTTCTCTGCTAAGGGAGACGAATCGCTCTCCTAGTTCTCCATCATTTAAGACCTAAGAGGGGGAAAACACCAGAAAGATGGGCTGAGAGTGGCAGAGGGGCGAGCGGTTTAAACCAGAGCAGCGGACGTTAATTGTTAGTCCTTCTTCAGCCTAAATGCCTCCACCACGGAGAATAGAGAGTAGTCTGTTCTCCTGGTTGCTGACTGTTGTACTGGCAGCGTAATGCTGCTGTGATCAAACATTATTGACTGGAGCAGTCAATAGCCACGACAGGCGCAGTTTTTCATTTTCAGCCCCGAACTCCAAAAGCAGCCCAGCTCAACTCAGGGCGATGCGAGATGCAATAAATGTTCAGCCACTTAAAACACCGTCCCTTATGTGCTATGGCGGAATAACTCTTACGGGAGCATGACTCTGGAAATCGCATTACGGAGTTGTTTTATTCATGCTCTCCAGTCATTATGCTTACACAGGGGCTCCTTTTTTGTCATGCTCTAATAAGTGACGGCTTCAAAAATAAAAGGGAATCCGGCTAATTGGGCTTGTTTTTTGTGGTTTTCTGTGGAATTTCCCTCATTTCGGCTACAGAAGAGCTTGCCACGGTGGAACTGAAGGGGTCTCTGAGGCATTTTGCAATGAGGACAGCTACTGAATGGGCGCTTCAGTTTGCCTGTGCTGTATCTTCTCTGTAGATAGCGTCAAAACTCTTGTAGCCTGCTTCGAGTTTTAAGTTTGGGTGCCGACTTTGTTCTTTGGCCAGTTTTCGCCTAGAGCTTCTGAAACCGGTGCAGATGAGTCATGCTGAAAGCTGTCGCCATCTGCCAAACATTCGTGCTTTAAACACATCAGACGTGTCTCCCACCTTTTGATAGAAGCCCTAGTCGTCTGTTCTCTACCTGCAGCGAACATCTACAAGGAGAGTGCGCTTATTATGTGGCGTTAGTGAGGAGAGCTTCCCATTTTGTTCAAAGGGAAGAGATGTCCTGTTTGAGTTTCCTCCTCCACTTCAGTGAAGTGTTTATCGCTCCTAAACCTCTGCGGATGAAGAAGAACAGCAATGTAGTGAGGCTTAAAAGTCCATTCTAGTCTTCCTGTTGAGTTGTTCCAGAGATTAATGGTGCACTTGGCCAACCCAAGGTGTAGCCATAAGTCATGGTTTATTTATGCATACGTCTGTGGCTTGAGATCTTTAAAGGGGGATTACACAATTCAGCCATTAAGTCGGAAACAGTCATTCAGAGCGGTTTGAAGTGAAATGCCCCGTTTTCGAGAAACTTAGCAGTGATGGTGGTGATGGGAACCAGATGGTTACCGCGTTTAATGACTTTAAACGCTCCCTCACGGAAACTCATCGCGTTAAATAGTTGTGAGTACACTGCCTGATGCTCCAGAGTAGTAGTTTTGACTTCAGTGTATACATATAACACAGCTGCACCCAGAAGGAGGTGTGGGATAGCAGAGCTGTTGGGAAGGAAGATGATGGTTACAAGGAACAAAAAATTATGATCAATATTTATTGAGCTACACATACAGAAGTCTGTCTCTCAGTATGGCGTCGGGCCGCCGTGTTTGCTAACCCAACATGCCAGACGTCTCGGCATGTGATAATCTGTCTCATGCAGCTTGAATATTCTCAAGCTGCGGTGGAGGTGGAGTAACACCAGGCTTTCTGGACGGATGACAACAAACCGTTCATCTTGGCGCAACCACGGTGCCTCCACACACGGATTCATAGGTCGCCTCCACCAAGATAAAAGCGGGACTCGTGAAGATGACCTGCTGCCATTCTGAGTCACTCCATGAAGGTCTGGTACCACACCACTGCAGTCTTTGGTGACGGTGATGTGGTGTTAAGGGCACTCACCATAACGGTCTGTGCGCGTGTAGTCAGAATGAAAAGTCAGGTAGTCAGTCAGGTACAGCAATGAGGCCCATCCTTGCTTATGTCACATGTGTGGCAGAGCATTAATTAATTATTAGCATGTCTCACAATGTCAAACCTATCCACCAAGTTTCATTCCTGTCGAGTGATTCCTTCTCTACCGATTCAGGAAACGTCTGAACATTGTTTTTTGTGCTGTTTTATTGCAAAGATATGAATAGAAACCTCAAGATACATGAAATATGATGCAGTGGTGTGTTTGTTAGCTTTAGAGGGTAAAGTAAAGCCATCTAGACACGTATTATTAACAGATAGTTGTTTAAGAGACGGGGCAAAGATGGAATGAGATTTGTGTCAGGAGATGCTCAAGGTTTATCAGTATCACAAAAGGTGGTATCAAGCTTCCCCTACTGCAAACTCAATAGTATCCCTCAATAATAACTTTCCTTAATATTTATCATATAGCCTTGTGTTGTAGACGGTGCTATCAGCTGGATGTGTCCCAGTTTATAACAGTTTTGAGCACAATGCAAGTACAAGCGTACAGTAGATCATCTGCGAGGCTTTGGAACGTGCATGGCAATGCCTAAATATGGAAGGAACTTTATTCCGTCCAGCACTTTTCCACTTTCAGCCACCTGAACCCGACCTATCCAGATACTCAGACCTGTCGTTCAGGCCTTTTTCTGACCTGAATGGTGCAATCGAACACCAGTCTCATTCACCGCTCTCGGTTCCAGACGAACACAGATGTTAGGATGTGTAATTATACTGTGCTAACCAACACAGATTCACCCAGATATGGGGACAAAGCAGTGCATTCTGTGGCCTCGCGTTAAAGCGTTGTGTGAGAGCAGGCCTAGATGTTGGAACCTGATGTGGTGGCCAAGAAGCGCTTCATTTGATTTGGATATGGTCAGCAGGCCTGAACTTGCCTGCACAGTTTCAGTCTGCCACTTTTCTTTGTTCCTGTCAAGCGTTACATGTTCATTATATATGACGGCAGCAAACAAACAGTTCTGAAAGTCCTCTTTTAAAAGTTGAAGCCTTCCGCGAGGAGAGAATCGAAGCAGTCGGGCGTGAGACGGATGATGAGTCATTGGCGCAAAGCGATTAGAAAGTAGCTCGTTTAGTCGGAGCGTAAGACTAATTTGTAGATGTGTAAAGTCTCTTTGAGGTAAATGTAACGGGCGATGAATGGAGAACAAAAGCGGCCCCTATCATTTTTAAAGTAATTAAATTTTCTTGTCAAGGAAGTCAGGACAAGAACGAGATATGTACACTATTGTCCGGCCTTATCAAATTGCTCTTGGAACACATCCTAATATCCTTGGGGTTTCTTGTTATCTCCCTAATTATTGTGCCCAATTAAATTTAATTTTGAGGGATCACACAAATGAGATTCGCCGGGCCCTTTTTTACGCCGTTGACTCAGCTGAATTCATTTAGGAAATACAATATGAAAGGAAGCGGAGAGTGATAAAGGACACTGAAGCGGGCACTAATTTCCTTGCACTGCGCCTTTTATAGAGTTTAAGGGGAAACTTTAAAGAAGCAACTTTTTAATTGAGGAAGGCTTGAGAAACCAAAGTCTTTGCTCTGTGTCTAGTGACTTGCCAGACTCTCTCAGCTCATGTTTTCTCTTTTTGAGAAAAATCTCTTCTTCATTGTTTATAATACAGTGTATGTCCACTGGGGTTTGCAGTAGTAATTAGCAGATATTTGCACCAAGTGTGCGGTTGGCCCGTTTGTTGGGGTTTTTGTTTTTGGCTGATTTGTGTTGCAGTTATATGATGTAAATAAATAACATGAGGAGTTTGTACGGTGTGCTGCTGCACTCTCACCAAAATGTTGTCATAATTATGGATGGTGCTAAATGGCCGTCAGCCTCGTTCTTCCCATGCAGCGCTTTATTTGATTCATGCTTCAGATTTGTTTTGTTCGACATCTCAAGGCCAGTGCCAAAAAGTGTCTGCCTACTTCTGCCATTTAATCTCTGGTAATCACTCTGTTAATCTCAGAGCATTAAAGAATTTGATCCGACAAAGCCGAGGTTTTTGTTCAGATCGTGACAGAACATATAGTCACTGTCCACAGATAAACAAGCGTCTCCTAAAACAAGGTCAATGGACCCAGACTTGTGGGCCGTTTCTGTTGGTCCGTTCATCATGAAGTTTTCACACAGTGTAAACAGCAGCTGCCGTGTTGAAATGATGTATGAAAGTAAAAACTGACAGCACAACTGGCGACGTGTTTTTTGGGGTTTTTTTTTTTTTTGGACAGTGACGGTATGACTAAGTCTCTTGTCAATCTTACTTTATCGTTACTGTGATTAAACAGAGCAGTAGTAAGCTGTTATAGAAAGGAACTCAAGTTTTACAGTGCTTCACACCGTAGAGGAAGCCATGTGCATCTTGTATACAGTCATAAAACACATGGAAGTATGCGGAAAGCTCTGATACCGAACTGAAAACTAAAACTGATTTTACTGTTGCAAAAACAGGGACGTGCATGTGATGTAACTCCTGTGACAGAAGATTTACGAGCTGCGTGCCTGTTGTGTGTTTTTTTGTTGTTTTTTTTTTAGGGGGAGGAATGCAGTTCTCTGCTTGTTGGGTTAAAGGAGTCCAGAATTTAATATGGGCCTTTTGCTAATACAGAGTTGGCTTATTGGAAGTTTTAAAATACATATACAAACCCCCCCCCCAACCCCCCCAAAAAAATACAAAATACAAAAAAAGTATTTGCCAATTTTGACAGCAAAGAAATCATAATTGGTATATCCATGATCTCTGCCCAGTGTATATATTTTGGTACACCTGAGCATTACAATATGTCTTGCCTCAGGTCTCAAACACAGTGCGGATTAATTATTTCATGTAAAGCTTGGTGGCAGAATGTGGTTCATTTTGTGTTGTTCTTAAACCCCCCGACTGCTAAAAATTACATATGTGATATATAATATTATATACATATACGCATGGTTCTTACTAATGGACATCCCTGGTGTCTATACTAGAAATACATTTTACCCAGTACCTACAGCCTCCACCATATGTATTATTTGTGTGTACCGTGTGGTATAAAATGCTCATAACCTGCATTCTACCGTATAAAATGTGCATCATGCATTTGATGATCATTTCCTTCTGATAATATTTTCATTTTTTTTTAACCAGATTTAATGGATATATTGCCCTTTCTTGCAAATGAGGCGTATTTAGCATTTGTCTAGGTCTCTAAACCCTTGTTCTTCTTTCAGCAGGCCTGCTTACCCTACTCTCAGTCATTTGTCACTGCTTTTTTCCATTTAGATGGATGTAGCCTAATTTCGCCTTAATGGGCTCCATCTAGTTCCTGCTTAGGCATCCATTCTGTCAAATGAGAGATGCCGCTGACAAAGACCTTAAAGCAGCTCTGTGGGTGTGCACACTTAGCATTTCTCTTGGTCGGGGCAAGTGCTGGGATGTCCTAGAAGACTTGTATCATCTTATCCAGGGAATTTACTGGAAAGGAATTGGCTGAAGTGCTTGTTCTGTTTTTATTTTTTTCATGCCATGTGCTTCTTGTGTCCTCATTTAAATCCACAGTGCTCCAGTAATGTGTAGTCTTTTCCCTCATCTGTAAATGTTTAACCTAACATGTGGTCTCTCTTGTCTTTACAAGGTGAGGCCAACCCAACACGACGGACGGTTGATGTGAAAGTTCAAGAGACTTTGAATTAGACATGGGACAA